>OY283153.1:105895452-106495452 GCA_958299815.1 Sarcophaga carnaria
TTTTCATTATGGCAACTTCAAATTTAAACATAATGAGCATATACAACAAAAAAACGAAGCCGACGGTTGCCACTGCGTTAAAAAAACTTGTAAAGGGTGTTTTTTATAGAGGTATAGAACTTTAAGTTGGCATTACCTTTCAAGATGGCGACCGATTTAACAGCTGTCAAGTGATTTATTCTCAGTTTGGTTTGGCAATTCATCATGAATAGACTCACGCCTGAACAACGCTAGCAAATAGTGCAATTTTATTTCGAAAATAATGGCTCTGTGCGGAAAACGTATCGCGCACTACGTCCATTTTATCGTCGACAAAATCGTCCATCAGAGCAGTTAATTCGATTAACCATGGAACGTTTTCGCACCACGTTTACTCTTATTGATAACTCGCATCCCCAGAGACGCTGTACGGTGCGTACAGAAGAAGCTATTGCTGCTGTAGAGCGTAGCATTGAGGAAGACCCGAATGAGTCCATCCGCCATCGAGCACAGGAATTGGATCTGTGTCCATCCACTTTATGGAAGATTTTGCGGAAGGATCTTGGTTTGCGTGCTTACAAAATCCAACTCGTGCAAGATTTGAAGCCAAACGATCATCAAGTAAGGCGTAGATTCGTCGAATGGGACCAAAACGAGATTACCGTTGATCCCGATTTTCATAAGCGAATTTTGTTTAGCGATGAAGCGCACTTCTGGTTGAATGGCTACGTCAACAAACCAAACTGCCGCATTTGGAGTGAAGGTAATCCTCAAGTGTATGTGGAAACACCGTTACATCCAGAAAAACTGACTGTTTGGTGGGCTTTATGGGCTGGTGGAATCATTGGTCCGTACTTTTTCAAAAACGATGGTGGCCAGAACGTTACAGTCAATGGTGATCGGTATAGAGCCATGATTACTAACTTTTTCATTCCTGAATTGTTTCAACAAGACGGCGCAACATGTCACACAGCTCGTGCCACAATAGATTTATTGAAAGAAAGTTTTGGACCTGTGAATTGGCCTCCAAGATCTTGTGATTTAACACCGCTAGACTACTTTCTGTGGGGCTATGTAAAGTCATTGGTCTATGCGGTAAAGCCACAAACGCTTGACCATTTGGAAGACAACATTCGCCGTATTATTGCCGATATACGGCCACAAATGTTGGAAAAAGTCATCGAAAATTGGACGTCCAGATTGGACTACATCCGCGCCAGCCGTGGCGGTCATATGCCAGAAATCATATTTAAAATGTAATGCCACAAGATTATCTTTCGGATAAATAAAATTCATGTCAATCGAATAATCCATCGTTGTTTTATTGCAACTTAAAGTTCTATACCTCTATAAAAAACATCCTTTATAATTGAGCAGTTTTATCGACATTGCTCCGGCACTGCCATATTTTTGATAAATTCTATCTGTAAGTTGTAATAACGAAAATAAGTTAAAGGTAACTTTACAGTTCCCTTTAGTTAAAGGTACCCTTAACTAAACCCAAGTTTAACGGCAAGTTGTAATAATGGCTCTGAGGGTTTTTGCCAGCAGTCTGCTGAGAGGAAGTTGACGAAGAAGTATTTTTTCGTATTTCGTTGGAGATATTTGACCTGGGGTTTGACACAAATATTCACCAAAAGGTTTGATATGTGCAAAAGTGCATTAATTGTATTGTCTAGTGCACCTACTGTAATAAGTCCAATAAAACACTATTTAAAATATGTATTTAAAAGAAAAAGAAACTTGGACTTGAAAGACCTTGCATTCAACAACAAAAAAATTTATATTTAATGGTTACGATTAACAAACACAAGGTATTTCATTTATTTGAAAACTTTTCAAATATCTTGTATTAGGTAAAAACCTTCAATTAAGTTTTTCTCATAAATTAAGTGTTGGAAAAAGTTAATTTTCTTGTTAATTTGAAAATGGAAAAAACTTGTTTATTTTTTTTTTCGTTTTGAGGCAGGTACCAGATAATAATTTAAATTTTATTATTGTAAATACAATAATTTTTTATGTATTTAGCTTAGCTTTCGTCAAAAAATTTCTATTTATTTTCACTTTAAATATTCATGTTGCTACTTATTTATTGTACTGTTGGTGGTATTGTTGGAATTTTTCACATACAATTAGGATTTCTTTTTAAGAAATTAAATAAAAACTATTTTTAAAATGTACAACAAAAAAAAGAAAATAAATAACAATTTTAATAATCATTATCTTGTATCAAAAACTAAGTTTTTATGGCAACAACGACAATAATGATAATAAATCTTGATTTTTTCTTTTTTCATTCATTTATTTTAGGCAGATACTTTCATTTCGCACCTTTTTGCACTCACAATTATCAGCTTTTATTTTTAGGTGTGTGTGTGTATTTTATTTTTTTTCACTTATAACTTACACAAACAAACAAACAATATTAATAAGAAGGAAAGTTAGCGGTGATCAACCACGACTATAATTTACTCTACTTCGTAGGAAATAAAGGGTGTTTTTTATAGAGGTATAGAACTTTAAGTTGCAATAAAACAACGATGGATTATTCGATTGACATGAATTTTATTTATCCGAAAGATAATCTTGTGGCATTACATTTTAAATATGATTTCTGGCATATGACCGCCACGGCTGGCGCGGATGTAGTCCAATCTGGACGTCCAATTTTCGATGACTTTTTCCAACATTTGTGGCCGTATATCGGCAATAATACGGCGAATGTTGTCTTCCAAATGGTCAAGCGTTTGTGGCTTTACCGCATAGACCAATGACTTTACATAGCCCCACAGAAAGTAGTCTAGCGGTGTTAAATCACAAGATCTTGAAGGCCAATTCACAGGTCCAAAACGTGAAATTAGGCGGTCACCAAACGTGTCTTTCAATAAATCTATTGTGGCACGAGCTGTGTGACATGTTGCGCCGTCTTGTTGAAACCACATCTCCACAAACCACATCATGGTTATTCAATTCAGGAATGAAAAAGTTAGTAATCATGGCTCTATACCGATCACCATTGACAGTAACGTTCTGGCCACCATCATTTTTGAAAAAGTACGGACCAATGATTCCACCAGCCCATAAAGCGCACCAAACAGTCAGTTTTTCTGGATGTAACGGTGTTTCCACATACACTTGAGGATTACCTTCACTCCAAATGCGGCAGTTTTGTTTGTTGACGTAGCCATTCAACCAGAAGTGCGCTTCATCGCTAAACAAAATTCGCTTATGAAAATCGGGAACAACGGTAATCTCGTTTTGGGCCCATTCGACGAATCTACGCCTTACTTGATGATCGTTTGGCTTCAAATCTTGCACGAGTTGGATTTTGTAAGCACGCAAACCAAGATCCTTCCGCAAAATCTTCCATAAAGTGGATGGCGACAGATCCAATTTTTGTGCTCGATGGCGGATGGACTCATTCGGGTCTTCCTCAATGCTACGCTCTACAGCAGCAATAGCTTCTTCTGTACACACCGCACAGCGTCTCTGGGGATGCGAGTTATCAATAAGAGTAAACGTGGTGCGAAAACGTTCCATGGTTAATCGAATTAACTGCTCTGATGGACGATTTTGTTGACGATAAAATGGACGTAGTGCGCGATACGTTTTCCGCACAGAACCATTATTTTCGAAATAAAATTGCACTATTTGCAAGCGTTGTTCAGGCGTGAGTCTATTCATGATAAATTACCAAACCAAACTGAGAATAAATCACTTGACAGCTGTTAAATCGGTCGCCATCTTGAAAAGTAATGCCAACTTAAAGTTCTATACCTCTATAAAAAACACCCTTTATTTGCTTATACGGCAACTTAATTACATACATACATACATACATAGTTGATCATTACAACCCTTCAGTCAAGTTTACGACCTAGTTTCTCACACCACTTATGTTGTATTCATTAAGCTTATACGTGAATGGAGGGACTCTTACAGTTTAAAGTCAATACCGAACGACAGATTGTTGAGAAAATTTTTCATGGCAATGGACTCATGAACTAGAACTACTAGACTACGACAACTTAATTGCGCTTAACAAATCGAGATTATTAAAGTCATTTTGAAAATATTGTTACGTTTTCACCTTTTAAAAACGTTTAAAATATGAGCTCGTAGATTGCAAATCGCACATTTCTGTATGCCACTGTTCACAACTTGATGTAAACAACAACAATTGCTTTTTCTTTGTTATTCCTCTGTTTATACCCTTTGCATAAACATTAACAATTACTGGACAATTTATTCGACAGATCTTTGTAACGGAGATCTTTAAACCACGATTAATCTCCTCAAACACTCCGCGTCTTCACACAAGACTGACTGAACTTCATAAACATTAACAATTACTAGACAATTATTCGACAGATCTTTGTAACGGAGATCTTTAAACCACGATTACTCTCCTCAAACACTCCGCGTCTTCACGCAAGACTGACAGAACTTCACTAACTCACTCGCCTGCTTTGCCTTGCCTTTTATATGGCAGGGTAAACAGTCTGATGAGTGTTGTTGAAGGCGAATGTTCGTGGCTTCGCCTTCTCGCAATCTCAATAAATGTAAACATCATTGTTTCATTATTGTTGTTGTGTATTTTGTTTGCATTTATTCTTGTAGTGTTTGTTGTTGGATTTTTGTTTACTTGTTTATAACTTTTTTATGCTGGTGTTTGTTGTTGTATTTTTATTTATAATTTTAATGTTAAGCGATATAAAAGCAAAACACCAGTATCTAGATTTTTCATTTTCGTAACAGTAATGTAATCTTAACTGTCATATCCAATAGACAGTTAAGATTACAAACTCTCTCATCCCTATGGTGAATCGTTTAACGTTCTACTCAACTGACTCGTAATGAGTCTTAAAAATTCAATTGAAAATAGCGCTGATGTAAAGAAACATATTAAGTACAACCAAATTTATCAAATGGCCAGCATGAATATCATTTAAGCGTATTGGTATTCACCACAAGCAATAAGAATATTTCTTATTTTGGTCAACCGTTTTGTTACTTAGATATTGGTCGTATGTGGTTGCAATAAATCGGTGCCACATACTTACAACCCACAAAACAATAAATTTATTGCAAACAAAGCTCTTTGCGAGCACAATTTCAAGAAATTATGGACCAAAATGTGTATCAGTCTAGCCAGGTTTAATGCCAATAATTTTAGCACAGTCACATTTGACATGAACGGAACAAATTCTGATGTTAACAAAGCAATGTTAACTGTTTAACAGCGGCAACAAGGAGATTAGATTTCTACTTCGTTAATAATATTGCAGATTATTCCAAACTTATTCCAGATATCCTATTACCACGGTTGGAAAGGGTACCCTCTGGACTACCATTATTTACATATAGTCGGGTGGGTACAAAATTATTCCAGCTATTCCACTACTACAGTTCGCAAGAGGACCCTACGGCCTACCATTTGCATATAGTCGGGTTGGTGTACTATTTCTTATATGTTCCAAAATGGCCACGTATCTTCTAGAGAATTTTTAATCAAAAAATTTATATTTTCAAAGCCAATTTTCACAATACATTATCACTTTATATGTGACTATATGGCTGATTACATTAAGAGGCCTTGGAACCTTCCTTTGAGTATGACATGATACTCATAGACCTAGTATTTGTCCGAAAATTAGCTTCTAAACAAGTGGGCTTGGTCAGGTGGATACTGTTAAACAGCTAACAGTGTTCTGTTAAGGGTAAATTTTGTTATGTTAACACCAATTATGGCGCTGCTAAAATTTATGGATTGCGTCTTGGATTTTCAAATTCTAATTTATCTTCACACACATAAATTTATAATATATATATAAAATTTATAATATATATATAATATATATATAAAAATCATACAATTTTAATTCTGAAATTTCGAAACACCATAAGTTTCTAAAACCTGTGAGTTTCGAACGGTCTTATGACTTCACCTTATAGAATTAATAGAATTATTACCACATACCAATTGAATATTAGTTGTGTTGCCAGTATGTCGTTATTTCCCGTGTCAGTTTGTAAAGTTTAAGTTTCCATAGTGTTTTACTTCTGTTAAAACATATTTATTTGTTATAACAAAGACATATTTCTGTTAAAACATATTTCTTTCGTTATTTATACTTGCCAACTGTATAAAATAATGAGCAATGGATTATCAAATCGGGTGGATCGATCACATCGTCAACAGATTGATTAATTCAACCTAGAAATTTCGCTAAAAAATAATCTTTTTATCAGCAGAAGCTCATTTCCATCATTTCAATTACTTTATTTGGGCCAGAAATTAAAATATTCACTGTAATTGTTTTTCAAAAGTGTAGGGTACCATAATAAAAGTAATCAACCGCTTAATAGATAGCCAAGTAGTCTGTCAGCAAATGTGTCTTTCTTTCTTTAATACCAACAAAAAAAAAACAAACAAAATGAGAAGAGAAGAGAGAAACAGAGGTAGCGGTGGCAGAAAATTGAACCATTAAACTTGAGCACTTTCCATTTTCTTTGGCACCAGCGATTTTTAGATATTAAAACAACAACAACAAAAATGGCAACAACAACATCTAATAAGAGATTTTCGAAAAGAAATAAACAATCCGCATATGTAAGTTGAAAACACGATTTGTTTCGATGGAGCAAAAGCACAAAAACAAAAACAAAAACAAGTTAAACAAACTCAGTAAAGCAGAGTAACCGAGAGCGAGAGACACTTGCCAAAGCGGCAAAAGAAGATCAAGTGATTCGATTGTTGTTTGTTGTTGTTGTTAATTTTGTCCGCAATTCAATTTTTCTTAGGTTGCTTTGAACCCATATAATTTTTTCTCAATGATGATAATGATGTTATTTATTGTTGTTGTTGTATTTGTAGGAGGTTGCTTGATATCTAATAACAATTATTATGATGTATGTATAGTAACAAGTATAGATGATAATACAGTAACTTTACTTACAACTCCTTCTGTTTTGCTATCTGAGAATGCCAGTCTGTCTGACCGTCGTCTGACTGTTGGTTGTTGGTCGTATTGAACGAATGAATGAAAGAATGAATGAATGAACTACTGACTAAATGATGGCAGGTATTTGTTTTTTTGCTTTGCTTTTTTCTTTTAATTTGTTAGCAAAAACTCAATATATGTATTGTATGTAAAGGCCAAAAACCGCAAAAACTTGTATATCGTAAAAAAAAAATATTTAGTCACTCACTCACTAGACTTTTGGCGAAATAGCACAAAAACAAGACGTTGTTGAATGAGCGTAAAAGAAAAACATGTTAGACAAGATCGCAAAAAGTCAAATATTTTAAATATTTTACACAAACACACTACTCCTCACTGACTTTTATTTTGCATTTCTTTTCATTTTTCCTTTATTAATTAATTATAATTTCATTTAATTTAAATATTTATTTTAACTGATATATATTTTTTTTTAAATTTTATATTTCGTTTTAATTCATAACAAACAGACTCCTGTGATAAAATTGCATTATTTTTTTTTACCACACATCCACCACATCCAATACGTTTAAAGGTCCGCTCTTAACTGAATTGTTTTTGGTTGTAAATATTTCATTAGTGTTGGCAGCAGGCATGTTTAATTCGAACAGAAACTTTAGTCGTTTCAACATGTTGTGTGTATTAAAGCATATTGAACTGTTTTACCTCTTCGGTACTGTTTTATCGTTACTGTCCAGTTGGAAAAATGTTTTGCATGGAGGCATAACGAACAAATTAATAATAGTTGATGTGTGTGAAGGTAGATTTTAAAATCTATCTCCCCAGACGCAAACCAAGTCAGAGCTTTGTTATGTTACTTACAGAACTCTGTTAAACATTTAATTTAAGATTGGGAAAGAAAAACGGGAAAAATTAATTAAATTCCTGGGTAAAATAAAAAAAAAAAGGAGAAAATGATAAAAGATAAGACCTATAGTTAATCACTGTTACAAAATATTGCGAAATAAGAACTACAGTAAGCAGATAATCATACATTTCCGAAAGCTATTGTAATTCGATAAAAAAAATCAATATTGTAGGAATTTGTATTGTAACAGTGATTAACTATAGGACTTATTTTTATCATTTTTCATTATTTTTTCTTATTTTACCCAGGAATTTAATTAATTCTTCCCGTTTTTCTTTCCCCGCCTCCAATTAATTGTTTAACAGAGTTCTGTTAGTAACATAACAGAGCTCTGTTCACTGATTTGGTTTGCGTCTGGGGAGAAGAAGGATTAAAATGCCTGGATAAAATTAGGTAAAAAAGCAAATATGGTGGTAAAATAAGTCCCATAGTTATTCACTGTTACGGAATATTGTGCAATAAGAACTACAATAAACAAATAATCACACATTTCCGAAGGCTAATAAAATCCGATTGTAAATATATCAATATAGGCAAAAAAACAGGGCAACATGGGCGAACAAAGTGAATTGTTTTCATCGCATAATTGGCTGCGGCCGGCTAGTTGGGCATAATTCCCGTCCACGCAAATGGAGGTAATAGGTCGATTACCATTTGAAAACTGTCCCAATTCGCCCTCCTGGAATTCCCATAGAGCAAAGGTTGCGATCGTGAGAAGTCAACACTCCGTCAGTTTGTGGCCATAACAACATCCGCTTTGGATGTGGCCGCATTTGTCCTTGCTGTAGATCGTTGAAAGGATCGGCCGCCTTAAGTTTACCTTCGGAACTGACAGTGTTCACTTACGGCCTAATGAGTAGGCATACCTTCTTCTTTAATTTTCTTCCCTGGGGCGTAAGCAATTTTGGCTCACGTTTGATCAACGTCCTTAAAAACCGAAGTGAATTTTTGCAAACCGATCCACGCTTACGCTCCAGATACAGGTTTATTTGGTGGATCTGTTTCGTCGGTACATAGACTCTCTGGTTGGAAGTTGGCGCTCTCTTCGATTGATACAGGAATTTCAAGTGCTCTTCATCAGTTGAGTAGAAAGAGTCAATTCCGCTAGTTCCAACGCCTGCGCCGACATTTCAGAGTCTGTAGAGAGAGAGACAGAGGATCGACAACGGAGGTTGACATTTGGGTAGTCGAATTCCCAAAAATGTGCCCTCCACCTCCGGAGATTTTTGCTGAGGGCCATAATTTGGGGTCAGGGTCATGGATAGGTGGAGGTGGGTGGAATTTTTGCATTTTATACCTGCTACCTGTGCCATTCATCTCCGGAGATTTTTGCTGAGGGCCATAATTTGGGGTCGACATCATAGATAGGCAGAGGTGTGTGGAATTTTTGCATAGGCGGAGATGGGTAGAATTTTTGCATTTTATACCTGCTACCTGCACCCTCCACCTCCGGAGATTTTATCTAAGGGCCATAATTTGGTGTCGACATCATGGATAGGTGGAGGTGGATAGAATTTTTGCATTTTATACCTGCTACCAGGTTTTTCGAACCGCCGCCCCACTGGCGTCAGACGCATTTTGACGATTACGAAAGCCTTTGCTAAGTGGATGTAGATATGTATATGTAGGTATAGATAAAGTGTATAGAGAGCGGCGTAAAAAAACCAATAAATGAAGATTTGACAGGAATGAAATCATTTTAATGCACACTTAAAGCCCTAAAATTCGTGGACAATATTTTTAATTAAAATTAAACGTTTTAAATGTAAATTAATCGATAAAGACGATAATACGATAAGTACGATAAATAAGAAAAAAATTATAAAATATTTTCCAAGCTTGGCAATAAGGGAGTAGTCAAAAAAGATGTTTTTACCGACATCAAGTGTTTCAAAAACCGTATTTTGCCAATGAAGAATGGCTATCTGTGCTGTAGGATTAATTTCTTAGGATCGGATATCAAACAAAAAAACGAAAAATAATTGGTCACCACCTTATAAACTCCTAAATAAATCTGGCAAAATTTAAATGACTATGGCTAGGAAAGTAGAGGTTTAAAGAAAGTCTAGCTGCCTTCCTGGGCGTATTTATTTTATTTTAAGGCTTCTAAAATACTGAAAATAATGTTGTTGTAAAATAATTTCTTGCAGTTGTGTGTGCTGTTCTATTTAATTAGATTTTCTAGTTAAAGAAAGAAAGCTAGCTGCCTGATAAATAAAATTCATCATTACTGGTGCTTCTAACTGTATCTGTCTGTACATGAATAGCATTTTAGTTAATTAACTACACTACCATGATTAATTGATTTACTAAATTTACCGAAATTATTTATACAAGACCATCTCATTGTTTATTTATTTAGGGAAATAAATATTCTTCTATCACAATTAACATTCTTCCTCTATTAATCAGAGAACGTTCCAAACAATAAACAATATGTAAATACATACATATGTATGAGCATTTAGTACTCTTTGTACGTGGAATAATGTCTCTCTCCTTTAAGAGGCGATCTTGAGAATTTTGTCTTTCATATAAAATTAAAAATACATCTTTTTATGCAGAAAATAATTAATAATACTTACAAAACTAATATGTTTGCTTAATTCGTTGTGCTTGATTCTAATTGCAAATGCAATATATTTTATTTATTATTTATTTATCTTTAATGTTTTTGTATACGATTTTGTTTTCTTTTTTTATTTATTTTATCATTTCTTGTTTCATTTTGTATTGTTTGTTTTGTACACCTTTTTGCATTCCATTTCTACCTGTTTGCTTTTTTTGTGTTGTTGGTGGTGTTTATAGATATTTTAAATGTGTATGAGTGAAACTATGTGTGCGTTTAACTTGTTTGCATTCACTTAATTGACAATAAAAAAAACTCATACTAAATTTTCTCAATTTTCATAATTCGTTATTTATTTTGTTATTTTTCTTTACTTAATAACCACTATTTAAGGCACTTTTTCTTTTATAAATTAATAGTTCTTTTTCATCACTTTAAGCGGTTTAAAAAAATAAAAATGAAATTCCTATCAATCAACAACAATTCATTTACACAGAAGACGAACTATAACTAAGTACCGACGGCGTTAAGTAGCCGTTAATAATTTAATAGTTCTAACGCCGGTACTTCTTTTACCATTTATGACATTTTAGAAAATAGTCGATAAAACTGTTAACTGTTAATGTTAACTTTAAAGTTTGTTCTTGGCAACACTGCTGAAAAAATAAACGTTTTAATAAATAATTCTCACATTAATTTTCCGTTTCCGGTAAGGAAGTAAAAATTAAGCATCCCTGTTTGTTTAATGAACTTTGTGGTCTGTTTGTCTAATAGGTAAGTTAGTAACCCCACCCAGTCAGAGCATTAAAGTGAATAGTAATAATAAATAAATAATATATGTGTTGTGTGTGTGTATGTGTTTAGTGTATGTGTGTGTGTTGTGAGAAGAAGAATATACTATTTTGGGAAAAATGTTAGACGAGAGAAAAAAATTTAATTTTTTGGAAGTGTGGTGAATTTGTTGATGTGGTGAGTTTCCAGTGTAGTGAATTTGTTGTTGTAGTGAGTTTCCAGTGTGTTAAATTTGTTGTTGTGGTGAGTTTCCAGTGTGGTGACTTCTTACAAAATGTGTTTTTTTCATCCGGTGCGGTGAATAAAATCGAAACTCACCGAAGTCCTGTTATTCGAAATGGTACTGTATTGCCATAAATATATGTGCTATATATTGATTTTGGGCGGTGCGTGTCTAGAATAAGCAATTTTCAGCTCTGTTAGCGGTGTGGTTTGTGTTTGGATTAAGGATAATTAATCTCGATAAATAAATAAAAGGAAGTACGCTCAACGAACAAGTGTTGTCATTGTGTCATCCTATGCAGTAACACGCACGCACACACAACCACGCAACAAACCAAATACACCACCAACATCCCTTCTTGAATTGAATTCAGGGGCGGTTGTGCGCGTAACGGTGTCGCTGTGGTTCAGGAACGGAACACACTATTTTCAGGAAAACCCCATACCTACACGGTACTACCCTACTACAGAAGTTTTATTATTTAATCACAGACAATCTAAAAAATCAAGAACGAATCAAAACCATTCTTACAGTTTTTCATTGTTGCCATGGCATTTTCATCTTTTAAGATTACATACTACTACCTACTACAGCCCTGCAAATTTTTATGTATTTTGTAACCGAATAAAGAGTCTTTACAAAAGTTTAAACATCACTGAAAAACAACAACCAATCAGAAAACGAAACGTCAACCTATACAAACAGAACTTCGGAATGTTGGAGAAAATTATCAGGAAAACAAAACTTTTCGGCCACTAATAAATAAACACGCCATTCATTTATAAAATATCGTTGAGGCGAAGTACACGTAATTATTAAAGTAAAGTTCGGCGCATAGAGAAAAACAAAAAGTTTTTGCACAAGCAATGAAGAAAACTAAAAAAACCAACAACAACAAAGAAAATACGCAATTAAATTTGTGATTACAGAAAAAAAAAACAAAACCCATTCATTATTTTCTGTGTGTCATGGATGATAGGGTTACCTGTGGGCACAATTATGGTCATCCACAGTATTTGTTATCATCTTAACCTTACAGATAAATTTAATACGGAAGCATACGTCAGATTGTAACCAAGCGCGTAACAGTAAAGATCTATTAATTGATAAAAAAGAATAACAAGTAATAAATTATGAATTTTTGAAAATCATTTTCAAAGATTCTTTTCCAAATACAAGAATAATATTGGAATATAATTTAAATAAAAAAATTGAATACAGATTTACAAAATGTCAACACAACCAACAGTTTTAATAACAGTGCCCAAATTTGTGGCCATAACGCCTATGCAAGCAGCAGGTACTGCTGTCACTACAATCGGCAGTACTAGTCTGCCTAAAATAAGACCAGCTCCTCCCAACCCAATGTCGTGTACAGAAAGCTCAAATGATGCAACTGATGTCTCCACAGCTGAAACATCAGTGCCCAAAGGCAAGAAAAGGCGTTTGGATCATTTAACATGGGAGGAAAAAGTGCAAAGAAAGTAAGTGGCGCTTTGTTTTTATAACGTCGGTTATTTGTGCAAATGTTTTCATTTTCGTTCAAATATTCAACACAGTGGTTTTAAATAATTTACTTTGTGAATTATTGCTTTTTTTCTTTTTAATTTCGGTGATAATTTACAATGTTTATGAAACTATTACGAACATCATTACCTTAAAATTTAATCTGCAATAGGTGTGAAAAATCAGTTACAATTTATCATCCAACACTGTCTGGTCAGTCTAAACAAGGCTTATCACGCATTAAACTAGTTTTTGTTTTAATTAATTAGCGGCGCATATTAGGCCTGGAGTGATGTCATTTCAATTGTTTTAAATAAAGCATTTAATGTCATGAAAAATGTGTATCAAATGTGCATGACTTTCTTTTTTTTCCTAATGAACATATTCATTAATTTTGCGTCTTTCCTCATGTTATTATTTTATGATTGATTGTTATTTCTGTATCCAAGTAAAACAATCATTTTGGATACAACTTCAAATAACCTCACTTAGGGAAATCCTCTTGGATCTGATAGTTCACAAAGAAATATCTTCCATTATAACAAAAAGAATTTTTATTTACAGTCAACTTTTTGTGTAGTTTTTTAATCTATTTCCATCGTATACCCGAGTCTCCTCCATTTGTTTACTTTATTTCTTGCATTTTTCAAATTACTCCACCATTAAACACGAAAACTATTTTTACACCATCTAATATGTTAACTGATGAACAATCAGCAACAACAACTATATAGTTTCAACCATAAATTTTCTAATTTTTTATAAGCATCAAATTTATAATTTTAATTGTAATAATAAATTTATTTATATGCATGCCTTCCCTCTTTTTAGAAAATTAAAAAACCGTGTTGCAGCCCAAACATCGCGTGATCGCAAAAAGGCTCGCATGGAAGAAATGGAATATGAAATAAAGGATTTAACAGAAAAAACCCAAATCTTAGTGAATAAATGCGAATCATTGCAAGTCATAAATGATTCACTTTTGGAGAAAAATCAAAAACTTGATATGGAAGTCGAGCTATTAAGACAACAATTGCAGGAAGTCCAAAAACAACAACAAATGCAACAGCAGCAACAACAGAAGACTGACACATGTGCCGGCTGCGAGTCCTTACTCAACGGATCAGCAGTATCCAACAATACTGACCCTCTGCAGCAGGGCTCAAACCTCAAGGACTCCCAGTCGTCACAGGAGACAGTCACCGTGTTGAAGTTGAAGCAACAGTTGAAAAAGAATGCAATAGTATCGTCCCTATGGCGAGTAATAGCTCTTTGCCTTCTCTACAAGATTTGCTCTTGCCCGACATCGAAATCGAAGAAGGAGCGCTCGATGATGCTGAATTTGATGCCGGAAAGTTGGAAGAACTTGCCGAGAGCCTCCTTGCCGATATCACAGCAGACCTGGAAGCAAGCGATAGAGAGAGCAATGCGTCTATTGCCGAAATTCCAAGCGGATCAGAGCGATTGCTTGGATCAATGGTGGGGTCCACAACAGAGTGCTTGGAATCCGGCAAACATAAAACCCACCACAATGGCAGCGGCCTAACAATTCACAATTCTTCAAACACTCTCACAAATTGCTTACAAACACCTGAAATAACGTTGGAAAATAAATTTGAAGAAGAAACTTTAGCACAAACATTTAAAACTACCGACACAACAATAACAGCAGCAGCAGCTCCAACAACAGCGTTAATAAAACCAGCTTCGCCAGAAGCTGCAACAACTCCAGATACTGTTTATGGTACATACGATGCAAAAACTAATTCGATAACCATAGTCATGGATGATGTCGCAATTCCTGTTAGTGAAGCTGTTGAAGAGATTTATTGCGATGGTGTATCCACTGCTGCCACAGATGAAGTAGTGTGTAATACAACAACATCATCGGGTATGGCATCACCCTCACAGGTTTTCCTTAATGTAATGACCTGCTCGGATGATGAGGCCGATGATGATGATGACAATCTTAATTTTGACCCAATTGAGAAATTTTTACGTCCTAAACGTCCTTTAGTCTCACCTCTGGCAAAATCTCCAGCACCCTCATTACATTCTGCGACATCAGACCATGGTTATGAATCAATAATGGGTTCACCTTCACCGCCTTCACATCACTTTGAACATTTGGTCGATGACATCAGTAATGATGATTTTAGTACTTGGCCACCCGGTTTTAATGAACTATTTCCCAGTTTGATTTAAATTTAAGATCAAATTTTTCAAATTTTTTCAATTGAGAAATTTTTACGTCCTAAACGTCCTTTAGTCTCACCTCTGGCAAAATCTCCAGCACCCTCATTACATTCTGCGACATCAGACCATGGTTATGAATCAATAATGGGTTCACCTTCACCGCCTTCACATCACTTTGAACATTTGGTCGATGACATCAGTAATGATGATTTTAGTACTTGGCCACCCGGTTTTAATGAACTATTTCCCAGTTTGATTTAAATTTAAGATCAAATTTTCTCTAGAAATGCTCTCTATATTTATAGATATGCCCATTCAGTAGAATCATCGTATGTTGTAAGTTAGAGTTGTAAGTTTAAAACAAAGACGCTTTAATTTATTGTTATAAGCAATAGTTGTAATTAAAAATAGTTTATAAGGCTGTTTTAGTTGTGTAGGTTAGTTTTCTAAGTTTAACAATAGTATAGTTAGTGTGTGCACACACTTAGTATAGTATTGTAAATGCTAAATTAAGTTTCTACTTCTAATTTATTTTCTAATGTAAATAATAAATAATTTACTTATATCATCATATTTAAATCCAGATTTATTTTAAGTACAACTAATAAACTGAATTTAAATTTGTTTGTTGTAATTGTATATTCAATAATATTATTTATGCTCAAGTGTTTGTTAAAAGTAAGATACATACGTATAACATCTGAAAAAATAAAAGAATAATTTTTTTAAAAAATATCCGAATTGTTAATTTTTTTGTACTTGAACGATATAAACAAACTATTTAGTGGGTCTCAATATATTATTTTTCTATTGAGATCTTAGATTCACTTTGTACTAAAAACATGTACAGTTATTTTAGCAATTTCATGAATTTAAGCAAAATTTATAGTTTATATATTTATTTTTTTAATTTATTTCTGTTTTATTATAAAACAAACAACTTTTATAAAGTTTTTCATAAACCAAGAAAAAAATAAGGAAAAATTTCTGATGATTCCATAGTTACCCCCAAGGAGAATCGTGAATAAATTTAAAATTCAAAGGTCTAATATATGAAAATGTTATCCCTTGTATTTAGTAGAATATCTATCCCTTAAGGTCAAGCACTCCATTTAACCCATTTGTAATTGAATATACAAGTTTTGTTTAGTGTTTTCTGGTGGCACCATAACCAAGTTTTTCGGTTGACTTGTTTGAGATTTAGCGATTACGTAACTGTTCTTTTAATAGATCTCCTAAATACTCTCTTGAAGTCATATCGGGACTTTGTGCAAGAGTATTAAGCCAGTGGGGACTTTTTTTGTCAAAATATATTGATGTACTAAGACTTTTGCTGTCCACTGTATATCATCATGTGCATTGTTGCTTAATATGGAAGTACATTTCAAAACAACTATTTTAAGATGAAAAATTCATCCATTTCAGGTTTAAAAGTGTGCTTTATTTCACCAAAGTTTAATTTTCTACTTCCCCAGCGACTTGAGTTTTTAAATGGACACGCTTGTAATCATTTAGGAGGATATTGATGTGACTTAAAAACAAATATTTCGTTTTTCTCAATTCATTTATATATTTATCGTAAACGAATTACAAGGTTAGGTAAAGTAGTAACACAGCTCCGAAAAATTTATCTATTAAAGGAAGTAACGAAATTAAAAACTCGGTTATGGATGACAACTTAGTTCGGTTACTACTCATAATATACTCATAAGTCATTTGTACTTTTTCTTAGGTTATGGGATTCTACCAAAATAATTGTTTGAATTTCTTATTTCACCATTGGAGGAAAATCTTTCGTAACAATTCCCATTACTGTACGACCTACGTATTCATGATTGTGAAAGATCTCCAGGATTTAAAGTCAAATGCGGTTATAAAGACTATCGCCATCACTAAGTCTTGGTCGCCGGGATCGAGTAGAAAGCGCGTTGGCTTGCTAGACGACATCTGGGGCCAAAAATGAAAAACTTTACTTTTACATGTAATATTTTAATGAATATTATGAAGTCACCGTATTCTAGTGTTGTTGACTTATTCGATGTGAGGCCACGGTTCAACCCCCCCAGATCAGACACCAAAACGAAATATGAAAAAATATTTCTTTGGCGACTTCCTTACAGCAGATTTCTAGCAAAAACTCTGAAAATAAATAAAATTGCCACGAAGTTTCTTAAAATTTCTGTCGTTCGGAGACGACTTTAAACTGTAGGTCCTGCCATCAGTCTAAAATTAACACACGCAACATAAGTGGTGTGAGAAGTTAGGTCATAATCCTGACTGAAGGTTTGTAATGACCAATTATGTACGTATGTATGTATGTAAAATTTTAAAGTGACAGTTGCCATCTGTTTTGCAAATTTATACCATTTTTGATTGCCATACATAATCGGACCAGAACTCCTCGCTCTGACGTCACGAGGAAATGAATGAAATATATCTTTCCTTATTCTCATCAGAGAACAAAACTCAAAAACTTGAAGCGAATAATTGCCATAAAAAAGCTTCTCAAAGTTGTACGGAATCGATAATAACTGGAAATAATGTACATGTGTGGTGTGAGAATAAAGCCAGCAATTCTGATTAAAGGCCTTTCTGTTATGGTCAGAAATGTATGTTGTTTAATGTTCATATACATGCATACATATGTACATAATTAGTCATTACAATCCTTCAGTCAGGATTACGATATAGCTTCTCACATCATTTATGTTGGGTGTGTTAATTTTATACATTAGTGTCGGGACCTTTGAACAACATATTTTTGAGCAACTTTTTCATGGTAATTTTATTTACTCTTAAGGGGTGCCTTGGTAGTCTAGTGGGTAGTGTGCTAGACTATTAGCGTGAGGGTCGTGGGTTCGATTCCCACCAGGGACTCTGGTCTTTGACACTACACCGACCAATATGGTCAAAGTTACTCCGCTCGTATATATTTTAAAATATAATTTGTAATTGTATTGTAATTAACCCTTTCGGGTATTATGTCGAGTTTAGCTCGTCATCGGTTTTCCGTGCCATACCGCACAATGACGAGCTACACTCGTCGTGCGACTAAAGTTACTGTTGAATATGATAATTAATTTAGTTTACAATTTCTAGTGTATTAAATTTGGCAACACTTTTGTTATCACATATCACTAACACCGTTGTTTACCGTTAGAATTTCTTGGTACAAGACTATTGCCTATATACCTTATTAAGGTTTTGCTTTGATTTTTTTTTAATTTTACCGTTTTTGATATTAACAATGTGTAAAAATGGATATTAATTAAGAATATGTAAGGATTATAAAATGAAACAAGTTTGTTTTTAATAAAAATTAAATGGTTATTTCATGCACAGTTTTTCATTATTAAATCGTACCGGAAGGGGTTAATAAATAAATAATTTACTCTTAAGAGTTCTTTGCCAGAAATCTGCTGAGAGGCAGCCGCTGAAGGAATATTTATCCATATTTCGTTTTCCTGTAGATGACTGACCTGGGGGTTTCAACCGTTGCCTCACATGTAATAAGCCAACACACTACCTACTAGACTACGGCGACCACATATATGCTTCAATTTGTTTGAAAATTAAGGAACTTCGTAAATCATTATGGGTTATCTTGATATTTAACCATAGTAGTTTTTGTTTTAAATTAATTTAATTACTGTACTTTAAAATTCTTGCCATTCCATTTGTTAACTTCTGTATTTGTAAATACAAGGTCACAAGGTTATTCATACACAATACACAATAATTTTTCTAAAAATTGCATCAGCCAAATGCAAAGAGAAAATCTAACTGTAAAAATAAACCATTTTCAACAAAAACAACGATGATTGATACAAGTACGCACAAATAGGTTAAAGAAAGATGTTGTAATAACGAATAAACATTTGTAATGTATCAACAACACTGGTAAATACTCTGATATTAAAACAATCCATAGGAAAACGAAAAGAAATACTTGGCTTTAATTTTCAATATCGTTTCATATTAAAAAGAAATTATATTTGTTTATTATAAAATAAATGGATTACGATTAAGATATAGAATAAATTATATACAGATATACTATATAAAGTAACTTAAAAATAAATGCGTAAAATTGTAGTAGTCCCACACGAATTGCATGCACACTACACACATACTATGTAGTTGTAATATTTGATATTTCGATTATTAACATATGATAAGTTAATAAATAATGCACAATCTTTTTTTAGAACGTAATTAAAAAGTAACTTACACGACGAAAAGCCATCTTCATTAACTATTAATAAAAATTGTTAAGTGTTCATAAAATAAAATAAAGTGTGACAGACAAATGCATATTTTTAGAAACAAAATACATATGATTTAAATTTGAACTTATCCAGACAAAACTTCACTTAACTCTACAAATAGTTTTGTTTAATTTTGAAACAAATATTTACAAATAGGAGGTTTATTTTTTCTAATTTCGACGTGTACAAATAACTAAAGACAAATAAAAACAAAAATTAATAGCCAATTTAACTAAAATTAAAAACGGTGGGTTAAAATTAAAAGCAAATAAAAACACATACAAATAAATCTCATCTCATCCCTTGCGAATTCGAAAAACTAATTTAGAATATGTTCGGCACCAAATAGTTTCTTACTATACTGCGATATCGTACCCACGAAGAGTGATAACGTGATGTATTTCTAGCATTTACGCGGAAACAGCGGTGTATGAGTAAGACTATAATTAGCAAAAGACTTACTAAAGGAGGCCAGGCAAAACGTATGGTTAATGGCAAGGCCAAACCAATAAGAGCTATAATATCACCCAAATAGTTGGGTTGACGCACACGACCCCATATCGAACCTAACAATAAACGTTTACCTTGGAACGTATGAATAGTTTCAATATAATGAAAATGAGGATGATTAGGTTGTATGCGGTATTTATATTTAATAGCATTACTTAAACGTTTCAAAATCAATCCCAATGACATTACCAATAAGGGCACAATTGCGGAAAACATACAGTTTAAAGCCGAACGATGTTCATAGAAATATTTTGCAACTGCCGAAAGCAAATACGGTGTGACAGCATAGCGTAATAGCAACAAACAACCAAAACCTTCGCCTTGAAGTTCAAATGAAGAGGCCAAATGGTGTTCAAATACAATAGAATCCAAAACATAAATTAAAAGCATAGTGGCACATAACAAAGCAGTTGCATCATATTTCAAGTGTTTAAGAAAATAAAGAATTGTATCGAATCCATCACCTGCCACTACATGATCTTTTGGCAACCAAGGCAATTGCACATTCTTATAAATTAAACAGACTGCATACATAAAGGCTGACAGTAAAGAAGTTTTGTAAAAAACTTGCTTAAACTCAACCAAGCCCAACCATTTGGGATTTAATTGGCGCCCAAGAGCGTAATCTATTAAAAAATTCCCCGACTTGGCATAAACATTGTAAATGGCTGTGTCCTTTTGCCTCAGCATGTCAGAGCGAATGTATGCCCACAAGGCTACAACATAAGCGTTTAGTAAGCCGTAAACACCAAAACGTAAATAATTTTCAATAATAAAGTCAGCTACTGGATATTTTAAATATTCCGCCACACCAAACGCCAGCAGGAAAATAATTGACATTGGCAAAGCATTAAACTTATATTCTATGGAACCTGGTAACCGTACGCCGCGACCAAATAAAAATGTTGACAGAACAAAAACGCCAAAATTAAATGACAAATACGCGCCTACAGCCTGACCATCAAAAATATCAGTAAACCAAAAGTTTTTATCCACCAGTCCTTGAATGTTTGGATATCTAAATTCACATTTTTCAGTAGTACAACACCATTGTAAATAGACAACCAAACTAGGTATTATTACCATAAGTAATGAAACGCCAAACCAACCACCAAATTCCTTGGGTACTGGTAACTTACGGCAAAATGATGCTTGCACTAGACTTGAAGTGTTGAAACTCTTAAAATGCTCATCTTCCTCATGGACTATGCCCTCGTTTTCTTCGACTATTACATCGTCCCGGTCATTGGTTTCGGAATCGGAAAATTCAGCCTTTGAATAACGATCATCACCCTCATAAACTGAACGCGATACTGAACGACTATAGCGACTGTCTCCCTCGGTATGTTGACTGGGCGTAAAAGAAGCTCTTCGTTCCTCACGGCCGCCTACAGAAAAAGTCTTCGAAACCGATCGACGTATGTAATCAGCCAATTTATTAATTTCCGTTGAATTTGTTGTACGTATTTCAATAGTTTTTTGTGTTGTACTGCTGTAAGAGCTTTGCGTTGATGATGTTGTCGTTATTTTAGCTGGTGCTCTAGTTGAAGTATTCGTTGTTAATGCAATCGGCAAATGAGTATGGGAGGCTTTGATCTAAAAGAAAAAGAAAAAAATTATTTGCTTTAGAATCGCTATTATGAATTGATAAACAAAATTACTATGATGCGAGCTCTATTTGAAGATATCATTTTGAATATTTTTCTTTATAAAATTCATAGGAATATCAATTGAATAATATACCTATTAAATGCTTTTTTATCACAACAAAGTTTGAATGATTTTAATCCTGTCGTAACAACAATAGAGGTACCTACGACTTATTTATCTGTAATACTGGTATTCATTAACTGTACGACGTTTAGTGCATAAGGTGAAGAAAGAGTTGCACAACAGAAACTAAGTCCTACTAATAGAGATGATCAGATATGCTTTCTTTTTGAAAACCCTGTGAAATAAGGTGTTTGGAGTAACATTTCCAAAAATGTGCCTTTTGCAAAAATTATTTTGACACACGGATTTCAAAAGTCGGTGTTTATATACCCAAACACTTTTTAAGAAAACCAAATAGCTAAATTGAGGATTCATTGGCTCAGATATTTTTTTTCCAATCATCAGGAGTCCAGCTAACACTCCAACTTAATTGATTCATTCTAGCCACGCCAAGTAACTCTTATTTTAAGGTTAGGTGTGGTGGCGGACCCCCTCGAAGGATGCCAGCATCTAGGCCCATTGTGGTACCACAATTAATTTTAAGCGGGGGTCAACCATTCCCTAGAGAAAACCATCCAGAGTCTAAAATAAATCTTGCTATTAAAGCAATTTCTATATTAGACAGCTCGGTCAAAGATGTCAGAAAATTAGAGATCAAAAACCTCCGTCTCGTCTCTTCATGACAAGAGCAAAGCACTGACACATGAGGTGAAAGACAGTGTCTTCCTCCTCTTCAGACTAATAGCTTCTGCAGAAGTCATAAGATGGAATGCCCAGCTTTCCCGCATGCCTACCAATAGAAAAATGGCCCGTAAGGCTTGACATTGTGCCGTGGATGGCCATACGAACTAAGGACAGAAGTGAGCTAGTTCTCTTCCTGCCCACATGTGCCCAGCAGAGTCTGGCAATATTGCACGTATCCTCTCCTGCTGCTAACGAGATTAAGCCTTTTCATAGAACGAGTCGACAATATCCAAATTAACCGAAGCAAAGAAATATCTCTGCCCTGTAACATGTCCGAGATTCCTAGCTCTGTACCGGCCCTGGCCAGCTCATCAGCAATGAAATTTCCAACGATACCCTGTGTCCCGGAAACCATATAAAAGTTACCTTTGAATGATTCGAAATTTCTCGAAGAAAACCTCGGCGTTCATTAGCAAGGACGGACATAGAAACTACGTTCGTTAAGGTTTCAATCGCAGCCTGGCTATCCGAGTAAATATGGAGATTTTCAGGGAATAATCCGCCGCTTAAAAAGTCGCCTTGGTCTTGTAGGTAGTGTGTTGGTTTATTAGAGGTAAAGCCCGGGTTCAAGAAGTCGCCGTGGTCTAGTAGGTAGTGTGTTGGCTTATTAGACGAAAAGCCAGGGTTCGAGCCCCAGGCCAGATATCAAAATAAAATACAAAAAGTATTTCTTCTGGCAAAAACTCTGAGAGTAAATAAAATTGCCATGAAGTTTCTCAAAAATCTGTCGTTCGGAGTTGACTTTAAACTGTAGGTCCCGCCACTCATGTATAAAATTAACACACACAACAAATGTGGTGTGAGAAACTAGATCGTAATCCTGACTGAAGGGTTGTAATGACCAATTATGTAAGTATGTATGTAAAGCCCGGGTTCAAACCCCAGGTCAGACATCAAAACGAAATATGGAAAAATATTTCTTCAGCGACTTCCTCTCTCTGAGAGCAAATAAAATTGCCACTCATGTATAAAATTAACGCACACAACATAAATGATGTGAGAAGCTAGGTCGTAATCCTGACTAAAGGGTTGTAATTTCCTTCAAAATTGCAATGATCAGGCAAGTCTATAAGAAAGTTTAATATCAGGACCCTTAATAAAGATAACCACAGCCTGCCCTGTTACTCATCTTTGTACCATCAGTGTATAATTTAAGGGTCTCATTGGAAACCTCCGCTCAGACCAAAATTTCCTAGTCGGATTGCTAAGGTCGAATGTTATATTTAGAAAATTATAAGGAATCATATAATCAAGCCTAGTGTATCTATGTCTTCCCAGAATAGCAGCATGTCCATAGTCCAGATTGGACCAGGATTTGACCGACCCAATCTCTCTTATTTTTAATATAAATTTATTATTTTATATGACACGTCTTTTTATAAAAACCATACGGCAAATAAAAAGAAAATGAAATTGCATTTTACAAGAGAGAAACAAAACACCAAGCTTGCTTTACTTTATCGTCTGAAATATCTTAAATCTTTCTTAGCAACTCATAAAACGTATAACCATTTAACTCTTATCACACACTTTCAATGCAGCACGTCGTTTAGCGTTAAGAAGAGATATATTTAAGAAGCTTATCTTACACAAGTAACTGATAAGTGAAGAGGGAAAATATTATCAGTTAAGAAAAGATTGCTTTGCATACATATCGTCATATAAAAAGCGTATCTAAATTGACCAAACCCGATAGGCTTTATTGATTAATAGTTTTTATTTTAATAGAGCTAATTTGCAGGAAAACTTGTCTTGTCATTTTTATATACAGTATACATTTGACAGTGAGTACGAAATAATATCATTTTAATAAAATTTATTGGCAATAATTTTTATTTTTTTAGTAGAGATTATTTGAATAGAAACTTCTCTCTGAAAAATAATTTAAATACGAGTTAACACGTTTATGGTAGTGATAATATATATGTACATATGTATGTACATGAAACCATTAAAAACATTTATTGTGTGATGATTGATATTTGAGTCCAACTAATGAACAAATATTGTCTTGGGCAAAACTAAAGCATTGACCCTTCATTGTTCAGATTTCTTCTTATCATAAGTAAAATATCAACTTATCAATCGCTATGAAATACACATTATTTTTCATAAAAGTATACACAAGTGTATTGAAGTATGAACAAATATGAAAAGAGAAATCATTAACGATAAGGGGGATTTAATTTTTTATTATTTTAGAACAGAAAATAACAATTTTGTTGATTGTTCGCTTTTTAGTGGACATTACAGTAAAAAAAGAGTATTAGTGACCTGTGACAATCTGAAAAATTCACAGTAATAGGCAATGAAATAACTAACAAACAAAAAAAAACTTTACAAATAATTAAATTGTATTATCAAAACAATTGCTACTTGGGAAATACGCTTCTGACGGAATTTTGTCATCCGCGAAGCAGCTAATTTCTAGCACATTGGGTACTGCAGAAACAGAAAAAAGCACACAGAGCTTGCTGATAATCTGGACCGGATTGTATCGCATCGCAACAATCAATAAAATGAACGAATTGAGCTTAATTGACATGTAATTGCAATAAGACGGTGCCCACACGGTACGTTATACATTAAATATTAAACCTATTGGGTTTGAAACCCATTAGAAACCTTTCTATGGGGATATGTAAACAGCTACAATTGCAGTCCAGACAAACATTATAACAGCTGCAATTAGTGTGGTACCGAGCACTTACACATAGCCACAAAAATTTACATACGGATAACAAATTTCAAAAAATTTTTAACCAATCCGTTTTTTTTTTTTTTGAAAATATTTATAATTGTCTGACATCTTTCTTCGATTTTAAGACGGTCTTTTGCTTTGGTTCAGAAATTTGTGAAATTTGTAAATCGGATGCATACCTTTGTGTGGCTGTGCAGGGCCACAATTCAGTTCAATTTCAGAAATTTTTTAATCAATGCAAAAGACCGTCTTAACATCAAGGGAACTATAAAGATTTTCAACGATTTCGGCAATTTTTTAACCGTACGTATAATTTAGTAACTGTGTGTACGTACGACGAAGCCCTGGCAACATTTGCATGAAATAGTCTTTAATAATTATTTATCACCCAAAATAAATGTTCTATTGACTTTTGCAAATTATTTTTTCATCTTTTTTTAATTTTTAAAACCCAAACTGTTAAAAAACTATTTTTAAATGACAACTCAAAGCAGTCGTAGGTTTTAGTCGTTAAACTAAGCACTGAAGATATTTCCTATCCCCTAATATGAACCCACAGGCGATCTGGACATTATTGCAGAGAAAAATACATTAAAGAACAATAATAAGTAGCAAAGAGGCAACCTAACCTATGGTAGATATTAAGCCATTTCGATAAGGCCTTTTAAAATGTACCACAATAAAGCAGCTAGACATGAATTTTACTAAAATTTGTTATAGAATTGGTGATTATAGAATTGAAAATTACACAGTTGTCAAGAGATATCTAATATCAACATAAGATTGTCTCTCTTTCTAGGAAAACGTTCGAAATAAAGATTCCTCAAGTAATAGAAAGGCGGATGGAAATACAGAAATTTAAAATGAGATTAAACGTAAGACATAAAATTCCATTTGAAATCAAATGAATAATAAAAGCAAGAATACGTATTTTCTTCTGTCTCTGTATTTAACAGATGAATATCATCCTAACCGTTTGCATTTCTCTCCATTATTTACAAATATGGTATAAACTAAAACTAGTTTTACGCAGATTTGTAAGATATCGCAAAGCAAACTAAATAAAACAGAAATGTATTTACATAGTGTTCGTTAATTCAACATATATGTACTTAAACATGTTTTTACTTGATATTTACCTCTACTTCTTCTTTAGTTGTAGGTATTGTTGGTGCTACGACCACTGGTGCTGGCTGTACAGTGGGTATAGTTGAGCGTGGCCTTGAAGATCTACGTACAGGCGAACTACGTAACCTGGCTGGTGAAGCGCGCCTAGCTGGTGATGATCTGGTACGTCCTGGTGATGCGCGTCGAGCTGGGGATGATCTGGTACGTCCTGGTGAAGCTGTTTTAGTTGATATCGAAGACTCTGTACTAGCTGTGGATGCTGTACTGATGGCAGCACTTCTTCTACCACCTACATTGGCGCCTGCTGTTGTTACCACTGGTGCAGACGCTTTTGAAGATTTCTTTTCAAAAACATCCCTTTTAGGGCGTCCTCGTGTTATACGACGAGGATTATCCATTTCTTATTATTGCTTCAATTTATTTTTGTCTTTTTATTGTTTTTTCTGTAATATATAGAATAAATCATAAAAATTTCACTCTCATTTCACTAATATTGCTATTATTTATTTATTTTTAGTGTTAATGTCTGTCGCTTTTGCTGATTTCTATTTCTGTCTTTAAGGTTCAATTGGGTTTACGGAAATTTTTCATATTTTCCCGCCTAAAGCGTCTCGACTGTACTCTCTCTTTTTTTCATTGTGCTCTCACGCAGCTTTTTTTCTTGCCAATTTAAAAACCAATATAAAAGGAACTTATAATCTTACCTTTAACTTTTCTTAACTTTTTACACAGTTCACTGTTTGGTATTTTCCTTCAATATTATTTAATGTTTATATTATTATTTTTTTTTAATTGTTTTAAACCTTCAACAAAAAATATTTTTTACCTCCCGACAAACAAGCCAAGCCGATAGCAATAAGTAAATCACAGTAGTATAATTTCGGAGTAATTTGTGCAGATACAGCGTTGCAAAAGGACGTTTTTACACTAAACAATACGCTTGGATAAAATGGGAAATATATATACCTAAAAGTTATTTGTTTAAAATGAGAATAAAACCAATTAATATTTGCAGTATTACAATAATTACGCGTTGTTCTGTAACAAAAACAACAACTGCTTGTTATGTTTACTATTTGGTGAACGTAATTTTCCTTTCCCAAGACTATTGTAAAATATTTTATGTAGGGTGAAAGATCAGAGTCAGTGTTGGGAAAAAGGAACCAATTAGCCTCACACTATCGGACTACTTCAATACCCATTACCTAACTTAAACATCTTTTTGAATATCAATGAATATTTAAAAAATTTATTAAATTCTTTTACATTTCTGCCTAAGATAAAAATTGAAATTTTGCGCTCATATAAATACAACCCTGTACTTTATTTTTGCTCGGTTCTCTTTGCAGAAGAATTTATTCTTCGTCCGCAAAAGAATTTAACTGACAGCTGCAAAGCTGTAAAATAAGAGACAAATTAAAAATAATTTTTGTCTGTAATTTTATGTAAAAATAAAGAAAAAAGTTTTAATTTGTCACAAATAAATGTAAGTAAATTTCTGAATAAAAACAGAAATAAACAAAGCAAATAAATTTGAAATGAAAAATGTGTATGTGTCTAAATTTGTTGTGCAATAAAAGGAAATTTTAATTTTCTTTACCTCTTTTCTCTTCCTTCAAAATTTACGGGAACAAAATCTACGTATATTTTTTGGCAACGATTACTCTTTGTTTTTGTAATTCCGCCTCATAATTGGAACTTTATTATGTGCGTGTGTAAAATTATAAAAGACCAGAAAAATATCCAGAAGTCACTGAAAACTAAAAGAGCCAAAGGAATTTTCGAATTGTATAAGTTTTGCAAAGAAATATGGTGACTCCACAATCGCCCACACACATGTTTAACGGTCTCGATGAAGATATTTACAATGAAGCCAAGTATGCCCATGAAATAAATGACAAGATGCGTGTTCCAAAACGTATTAAAGCTACGGGCGAATTTTCGGACGAAGATCTTTTGCTATCTAATCAAAATGGCATGATTAATTCATGGAATTACCATGATAAAATTGATATGAATGTACCAGATCGTATAGTGGTTTTGGGCCATAATCAACATCTCGAAACTCGATCGGCTCCCCGTGAAATACAATTAGAAAATTCCATTTTACCCAAGAATCCCTCTGGTTTTGTGCGAGTACAAACACCGCCACGTACCATTACTTTGAATGACCACCACTTTCCGTCGGCCTCCGAAGAGAGTTCACCAAATAAACTACAAAATGGACATGAGCTGGATGATGATTTCGATGATGACGATGTTGAACGTCCACCACCATATGTGAGGGCGAATGGTATCTCACATGCCGTTGTAGGCTTTCATACAAATGATGCTAACTCTGTCGAATCCGACTCACAGGTATGTTTTACAATCATTAATCGGATTTATTCGATTACATGTGTCAATCCCCTATAGTTTTCTGTATGCTTTGATAAGAGTGTAGATTTTTGATGTGATACCAAAAACGTTCTTCACAAATTAGTAGATAAGAAAATTGATTTATTAAAGCAATACGCTTTGCAACGCCTAAAAGAAAGCGAAATGCTTGACCCACCTTTTAACGTTTATGGTTATGATTAATAGGATTTTATGGAAATTTAATTTCATTTAAATAGAAATATTCTACTTTTCTTTGGAAAAATTTTTTTGTTATAACATAATATAGCGCATATACATACATGTAGGTATGTTGTCTACATAATATAATGTATGTATGTTTCTATTATTTTCTAATGATATGAAAGTTTATTCATGGTTTTAAGATGTCTTTATAAAGTAGGTATTTACAAATATTTGCGGTTAAAATACAATTTGTATAAATGAATAGTAAATTATAATTAAACGTACATGTGAATAATGAATAGTTTAAAAAAGAATTATAGCCCGTAAAACAGTCGACGAATTTATTAAGTATAAAATAGCACTCTATCGATCTTCTATTAAAACTCTTAAAAATCGCAAGATATTTAAGCCTTTTTAAAGATTGTAGTGTGCAATAATTAACTTAATTGTGGTAAAATATGAATTTTCTCTAGTGATTGTTATTCTTATTCTATGAAAAGTGTAATAATCAATGCGAACGAATACATATAAGGTATGATTATTGCATATGCCTTATGCATGAAGGAGATAGAGAAATTGGAAAAGGAGAAGACGGAGGAAAAAAGATGAACCACAACACACATGACAGTGCGACTACAACCTTCATGCCTCAGCACTTATCAACCAGCTCAACCCATTTATGAAACTATGGAGAGCACTAATATCGGTTCCCGACAAAAAGCTTTTGCTCAGGGTCCCCAACCTACTAAGGGCTGGACAGTTGCAGAGGAGGTGTTCGATAGTTTCCAACTCCTCCTTACATACATACATACATACATACATACATACATACATACATACATACATACATACATACATACATACATACATACATAAGTGGTCATTACAACCCTTCAGTCAGGATTACGACTTAGTTTCTCACACCACTTATGTTGTGTGTATTAATTTTATATGTGAGCGGCGGGACCTACAGTTTAAAGTCGACTCCGAACGACAGATTTTTGAGAAACTTTTCATGGCAATTTTTATTTACTCTAAGAGTTTTTGCCAGAAATCTGCTGAGAGGAAGTCGCCAAAGAAATATTTTTGTATTTTTATTTTGATGTCTGGCCTTGGGCTCGAACCCTGGTTTACGTCTAATAAGCCAACACAGTACCTACTAGACTACGTTGACTTCATCCAACTCCTCCTTATCGCAACATAACCTGCAATAGTCCGGGTAGGATCTGTTACAGATTTTTGTCAGCGATCTAATCTCGCAGTGCCCTATAATGGAACCAATAACTAACATTAGACTGGCCTCATCTGAGCCCAGTGGCAAATCTGTTCTATCACAACTATCTTAACATCTCATAAAATAAAATTGATTCAAGATAGAAAATAGAAATCAAAGGTAGAATATATAACTTTTTATAATTTTTATGTCTTGTTTAGACTAATAAGTCAATCTGGCCACCCTTGGTATTTTTATTTCATATTCAAATATTTTACATTTCAAATTTGTTTTGAAATTTTGCCAAAAGAAAAAACAGAAAACATATTTATTATAAGAAGATATTCATTCATTTATATCTTAATATATTTTGTAAACACATTACTACAAAACACTAGAATACAATAATCAATAAAAAAGAATGGTTCTTAGAAATTTTGAGGTATTGTTTGTAAATATTGTAAATATTTTATTGCAACGTTTTGTTTTGGTATTGAAATAAATTTTCTTTATTCTATATTGCAGTTGACAACAGGTGGCGCAAGCAAACGATCGCAAACTTTGATATACAACCCAAATGATACTTCCATGATAAGTCACCGTGAGGGTACACCGATGGGTGATTTAACACCACATGAAGAAATTTTATACTTAAGGCGTCAGTTGGCCAAATTAAATCGTCGAGTTCTTAATATAGAAATTGGCAACGAACAGCGTTTACAACGTGAAAAGATTGTCTACTGTTTAGGTTTGGCTTACTTCGTATTGAAAGCAATCTTATGGCTAAATCGTAATTAAATTCAATACAAAATACAAACTTAAATTTAAAACAAATATTCTAGATATAAAGATGATAAATGAATACAAGAGTAAATGTGCTGAGGAAAATTTAAAGAAAGAAAAAAGAAATATATTATACGGTGCTAGGAGACACTTGTAATTTGAAAAGAAAATGTTAATGTTTTTATAAGGGTCAGTTTGCGAAAGGTGCCTGGTATGTTTAGATGACGAACAAAAACATTTACTCACATTACTCACTCGTTACCACGAAATCCATGTATGAAGGCATTAAACGTTTTAGATTTATACACGTACATACATATACTATACATGAATACATACATTTTTAAATGATTATTAACATTAATTATCTTATTTTTTGCATTTTGATATTTTTGTTTTAATTCGTTAAGTTAAATTAATTTCCAATTTTATTTGGTTTGTTAAAGAAAAAAACTAAACACCTTAAGGAAGTAGCTGGTCAAATAACTCTATAACACTATAGCGTTATTGTTTCTAGTAAGAATGTATCTCATTTAAACCTTAGCAATCATATGTAGGTAATAAAATGAATAATTAAGTTTTTCGATTACTATAATGCCCCCTCCCCCCCAAAGGAATTACGCCGAATTTTAAAAAATATATGCATTGAAAAACAATTATATTTTGTATAATTTATATATAATAAGCATGTCCTTTTCTGTCGAAAGAAATAAGTAAACAAATATAAAATTATACACTCTGTTATAAATAAATAAAAAAAGCCACCATAATTTTATTTCTACTAATAAAATTATTTAAATTTATAAAAAACAAAACAAAAAACACTGAAGTTAATATTAAAACAAAATTTGTAAATTATTTTAATATGATTTTATGTTTGTACTATTAATAGTAATAATAATACATTAAAAAAAAACTAAACTAAAATGCTTTAAATCTACCACTTTTATTCTCTGTAATGAGGACTTTTATTTCTTTACATTCAGTATATACGATTTGGATTTATTTAGAGCACAATGCTGTTATTTTATTAAAATTAAAAAATTGTTACCACACGTGTGTCTGTTTTTAGTTTATAAGATTTAATGAGTAATTGTGTGACAACGTTTAGTGAATTATTCAAAATAATAATTACGATTTACTTTTGTATGTCTGCTATACAAATACAAAAATTATAATAAAAATAATCAACGTTTTCAAATATAACTCACATCAGTAATAAAATAAAAACCAAATTAGAAACAAATCTGAATAATAAATAAAATAAATATTTGAAATATTCTTTTACTGTTTTTCTTTGGTTCATATAGAACGAAATTTTTTACATTTAATATGCTTTGCTTTATATACATAGTAGCTGATATGCAAGTCGAAGTCGCCGTGGTCTAGTAGGTAGTATGTTGGCTTATTAGACATAAGGACTCGTTTCAAACCCCAGGTCAGACATCTCCAACTAAAGAATAAAATTAAATCATATATAAAATTAACAGACAACATAAGTGTTGTGAGAAACTAGGTTGTAATCCTGACTAAAGGGTTGTAATGACTAATTATGTATGATCTGCAAGGTATTTCAAACCGCGATTAAGTGCAAATTAAACACATACTTCTACTGCAGAACTCACAATTTGTGAATGATAAATGATGTGTGCAAAATGTATCCTTTGCCGACGCTTACAATAACAACTGGATAAACTTATGAGCATATGCCAAAGAAATTTGATACTAAATATGGTGCAATTCAATTTGATAGTGAAATAAGTATTGTTTGTAAACGGTATGTTTGAACAAAATTTAAAATTTACTGTATTATTGATAACACAGCCCTGCATGGGTTTTGCAAATAAGATTGCTCTAGGTGTTTCCGAAGGCATTTTGTGCGCTAAACACGAATCTGGTTTCAAAAATTTTCCATCACGTCAGGTTTTCGAGAAAAATGGGTTTTTGGGGTCGCTGATTACAGATCTTCATTCAGGTTTAAAAAATTCAAAATGGCGGATCCAATATGGCGGTCGAGGTTTATAAAAATTAATCAGATGTACTTGACCGCCATATTGGAACCGCCATTTTGAATTTTTTAAATCTGAATGAAGATCTGTAATCAGCGACCCCAAAAACCCCTGAGTAACAATTTTCAAGTAAATCTGGATAATTTTTAAGGACCTCCGTAATGTGTTTCTTTTTCTTTTGCACCCCTTGACATAAACCCACCCCCTACTTTAAGGGTGTATGCAAACAATTTGGCTTTGGGCTCATTTTAAAGAGCAAAGATCAATTGTCAATTTCTAACAATAGCGATGGTTCTAGCACGTCAGTGTTGAGCTCTACAATGTTTCAAAAATGGCCAAAAACGCTATTTTTAGGGGGTTTCAACCCCCTTTTTCTCGAAAACCTGACGTGATGGAAAATATTTGAAACCAGATTCGTGTTTAGCGCGCCAAATGCCTTCGAAAATACCTAAAGCCATCTTATTTGCACAAAAAAAGTCCAAATTTGCAGGGCTGTGTAATTTGAAGTTGAACTAGCAATTGCGAATAATTCCAGGATCGTCAGGGAATGTCACGCTGCCTCAACCTTCTTTCTGGGCGCTTCAGTGTCACACTTGTCTGGGTCCCCGGAGCCGACGGGCTAGCCAGAGCTGGCGCACTACTTCCGGAATCCTCTTCAATCAACTTGGGAATGCCACTTACCTCGTTCAAGCTGGTCATCGCGCGGAAATTCTTCCTGGACGCCAACCTATCCTGGATCAATGAGGAGTCCTGCTCCACCGCTAGGCTCACTTGACCCTCAATGGATAGAAGGCGCACCAACCAGTTACTTAGACTTGGTCGTAACATCATCACAATCACAGTGGCCATGATTACAGGTCACTGTGTTATGGGTAAACATGCGGAAAGAATGCGGCTCCCATTTAATGACTTCTGCCGTGGGTGCAGATCCGCTGAGGAAGAGGAGACTGTTATCCACTTTCTTTGTCAATGTCCATCTCTTGCGAGGTGCAGATATAGGTTATTTGGTTCTCCAACCCTTGTCAAATTGGCGGAGCTATCGTCCATTGATGTTAAGGATATAGCTGCGTTTGTCAAGCTTTCTGGCTGGTTTTCCAGCGTGGGGTAGTTGTGCTTTAAAATGTGCAGTCCTTGCGCTGACCAACTTCTCCCTCCTTGATTCGGAGGAACTTGGTCAGTACAAAGACTGCGTTTCACCTGTGGCGCCACAACGGGCCGCTATGCGTGCTCAAGTGAGCTTTTGATATGGAAGCTACCATACTAACCTAACCTAGCAATAGCGATTTTTCAGGAACAGACGTCAATTTATCATTTATTTGTAATCTACCAATTAAATTAATTTCGATTAAAAGTAATTCAATCAAATATTTTAGATTTTAATAAAGACGGGTTCTAAAATATTATAAAAGCAAAGCTAAAATATACAAGACAGTTTGTTAAATGGAAGCTCAAAGGAAATTTTCTACGATAAAATTAACTTAAAGATCTTTTTGTGAACATCGACCTGAATATGTACAAATAACGCATATCTCATAATTATATTTACCTATGCGATGAAGTCTCCGTAGTCTAGTAGGTAGTGTGTTGGCTTATTAGACATAAGGACCTCAGGTCAGACATCAAAACGAAAATATAAAAAAATATTTCTTCGGCGACTTCCTCTCAGTAAAAAATTTCTGGCAAAAAAAAACTCTGAGTGAATAAAATTGCCATGAAAAGTTTCTCAAAAATCTGCCGTTCGCAGTCGACTTTAAATTGTAGGTCCCACCGCTGGTGTATGAAATTAACACATACACAACATAAGTGGTGTGAGAAACTAGGTGGTAATTTTAACTGAAGGATTGTAATGACCAATTATGTATGAACGCGACACATAAAACCATTTTTCATAGGTTAGCTGTCCAAATGGGTAGCTTACCTCAACATTAACAGTTTCACTATGAGACGATTAAGATCATTATGCTTCCCTTAGAAAAATTACACTTTCAATGTGTTCGTAATCCATAATTAAGGTAAATCCAGTCAATACTTTTTCTAAAGTATCCGAAGAGATTTTCGATCTTTTAAGAATGTGTCTGTTACAGCAGATACACAGCAAAAACTGCAGAATTTACATTTCTTCCTCATTAAGTTAGTCATGACATGTCAGAACGGATCAAACAATCGCAGTGTAAGGCGAAAGGCTTAATGCGGCCTCTATACGTAGCGATTAGTTGCACAACACATTGAGTCAACGGTTGGTCGTCAAATCAATCAAATTTACTTATAAATCGTTGTTGTAGCATCGGATTGGTCATCGGTTGAATGAATACCAAATTTTTTTTATCTTCAACCAACCAACGACTAACCATGCATTGTATGTACAAAATAATAAAGTTGTGCAACCAGTCGCAAAGTGTAAGGCCGCATATGAACCTATTTTTGAACAAAAATCCTTTCACAAGAGTAAAACACAAAATGCTTTAGTCATTATCATACTTAGGCAACATTTGGAAATGGTTTCAAACTGTTAAATCACTTTTCAGATAACTTGATCGATGCAATTTTTTAATAATAAATTAAAAAGAGGACGAACTCAGTAGGGTGCCAAGACTTCCGGGTATTTTTGTATTTGTCACAAATACCATACACGTCCTCAAACCTTAAATAGATGCATATTTTTGTTCAAGCGGAAATCGTTAAAAGTTTAAAACCACAAACCTCTGAAATAACAAAATTATTCAAAGCTTTTATTTTATTTTATATTTTTATTTAATAAATTTGTTTCATTTACTCCCTCTTCTTCTTCTCTTTGATTTATGTATATACTTTTTCTTTGTTAATATTATAGAATTAATACAATGACTAAACGATCTTTTTTGTATTTGTTTGCATATTATGCATTATAATATATTAAAAAGAAGGTAAAAAACAATCATTTATAAAAAGAAAAGAAAAATGAAATACAAACTACATATTAAAATTAAGGGGAAAGAGATTTAAAAATCTATTAAAAAATGTTTTTATAAACAGCAGTTAAATGTCAAGTGAATATTAACGCTTATGATTCTTTTTCATATGAAAATTTCTTTACATTGAAATTGAAAATAAAAAATTTATTTTATTTTTATGGGAAAAAAGTTAAAATATTTGCCTAAGTAAACTGCAAGTAAAAGCAAAAAACAATATCATATTTGTGTTTAGATTAGATTTAAAGATTGGTTTATTATTTAGATAACTTGAGCTTTTTTATTTATTATTAAATCTTAAGAAAACGCATATCTTTATAACAAGTTTTACACAACTTTTATTCCTTTTCTATACAAAATATATTTATATGTATGTATGTATATATTATTGAACAAATTCTCCTTTTCTATTTATATTGTATAAAAGAAAAAAAACGTGCAGCTATACAAGAGTACTTTTTTAACTCTTGTTGATTTCGATTTCGAATTCTGTTATATATTAGACTACCTGCGAAAAAGAGAATTAGAATTCTTTCCTTTGATAACATTTGCACAAATTAAAAATAAAAAGAAGTTTTGGTTTTAAGGATTTTTTTTATATTTTTTTCTTTTCTTTTTAATTAAATTAATTTTTTACGCTTTGTACAAAAAAAAGTTGAAAAAGAGATTACACAACTTGCAATTTGTTTTAATTTGAATATTAATTAGATTAACAATACATTTCCACTTGAAAACATTAAAATTAAAACATTTCTTTTTTAATACTGTGAACATCAAAATGAAAGAATGAATGAATGAATGTGTTTTTGTCTTTTGAAGATGCGGCTTTTGGAGTTTACAAGAGTACATATCTTAAAATTAAGCATAATAATAAACAGTATATTAAATTTACCTGTTGTTGCTATTGTATTTTCTTTTCTTTTTGAAATTGGTTGCTTAATTACACAAATTTTGGTGGGAATTTTGGCAGCAAAATACAACATACAATATACAACAACAGTAACCAACCAGGGCGTTCTCTATAACATTTCCTTTTTGTTTTATATCTTCATTGATTATTGATAATTGTTAAAATAATTTGTTGACTTGACTTGCTGCACGTTGTTAGTGGATATTGTTTTTTTTTATTTTTATTTTTTTAATTATGATTCAAAATTTAATCGCTTTCATCCTCTTCGTCGTCGTCAGAGTCTGCCTTCTTACTCTTTTTCGCAGTCTTTTTTCCAGCCTTACCGCGTTTTTTGCCACCGCCATTCGCTGTATTGCCACCATTCGCTTCAAATTCTTTGACAGCATCCTCATAATCTTCTTTAGCTTTGGCGGCTTTTGCCTCCCATTCCTTGTTTTAAAAAATGTAAAAAAAAAATACAAATTTCATTAGAATACAATCAAATTTTTTTTATAAGTAATCATTAATTTAACTTACGGATTTGTCTTTCATGCCACGCCACATTTCGCCACCCTTTTTGGCAATTTCTGTAACTTTAATGCCAGGGTGCTCGCGTTTAATACCTTCGCGGGCAGAGTTAAGCCAGATCATGTAAGCGGAGAGAGGACGCTTTGGTTTATCTGTCATTTTCTTTTGGATATTTGTATACTTTGAAGAAATGTAAAGAGTTGCCGGTATAAGTTTATGATTTTTAACCTTGAAATGAAAGAAATTTTACAAATATGTAGTAGCGTTTAATATGTAAATACATGTGCATTAATTACATTTCCTTTGCTTTGTTATTTAAAACTGAAACAGATATGTTTTTCTGTATTATTATTAAGAGTGCGCAATACTAAGAAATTTTAACTAAAAAACTAAACTGATTTTGCCATTTGAAAAAAATATCCTCTTTGATTTTATAGTACAAAACAAAATCCAACACGATTTTAGTGGCAATTTATTTGCCGCCTTGGTTTTTAATAAAATGTTTCACATTTTAATTTCGCGCTCTTTTTGATTGTAATATTGTATGTATGTATAGATACTTGAGCTCATATATGTATATGAAAGCTTTTTGTATATATTTTCTTAAAGAGGCCACCACTTAATCACATTCAAATTATTTTTCTTCCATAAAAATATAAATAGTTTAAAAATTTTATTTTTATTTTATAATTTTTCTCTCATCTTTCATAATTGTATTCTATTGTTTTTAAAATATTTTGTTTTGTGAACACTCACTATTACTCACGTTTTAACGTTTTTAATTTATTAACAATTATTTGCCGTTTAATTAAATCTGCTAAGCAAAAATATTTAATAGAACTGATTCCTTGAGATCCTTAACTTCAACTGTACTGTGGAGTAAAATTTTCAACGTTTAGGTGTGAGACTTGTTAAGCAAAGAAACTCAGTAGAAGCATATATTTTTGTATACTCTAAACGCCATATATGAGAGATAATACATACAAAACAACACACCAAGCAAACTAACCACGTACATAGGTTTCAATAAAATGGTGGTGGTAACAGTAGAAGAATTAAACGAGAAAGAATAAACGGGTGAACACGCATAAACAGAGCTCAATGTAAATCCTCACACAGTTCCACAGACAGTATACATCAACAAGAAAAAGGCCAGGCAGCAAAAGCGTACACATACAATATTACGTACGTTCAGGCAAACGAAGGAAAGTAAAGGAAACTAACTACGGTTTGGTTTATGCTGAATGTAATATGTGCGGATAAATATAGTAAATAAACGACACGAAAAGAAGAAAAAGAACCCCTGCGAATAACGAAAAATGGCAGATGCTGCTGCTTGCTTTTATTCTGTTCTATACAGCACTTGAAATTTCGTTGCCATTAGAGTGAATAAAATTTTCAAATTTTATTATCTGATACACATATACAACAAATAAAACTACTTTAAACGATAACCAGACTGAAGTATAGCAGCGCAAATGCTTCTTAACAAGGTTTGTTGTGTGTGCAGTAGGAAAATGTATGTAGTAAAATACTTAATATACCTACATATGTATGAAACCTACAGACAGTTGTGGTACTCACTATACTAATGAAATAAACGATACGTTTTTTTAGTTTTATAAAGGTTATGTTGTGGCCACAGGAAAATAGCAGCCGTAGTCAATTGATGTTATGTTTAGTATTTGCCTTCACAACTTAAATACTTAAATAAAATAAAAATAACAAGAAAGCTTAATATAGTCATACATCGTATTATTGCAAAACAAAAATTATATAAATTTATTACTATTATTATAATACATTCGATTTATAACTAATTTATATATGATCTTAGAGATAAATTAATAAGCTTATAGAAATTAAAACACTTTATTTTGCAAAAAATTAAGGAATAAGTACTTGGAAAACACTAAAAATATTAATATTCGTAAGTATAACGTGCATATATACGAAAGTATAGTAAAACAAAGGAAACTAAAACTTATAAATGACTTAGTAAAAGCCTTAAAACTTTATCGAAAATTTTTAAAAGCAAAAAAGAATAATGACTGGGAAAACATTTTTAAATATCGTATTAAAGAAATAAATTTGGCGCCAAAATAGTATCAATCATTGTTTATTAAAAGAATATAGCGATCAAAACAAAATGGATAATTTTTTTTTGTGTTCTATATAATAACAATGTACATATACATAGATAAGGTATACACTTTTATATAAAAACTAAAAGAAGCAATAGTAGTTTATTAAAGCACCAAAAATATGATATAAGAAAGAATACAGTATTTCACTATATATTAATAAGAAACAAAATATTGCGCCAATTTCAAAATAAGGTAGGTAGGTATATAAAATATTACAAACAACAAAATCATACATATGTATTTCCATAGAAAGTTGGCTAAGGAAACAATCATTAAAAACTTTAGTTTTAGAAAAAAAATTTTATTTTTCCAATTGAAATGATTTAGGTCTTTTGAAAATGTTTTTTAAATTATAATATAATGTACATTTCTTGTTCAAAAGTAGGGGAAGAAAAAATTGCATGGCTAAGTTTCTCAGTTTGGATCAACTGGAAACGTATTGTCTACCAATTTCCTTTAGTAAGGTTTAGAAAAAAAATTTTTCTTTATTTAAAAAATTCATTTAATATATCAAAAATTAATATACATAACTAGGTATCTGGAAATCGAAAAAGTATATTTTTATTTAAATTTCGCGCAATCGATAAAAAAAAGAAGACATTCAAACACCATTCATTTCCTTTTTGCTGTTTCTTTCATTCTCTAATTTTTCTTATTGTCGTTATTCTTTTTGGCTTTATACACAGGGCAAACTATTGGAAAAATGGCGCCAAAACAAAAACAAAGATGTTGTCAAAGAAAATGCTCAAAAGGAAAGATACCAATGAAAAGTTACATTAAAGAAAAACTTTAAAAAGCAATTGAAATATTAATCAACCAAAGAAAAAAATAAATAAATCAATAACTTAAAATGCCGGCTTTGTTTTATTTTCTTAATATAAACCAGCAGACGCCGTTAATTATTAATTAATTTCTTCTTTTGTAGAAATGCGGTATTTGGGCAAAAAAAGAAATTTAAACCGGTTAAAAATCAATATGGCTGGCTGGCAAAAATGTTAACGACCCAAACACATTTTTTATTTTTTAATTACATGACAGAAAATCAGCATTAAATGAAAAACGTTGCAATGATTTAAAAAATATACTTTAATTGTTTCAAATCCAGCCCAAGAACATTGCAAACGTTTTATTTGAAAATTAGAAATTTGACAAAAAAAAAATTAATTACAAAATTTGATTCACTTTCAATCGTCTCTATACGAAATTGACGATAACACAAATCTCTTCTTATTTAAAGGTTTCTTACCTATAATTTCACAAGAATCTTCTATTTGAATAATATTTGGAAATTTCTTTAAAATTTGTTGATAATTTTACCGAATTAACACCAAATTTCTATTGCAAAATAGCTTTAAAAATAACACCAACAATTTGTTTCACTTCGAAAGTATTCTACTGACTGTACCTGTTCAAGAAATTTTTCTACCAAGCCAAGCTAATTCGTGTTTCATTTGTTCCTGTAGTTGCCATCTCTTTTCTTGACACTCAAAGGGTGCCATATTGTTGCATATATGTACCTTAACATGGTTGTATTTTTTAAGAGTTCGTTATTGATAACTTAATTTTGTTAAAATTAATACATATTATTTTTTTAAATTATTTAATACTAATTATAAAAGGGAATAAAACAAATGTATATGGAATGTTTATAAAATATAGTACTTAACTTACATATTAAGAATATTTCAGGGCTATTATGTTTACTAGAGCAGTCCATACAGCTTGTGATTTGTAGTGCGGCTCTTTTATTCGAGAACTGGTTAGCCAACAGTTGGTCGTCTACGCCTCCGTGCCTTGTTACCTACACTGGGAGGATAACCATTGAATGCCTCACCTGGCCTTCTTAGACAATCTTCGACGTACTGTACACTCTCTTTACGGACCTTATTTTAGGCTGATGATATGGTTCAATCATCGGATAGTTTAAGAGGCAGTCCTAGCATTAACTGTTCCGAAAAATCTGCACCTACTAACTTGTTATGTGATCTTGATCCATCAGTGAACACTTGGATTATGTTCTGTGCGAAGTGCGGGCCATTGTCGTAATAGAATCCATTATTTTTGTAATAAAACCAGGATTAGAAGTAGGCTTGGGAATCATATTGTCAAATCAATAGTACTTTAGATTTTGGAATTATCATACCTTTATTTATGTTTAGTATTTATGTTTATCTGTAAGTCTGTTCGTGAGGCACCGCTAAGGCCTGGAGATAAGTCATATACATACATCTGTATTGACGTCCATGAAGAACGGAGTAATGAGTTTGTATTGTTATGTCGATATGAATCGAAAAAGTTTTCCACCTTACCACTCCTTCAAGCTTCTCTGATAAGATTATTTGTCTTTGAATAAGAATTTATGTGGCAAATAGGACTTTTTAGGCCTCATCCAATAGTTTACTGCCTTACTTGGTTTTTCTAATACTCTTGAAGCCACCGTTGTTTAAACCCCAGCCCAGACGTCTCGATCAAAACGAAATACGACTTCGACTTCCTCTCAGCAGATTTCTGACAAAAACTGCGAGAATAAAATTGCCATGAAAAGTTTTCAAGAATCTGTCGTTCGGAATCAACTTTTAAAACTGTAGATCCTGCAACTTATGGAGAAAATTAACAAACAGTACAACATGAGTGGTGTGCGAAGCTAGGTCATAATCCTGATTGAAGGGTTGCAATGATCAATTACACAAGTATGTAGTAGTCTTCCTAGAGAATTTTTTAGTTGCATACATTCCAATTACAGAGCCAGTTTCTACATCTTATGCTAATAAACGCAACTTCAGAAACGAACCTTTCTGCTGTAACAAGAACTTCAATGTTATTATTATAACAGTTAAATATGTACAGTAAAATGTTTGTCAAACAGGAAATTCAACTGAAACTTATAAATATGGATAACTTTTGTAAAGTCTATTTTCTATAAGCCCTGCGTTCAGAAGCTCTTTCCGTAAAATCAAGGACAAACAGCCACAGTTCAATTTTATAAAATTATTACAAAAACATTTATTTTTGAAATTTTAATTCTTTTATACATACTTTCAACTGAATATTAAAATTTACAAATGAAAAAGTATTTGAAAAAATAAAATTATAAAATAACGGCAAAATTGTAAATATAAACGTAACCTTATTTTCTCCTTCATGGATAGGATCCACTCCAAATTATCTCTCCATAATTTACCACCATTTCGTTAACTTTACTTATGCATCTTTGAAGTTGTTCTATGGCGTTGGTTTCAAATAGCCAGTTTTTAAATTTATCTAAAATTAAAAACAAAAAACAAAGATTTAAAATAATTTATATATAAAATTATCTTAGCAACTATTTATTGTATAACAAGCATTATGTCATATGCAATATTCACATTATAAAGGTTTTTAAAATAGTTGCAAGGAATTGTTTACACTCGTATAAGGTGAAATCGAGAATATGAAACCTTAACTAAAGGAGACCCTTAATAATGCAGTACAAACTTGACTCACCTTTTGTATTTTTATCCGTGCTTTCCCAAAGAGTATGATTATTATGTTCATCACCCAATTTGATCCTCCATGGATATTTCTTTACTAGTTGAGTCTCCCTGTCGTCCGCCATGTAAGCAAGCTAATCAAAGAATTGCCTGAAGTCAAAAAGAATAAAAATATTCCACAACTTTTACTAGTGGAGATATCAAAAACAGGATAAAAATCAATAAAGCTCTTGTTGAAAATGTAAAAAAGCTAGTACAAGTATCACCAATTGATAAATAAATGTAAACAAGCATTTATTTTATATTTAAAAAGAATTCTTTTTGATAATAAAATTAACGCCCCAATTACATTTTGCCACTACATTTTAATCGTTTCAATTATGCTTTTGGTATGGCTCAAAATGTATGCCTTTTCGATACTTTTTACAATAACAATGATTGCCAATATCATTTCGCATTTTTCTTTAATTTTATTTCAATTTTACCTCACAATACTAAATTATAAACAAATTTTAATTCGCGCCAATTAAAAAACCTAACAACTAAAGAACAAAAAATGAGCAAAATTGTGAAAAATTGGACACGGAAAAGTATTTTTAGGTTATATTAGTTGTCCCTTTCACATCAGACCAGCGTTGCCATTTGTCAACTTTTCCCTTTTTTCCAAGTTTTTTAAGATGCGAAGAATTTTTCATTAAATTTTTTTTTTTCTAAGAATAAAATATGTACTACCGCTCAAGTCAGCAAAAAAAAAACACCAACAGAAGAAATAACGTGGGCACCGGATTCCGGTATTTTCTTTTAAATTTTTGGTACTTTTCAGAAATAGTTTTTAAAAAATGACTGGCAACGCTGTTGGGAGCTATGATTTTTGCATTGAAAGAATGATGCCATATTGCTACAAACATGTGTATGCAATATTTAACACTGCTGGAGACTATATTTTTGCATTGAAAGAACGATGCCATATTGCCACAGACATATGTATGCAATATTTTTTTGACTTGAATTCATTACTAATCCTTTAAATGTGCCTTTCAAAGATTGGATTGTACCCTGTGATACAAAAGTAACATAAATAAAATATGAATGTCTTATTACTCCCTTATTATTAGTTGCGTTCCATAAAATGACTTTTTAAAACATCTTTTTCGTGTATTTTATTGCATAGGCAGCACTTATCTGCTTAATGAGACCAACGAAAATAGAAATTAACCTAAAGTTGGCCGGCTACACATCAAATAACGGACCAAACTTATCTATTTTGTTATTGTTAGGTAAACAATACACATATGTATAGGCCGAGGTGAGTTTGAAGAATTTCAATATATTTTTGATTTTCACTACAACCCTTCAGTCAAGATTAGGACCTAACTTCTCACACCACTTATGTTGTGTGTGTTAATTTTATACATGAGTGACGGGACCTGCAGCTTAAAGTCGGCTCCAAACGACAGAATTTTTAGAAGCCTTTCATGGCAGTTTTATGACTCAGTTTTTACCAAAAATCTGCTGAGAAAGTCGCCTAAGAAATATTTTTTCAAATTTCGTATTGTTGGAGATGTCTGACCTGGCGTTTGAACCATGGCCTCACGCCTAAAAAGCCTACACACTAACTAGTAGACTGCGGGGATTGCGTTGCACAATTTCATATGTTCTCCACAACAACTATACAATGTAGTTTGAAGATACAATTTTGGTGTGTTGTGCTAAGTAAAATGAATATTACCATCGCATATGGAAATTTGCTGTGTCGTAATGCGCCATAAAACTCCAGTTTCACGGTCGATATTCTCATCCAATTTTTTGCTCATACTGGTTGTCAAGATTCAATGAAATTGATAACTGAGACGTATGCTGCACAATTTTGAAAACAACTTTGTATAAATTTACGTTCCAGATGTATTCATCAAGAAAACAACAACAAATTACAGCGGCAGGACTTTTCACAAAACCGATTTTACACATTGATTGCTGATCAATTCTGGATTACAAAAAGCTTTCAGTGGAAGTAATCGATAGAGTCGTTTCCGAGAAATTAGGTTCCTTCAAAGGTGAATCTGTAGAGGCTTTAGATTTTAAAAAGCTTTGTGTGCAAAAATCAAAAAAAAAAAATCCAAGAATGGCCACCAAAAGGTAGGGAAACGAATAACTAAAAAACTAATAATTCTCTCTTATATAGGTAAATGAATTCTAGATTATAAAAAATCTAGGATCTTGGCCTGGAGAGATAACGACAAAGACGCTTTTTGAAGAAGTTCGTTTTTTTTTTTGGGAAAACTTGATTTTTTAATGCATCGGTCAATGAAATATAGTGAATTCCTTTGATCTTGTCCCGTTGAAAAAGATAAATTTTGAAAAGTTTAAATTATCCAATGTCATAAAATATTAAACGTAATAATACAAAATATAATATGTACAGTGGTATAAAATAATTTGACATGAGCCTGTGGGATTAGTGTAGAATAACACTCTGCGGCAACAGACAGCTAAAATTTAAAAGCTCCAATCAATAGAGCCATTAATTTCTAAAGCTTACTACTCCCCAAAATCATAAGTATAGTAGATAAGATTTGCAATATTTTAAACTTAAACTTAAATAATAACAACATTTATTTTTAAAATATTTTTTTGGCTTATATTTTCAAGTATATAATTGATTTTTTTATTTTTTATTATTTTTTTGTTGTATTTTTTGTGGTATTTTTATGTGAAGAATTACATTTTTTTTAAATTTTCAATCTACAATTACATGTACATTTAAATTTAAGATTTGTTTTGTTTTTCTTTTAAAAATTTGTATTTTGTTTTTCTTTTATATACTATATATATGTATATATGTATGTATATTTAAAATATGCAAGAGGATATAGTAAATAAAAAAAATTAAAAACTATGAAATAATGTTGAATCAGTTTAATTATAAAACTTTGCATATTGTTTTGTTTTTATTGTTAATTAATTAAACACATGTTGTTTTGAATTTTGTTTTCATTTTTTTAAATTTTTGTTTATTTTTTAAGGTTTAAAAAAGTTTGTTTGTTTTTTTTTGTCAAAAGTAATTATAAATTTACATTTAATGTTGTTGTTTATGTTTATTAACTTAAAACGAAATTAAAGTAAAAAAACAAAGGAAAAATTAGAGTAAAAAATAAAAAAATTTCATGTTTTCAGAAAGGAAATAAAATTTTTTCATTTAGTTTAGTGTTATTAAAAAAAAAAAAACTAAAACTGGAAAATTGTTTTGTTTTTATATTTCCTATACTTATTGCATTTAACTTAAACATTTTTATTTTTATTTGCATATATTTATACCATTTGTATATAAGTTTTGTTTTTTTGTTTTTACTCTTGTAAATATATGCCACTTAAGCTTACATTTATAAAATGTTTAAAACTTATATTAGTAAGTTAAACATATAAATTAATTAGATTTTGTTTTCTTTTTTTTCTTTTCTTTTTGTATAATAAAAAACAAAAAAAATTGCAGGTTTATTAATTTTCAAAATTTGCATTAATTTACTCGCTTTCCTCTTCCTCCTCTTCTTCAGAGGTCTCTTTTTTCTTGGCCTTTTTGACGGGCTTAGTAGCCTTGCTTTTGCGTTTCTTGCCGGCACCGGTATCGGTACCACCATTGGCTTCATATTCTTTAACAGCTTTGTTGTATTCTTCCTTCATTTTAATAGCTTTCTGTTCCCATTCCTACAAAAAGACAAAAAATTAAAATTAAAATATTGCAACGTTTTGAATTTGTAATTGTGTCGACGTACTGTTTTGTCTTTAATGGCTCTCCATAATTCACCACCACGCTTGGCAATTTCGGTAACTTTACTGCCGGGATTTTCTTTCTTTAGTTGTTCACGATGTTCGTTTAACCACAACATGTATCCGGATAAAGGACGTTTTGGACGTTCACCAGCCATTTTTTTAAAAACTTTTATTGAAGTTTAGGGATCTAAAATGAAACAAACGAAATAAAAGTTAAATATTAATTTTTAAATCTATAAAACAAAAATAATCATAATAAGAATTATATAAAAGGGTGTGTATGCACATGTGTAAGCATAACATATGGTAAAATGTATACTCTATAGGAGCAACTTTGTAAATTGGAAAAATTGCAAACGCATTGGATATACAATTTGCAAGGAATTAATTATTGGCAAGGTTAGGTTAGGTTTGAGGCCGGGTACTTGTCATTGTACAATACCCAGAGGTCAAAATGACCCATTGTAAATTAGTCTTAGAAGAGATAGGATAGTGAAGGTTATGGAGGAATTGAAAAAGCAGAAGAGGCAGAAAAGGGAGTATATAAGAGACGGAGCAAAAAAGATGGACCACAAACACACGTGAATGAACGACAACAACCTTGATGCCTTTGCACTTCTCAACCAGCTCAACCTATTTATGAATCTATGGATAGCCCTAATGTCGGCTCTCGACAAAGAATCTAAATCTTCGTAGAAGCTTCTGACCAGGAACTTTAACCTCAACCTACAAAGGGTTGGACAGTTGCAGAGGAGGTTTTCAATAGGAGGTGTTCATTATCGCAGCATACCCTGCTGCATACCCCCAAATCCTTGTCAGCGATTTAATCTCGTTTGGTTTGTTTGCCCAAAGATTATGTTTTAATCATATTAAATTCCAATATCATTGAACATTTAAAAACTACAGGGATTTAATTAACTCTGCACACTTTAGTACTTTATTATTACAATTTAATTTATTCCTTAAAATATACTGATTGAAAGATGATAAACTTACATACATATGTACATACATAGATGTACTGAATGCATTATTCATTATAAAATATCAAGAATTTAATTTTTATGTGCAACATGAAAAAAAAAACATTTAATTGTTATGACTTATTTGGGACACCCTGTTTTGTATCAATATGTACATATGTTTGGTGGGGTATGCATAGTTTGATGAAATGAATCATACCATAAATATAATTGAGTATTTAAATACATATTTTATATTATATACTTGAAGGTATATACATACATATATACAGTATGTAGGTATAGAGGATTATCAATTATTATGCATGTCCTTATATTTGCTTATCATTTAACCATACTAATTAAATATTGACTTTTGGGTTAAGGTAGATACAAGGTATGTATATATATACATATATACAATATTTTTGAATATATAAATGCATATAGCAATTATTAAATACATATACACACTTATGTATGTACATAAAAATATATGACATAAGTAAACATATTGTATATACTGGAGTAAATAAAATTATGTGGTTTCAACACCCTCTCATAATAGTTTATTGTTTTAACTTTACAAATTTATATAAAAGTATATTTATTATATACATAGATATGTACATACATATATGCATACATACATAGGTATGTCTCTATGTACATATATTGCATATTGACATTCATATAATGTATAAACAAAATATAATGACAATAAATTTACATTTTATGTAAAACGGGAGGTCATTGACCAAAATGTAAAGCCATCTTTCCGCTTTTTAATTGCCTCTGCCAACTTCCTTAAATTAAAAACAATTATAACAGAAAATAACAAAGTTACAATTCATTAAAGCCTCGCTACTTATAATTGAAGTCGCTGTAGTCTAGTAGGTGGTGTGTTGGCTTCTTAGACGTAAGGCCAAGGTTCAAACACCAGGTCAGACATCAAAACGGAATATGAAAAAAATATTTCTTCGGCGACTTCCTTTTCAAAAAAAAAAAAACTCTGAGAGAAAATAAAATTGCCATGAAAAGTTTCTCAAAAATCTGTCGTTCGGAATCGACTTTAAACTGTAGGTCCCGCCACTCATGCATAAAAATCAACACACTCAACATAAGTGGTGTGAGAAGCTAGGCCGTAATCCTGACGGAAGGGTTGTAATGGCCAATTATGTATGCATGTATGTAAAGTACCCAGTTGACCCATTGTACAACGCGTCCTAAAGGAGAGAGGATAATAGGGGAGATAGGGAAAAAGGAGAGGAAGTAGGAAAGGGAGAATAGGAAATGAATAGATAGGAACGCAAAAAAGATTTGTAGGAGATGGGCAAATCCACGTAAACCGGTAGAAGGTAAAAGGAAATGAACTTCTGAGGGTTAAAATTGCCTGAAGCAATTAATAATTAGCAAAAACCGTTTTAATGTATGCTTTAAATTTACTAAACTCTGTCAATAAAATCGTTTGCAATCATTTAAATTAAAATTAATGTCCTGTGTTTACTTGCATAGCTTTTGTCTTTGGTGTCCCTTACCTAAATCCGTTGAAACATGTCATCGGAATTTTGTTTATTTGTGTCTCTGAGAAGCATGTAATAAACACTAATTCCTTTGTTCACTACTCCACATGTTCTTTCTTCATAACCAACAACATACATACATATAATATTATAACATTGTTGTTATTATTGTTATTTGTCATTTATGCTGTCTTATAGTTGCAGAAATATGTAACTTTTACTCTCTACCGTTAAATAACATTTCATAATATACATATGAATGTACATACACATGTATGTAGATATGTTGTCAGATTGTTAAAAAGTCATTGCCACCCACAAATGCGTTTTCAATCAGTCAGCAGAAATAGAGTCAGAAATAGGAAGAAACAAAAAAAAGAAAAAGGAAATATGTATAGAGGCTTTGCTCACTTTGCACTCATATAATTACAAAAAAGTTAAATGCATACAAACAAACTTTTCAAAGTATTTATGTACATGTAATGTATGTACATACATGTGTATGTATGTATGTGGGTACGTGCGAGAATATTCTATTTTGATAATAACCCTCTATTCCCAGGTCTGCAGTATGTAACAACAAGTAAAGCAATGTTTGAGTGTATAATGCATTACTCACCAACGTTAAATACTTGAAACATAAAACCATATTGATATAATAATAAAAAAAAAAACAAACTGAAGAGTTTTTTTCCTTAACTTTTACCAAAGGGGGAAAAAGCTCTGTAGCAAAGATATTTTTAGTATTAACATTCTATGGCTCAACATTTATTTTCCGTCCTTCTTTTTAAGAAATAATTTAAAATTGCAGAAAAACAACTTAAAAAGGCTTACATGAAGGCAAATATATGCATGTGTGCAGTTAAGAGTTAAGGAAATATTTTAAAGGAATTCATATCCTTTCTTTTCACTTTGAACTCAAAGCTGTATCCAAAGGGTAAAGAAACGTAACAGTTATGCCAGCCAGACAAAAGAAAGCGATTATTTAAAGGAGGATTTTTGAAACCGCTATGAATGTCATACTGTTTTAAGTGCGCAAACGTATTTCCTTCTTTACAAGGAAGCGTGTAGTAGTTTATCGAAATGAATATTTCAACAGCATGGCAGTTTTGGTACAATATTATTTTAAAGATTAAAATAAAGATGAGTTAAAATTGCCATTAATAATACGTCATTTTGATCTCTGAGTATTGTACTTGTCTCAATGACAAGTACAGGTCCTCAAACCTAACCTAACTTTGAAATTTTTTTTTAAATCAATAAATATTTTTTATAATTATTAATATAATTACGCATGTCATCGCGATAATTAAACTGTATATTTTAAGAATTTTGGAATTGATCTCATAATTTGTCATACGTATAACATTCTGATCAATACGTTCTTCAAATCAAATCTAAATTGTTGAATTTTTAGTATATACGTTAGGTTAGGTTAGTTTATTTAATTTATTCCAATTTCCATTGAAAAAGCTGTGTTTAATGTGCAATTGTAAAAGAAACTTAACCTTAAAGACCCTGCTTAATACCAAATCGAATAAAGATAACAAAACTTATTAAAAAAATAATTTTTTACATAAAAGGTTTCTATTGTTGTATCACGGTGCGAATGTTTTGCAAATTCTCTTTTAAAATTTTCTATTTTACGGTAGTCACCATAGTCTAGTAGATACTGTGGTGAATTATTAAATGGGCGCACACGGTTCAGACATCTAAACGAAATATGGAAAAATATTTCTTCGTCGAATGCCTCTCAGCAGATTTCTAGCAAAAACTCTGAGGAGTAAATAAAATTGCCATGAAGTTTCTCAAAAATCTGACGTTCGGAATCGACTTTAAACTGTAGGTCCCACCACTCATGCATAAAAATCAACACACTCAACATAAGTGGTGTGAGAAGCTAGGTCGTAATCCCGGCTGACGGGTTATAATGACCAACAGCATAAAAAATGTTAATGAAATTCAATCAATTTCCAATTGTTGTATACGATTTTCAATACTTTTGTAATAGATTAAAGACAACATAAACATTTTTCTTTAATCTATTCCAAAATTCTTATAATTTATCTACGATTCCACAATCGTTATAAGGCAGAATGAAAGTAATTCATGTTGGCCATTACCAATTTGGAAACATAAGTAACATTGTTCTTTATCCAGTCAATTTTTCTCTCTCCCACTGCGCTCAACTAATAAATCTAATTTTTTCTCAATGAAAACTTTCATTATGTGAATAAATCCTATAAGTTTAGAAAAAGTTGGTAACGCTATCAGCGTTAAATCAACATTAAAACAAAAAGAAAATATATTGAATAAAATCTGAAGCATATTTTTTGGCTAAAAAGTGAAAAATTAAAAAAAAAAAAATCATTGCCAACATCATCATTATTACCATCCTGTCATTAATGTCCTTTACTTAAATACGGGAGGTCTTTTTTTTCGGTATTACATAACAAATACTGATACATTTTTAATATGGAACACAACAGCAGCAACAATAATAAATAATATATATTTCATATACTAACTAGTAGTTAGTAGTACTGCAGTATATTTGTAACGAATATTTTTTTGCTCGTTTTATTCGTTCCTTCGTTCGTTTGCCTTTCATACCCACAATACAAAAACTCTGTGTATATTTTCCACTGCGCAAATTCCTATAAAAGTATGTATTCAAAAACCCTCTTACAGCGCACAAGCTCAGAAAAATTTTGTTTGCTCGTTATCACACACACACACACTCACACCAGCACATTTACTTTTTACTAACACACATACACTAACATAAAAGTTTATTTTTTCTCAAGTGTTGCTGTAGCATATTAAATCTGGACGAATAAAAAATAAAAAGAGTAACAACAAAACCATTTACACATTGTCATTCTCCTACACATACACACTCTCCCTCTGCCTCTCAGTTTCCCTATCATTGTGTTTGCTTATAACCTCATAAAAGTTTTATGAGTTTCAGGCATGAGAATGTGTTTGCATGTGCATGTGTAAGTGAGTTTGCAATTTGTATAAGCGTATAAGTGTGGGTTTTATTTGGGTTTAATTTCAGTTCTACTTTGTTTACGTGTTGTTATTGTTGAGTTTTGTGCTTTTTATAATCTTTTTTTATATTTTTTTTTCTTACTTTTATCATGTTAATGACTTGTTTGCTGTTGTCCCCCCCCCTCCTCCTTCTAAAGCATATTTGAAACAAAGTGCTTAAACAAATACATCCTTGTAAATTGTGTGTATATGTATGTGTTTCGTTAACTTTTAGGCGAAAAGAACAATTTTATTTTCCTCTCTTTTTTTTGTTAGGAAATGCATATTTGTATGTGTTTAAAAAAGATGGTGTAAAGCAAATAGAGTTTTTTGTTATACATAACAAAATGGCTAATATAACAGTTACTTTTAATCGAGGTCTAAATAAATAAATGCTTATAACATTTATTAGCCATTCATTAGAATAATATGTCTTTATATTATAATAAGTCCAATAAGCATATAAAATTTTAATAGGAATCTATTGGAAAATGGAATATAACAGTTATGCCTTAAAATATGCTATTTAAAGCAAATGAAAACTTTATTAATAAAGACCAACAAAAATTACTATTCGCCACATTTGAAAATAAAATTCTTCACATATTTTAAATATACTCTATTAATAATATTCTATTTATAAATTTATAGTGAAAAACAAATTAGCACTTGATAAAAATATAAAGAAATAAAAACAAAAACAACGATATAAAAATAAAATGACCATAAGCAGAGTGCAGGAGAGAGAACAACGATAATTCAATGATGCGAACCACGCGTGTGAAAAACGCAAATTCTGGTAACCACACGAAATGCATTCAAAAGCGCTATTTTGCAGAAAAACGTGGTTTAAAATTGTTTAATAAATAAGTTTATCGATATATGATTATGTAAATAAATAAAAATAATTACATTTAGTTCATTTCCATTTTTCTTTTATAATTATTACGGGCTAAACAGAAATTATTACTATTGGTCAGGTAAGTGTGTATATTCAAAAATTCTTGATTGTAGATATCAATTTAATATGGGAGTTTAGATTGTATATGAAAAAAAAGTTTAAATTGCATTCAAAACATAAACGCAAATGATGGTACTGACGTCTGTGGTGAAAACGTTGGTCTTCACATCCTTTAATTGTGTGCCCTAACCTCAACTTGAGAGAATAAATCTTCAAGTGGGAAACTTTTTAAAGCAAGAAATTAGATTTATGACTACAGGAACAAAAGAAAAAAGTTTCTATTTCGTTCTGTGTATGCTTGCAAGCATACATTTACATTAAATTACATAAAATTTTTTATATCTACATACATATACAATATTTTTTTATTTGTGTATTAAAAATATGTTTAAAAATAAGGGCATTGAGGAAGTAAAACACGCTAAATTGGCTTTGTTTATGTACATATTTCTGTTCTTCTTCTTCTTTTGAATATAAATATTATTTTAGTTGGATCATTTTATGACGATCACACAGCCACATGAACATGTAGGCAAGCATGCATGTATTATAAAAACATTCATTTACCGGTCTCGGCTTTGTATTGTGTATATACGTGCATATATAGAACAATACACATGTATATACATTAACGCCGATAGTTTGTGTTTTGTTGTGATAACCGGTACAACTACACATATGTAGATGCCAGATAAATTCGTTATAAAATTGTTAAAAAATTTTCTCAAATGAAATATTTTGAATATAAAATTAAACACTTTTTTGTATTGAAAATATTAAAAAAAAATTAAAATCCAACTGCTAAAATAAATCGTAAGATCTGGCAACAGTGGTTAATATCTATACTTTGTATTTAAAAGTAAAACAAATAAAACAAAATAAAAGAAAAAAGCAGAAATACACATAATAAACTGGTCGTGTATATGCAAATTGATCACACAAAACAACGCTACAAATTTGCCGACGCCTGCCTGTATTATTTTTTACACCATACGATTACTTTTATTATTTTCTTCAAGTTCTCTCTCTCTCTCATTTCTCATTACACATCACTATTGTGGCGCAATTTTTAATACAGTGTTGCCGCTCTCTAGTTTGCAAAATTAATGTTGAAGAAAAAAAAAAAAAAAAAAGCCGGCTATATTAAATGATCACACTCACGTGGGTTGTTATTTAAAATAAAAGTGTGTGTGCGTGTGTGTGTATTACTGATAATTTATTTACTTTGAACAGGTGCTTTTTAACTTTTATTTTAGAATTGAAATGAAAAATATATTTCTTGGAAATAATGAAACTGATAGACTCTTGTAAAATAAATTAATTATTTTTTGTTTTATGATTTTTAATTATTATCGTTTAAGCAATACGTTATAAACAGAAACGCTATAAGGATCTTAATAACTTTATGTATATGTTCACAATTTTAATTTCCACACAACTGAAACGCACATTTTTAATGCCTGATGATTTATGTTTAAGTAATGCAGCAAACGATTAAGACTTTTTAACCAATTTATTTTGTTTATTTATCAATTCTAACATATAAATCTATTGCAAGAAAAGACCAAAAAATAATAAGAATGAAATAACGAAACCAACAACCAGTTGTTTATCACGGTAACATGTAGCCATTAAATCGAGTCATTCACTTAATGGCGGTTGTACACTACAAACTCTCTAACACCACTACAATAGTTAGAATTTTACATGTTCCTACATTAATCTCTTGCATATAAAATACAACATCAACTTTCTCAGTTTTCTTTTAAACATGCTAATCTACAAATGCAATCAGTGATGTCAACTTGTAATTTTGAAAAAGGCCTTTCACTTCAGTTTTTAACATTTTTTAGTTATTTTAATTAAAACTATGTGTTAGAAGCGCTAAATAGGCAACACTGAATATAAAAAAACAGTGTACTAAGGCCTATACACAAAAGGTTACACCACGATTACAAAAACTAAAACATGTGTATAAACATCAGGCAATATTTTATGCTAAGTTGTCAATCCTTTCGTAAAACACTTAATATCACCACATAACAACAGAAAACACAACGACAAAACAACAAAAACACACAAAACAAATATTTGTAAAGATCATACGCATACACATACACCCAACACTTAGTTCGTGCATGTGCACTTCTTACAAATTACTTCATATCACACGCAGTGAGAGAGAAAGAGTGTATTTATTATTCTCTGCTGGTAAACAGGTTAAAAATATTAAATGCTTGGTTGCTGTTGTTGCCACCGTCGGCTTGGTGATTTAATCGGTTTATTATTGTTGCAACGAAATGTTAGTTGTTGCTTTCCGATTAGCATGTTTACATTATTTTTCAATTATTATAATTTTATCGGAATAATAAAAATATAAACGCATGGAAATTATTTTATGTGTGTTGCCATACAGTTGAAATATTACAACAATTGTTAGATGTTTGATAATAAATCGTGTGGTCATAAGAAGTTACTAAAATAAAGGTTTAAATATTAAAAAACAAAAATAATAATTTTTTTCGAATAAATTACACACAATGGATTATTTTTAATCAGATGAAAGTGTTAATATTTAATTTTAGTTAATTAAATAAAATATAATTACAGTTTTTTCTGTTTAACTTGAACTAGATTTGTTTTTAATTTTTAACTAAAACTTATTTAATCTTGCTAAAGTAAAATTTATTTGGTAGTTTTATATGATCGTTAAAATTGCAACAGTTTTAGAAGTTGTGTTAGCCTTATAGTACATCTATTTACACTATTTCCATTCACAAGAGAAAATGTTTAAGTTAAATAAATAAAATTTAATTCAAAAATCATTCAAAAATAGATATGTATTGCGGGTGCCCTGGTAGTCTAGTGGGTAGTGTGCTAGACTATTAGCGTGAGGGTCGTGGGTTCGATTCCCACCAGAGACTCTGGTCTGTGACACTACACCGAGCAAATGGTCAAGTTACTCCGCTCGTATATAATTAAAATATAATTTGTAATTGTATTGTAATTATAAATCAATAAATAAATTTTCTTTTTTTGTAACAAATAAACAAGCTACGGTAACTTAATAAATTCTGAATAGAGAATTATATTATTAAAGTAAATGCTAAAATAAGCTCTTTAAGTATAAAATTTTGCATAAGGAAACTTATTAAATAAATTTCTTTTACTAAGTTTAAATATGTATACATATACATATAATTTGAAAATCATCAATATCTCGTTTTCTATATTTTGTGTATGTACATACATATTTCCTAAGGAAATGGTGTACACAATAAACAATGAATTTGAATTATACTTGCGTACAGTATTAGTGTTAAGGTTGATAAGAAAGAGAGTTTATTGTTATACTATAATTTGTATGCCTAAATAAACAATTAAATCAATAATAAATAAAAAAAAATAATAATCAATTTATATTGTTAACAAATATCAAAAAATATATTATTTTTTTTCCATTATTTGTTGCTTTCATTAATTGTGTATAACAATTTATTTGAAGAAAAAATACAACTGAAAGAGCCACTTAAAATTTACAAGCAGCATTCTTTAAAGGCATTCGTTAATTGTTCGTTCGCTTGCTGTTCGTTTAAACACTCGGTTTTTGAAATTCTATTGTATTAACAACAAGATGGCTGAGTGGTACATATAACAAATTGTTTGAGCGCCATATTTCTTTATACACGAACACGAATTGCAGGCATTGTGCAAAAATAAAATGTAACGGTTTTTCAAATTTGAATTTTGCTTGTAAAAAACAAATTAATTAATTTGTGTGGCAAATTGCCTATGTATGCAGACGAGAATCACTTGAAGGTTTTTTTTCTTTCTTTCTTTCTAAACTAGGTTTTAAATATTAAAATGTGAAGTAAAATTTTCTTTTTTTTCTTTTTATTTGTTATTTAAGAAATTGTTTAAACTTACACTGTATTTTTAACGAAATTATAAAGACAATATGTTTGCTTTTCTCTATCGTATCTAGATTAAGTGTTGTATGTATTTAATTTAATTTGAATTTTGTTGAAAAATTATTCATTCACTATGATATGATTTTGTCTTCTACTACTGTAAGTTGTAACTGATGACTTTAGAGAACGTTGAAAAACGTAAAGCAATCTGCTGACAATTTTTGCCCCAGAATACTATGTATTGCTTGTGAAAAAAAATCTCTCTATAGAGGAGTTAGAAAAAACGAACGTTTCAAGATGAGGGCGATGATGATGATGGTTATTTTACAGTCGTAGGAGTACTTATAGGTTAAAACTTATTATTACTCACTCACAGTCTCTTATACAGTGTACGGCAAACGAAGAAGCCAAAAATTTCTGTGTTGGCTTTGCAAAAAATGTATTTTATTTCACTTTTAATATTTGTGTGTGTCTGTTTTTCTTCTTCTTTATACAATATTTGAAAAAGACCACCGAAGAAATTCACTAAATTCAACTACAGCACCAGCGTACAAGCAAAATAGTACTATGAACAGAAGAAAATTTCAAACTGTATACTCTATATGAACTGAACTAAACTGAAAACTGACTGAACAGAATTTGAACGTATACCAGAGAACTGACTGACTAGCTGGCTGGCTGTTTCGTTGGTTGGTTGGCTGGCTTGCTTGCTTGAATATACAACAGAACTCAACTCAACTAAATTGTACTGAACTGGCCTGCCTGGCTGCCTGCCTGCCTGCTTTGCTTTGCTTGTTTTAGTAGTAGTATCGTATTAAAAAAATATTTGTATGGGGGAAAAACGACATACACACACAGTACACACAAAAAATTCATTCCAATCGCTACAATACGAGTAGAGAAAAGTAAAGCCATATTTTTCATTCGTCGTACATGTTCGTTTGTATATCCACAGAGATGATGTTGTTTTGAGTATTATTATAGGTAGTCTTCATATATTTACATTCATACATATACATATATATATATCCGTATATATATATATACATTCATACTTATAAGTACAACGAATTTATACGAGTACGTTGAACAGATAAAAGCTGTATGCATGTATGTATGTACATAGATACGTATGAGATATTATTGTGCATATTGTACATACGAACATGTAGAGAACGAGACGTATGTACGTAGTACGAGTTTTACGCTATGGTTTTTTCTCTTGTACGAATAGACGAATCATTTCATTTCAAAATTATTTTCATGATGTGTCGATGTCAATGAGTTACCAGACTAATGAAATTTTTTTTTCTGTTTTCCTTGTATCTAGTATCAGTCCCCATCAATAATAGGAATGTATTTACTTCTCATATGGTATTTTTAACAAGGAAAGGATGGCCAAGGAAGTTCAAAATATTAAGAGTCCGGGGATTTAGACAGAATACAAACTTGTTCGAGTATTTAGTTAAAAATGTTTGCAATCAGTCTCGACTTTTGAAATGCCTAGCTCGATATATATGTTTGAGTTCCTGATGTATCAATAAAATTAATTATCAGTCAAGAAATAGGCAGACTTATTGAACGTAGCTCTTACTTATAATTTGTTAAAATGTACTGACGTACAACAAATTGTATACATGAACATAAAGCTATGTCACCATAAAGGCCGAGTCACATGGACAAAGGTAAGTAACAAACAACGTAGCAGGTTGCCTCAATCAGTACTTTGACGTATATTGAATTTGCACAACAAAAAAAATCTAGAGAAAAAAATAAAACAAATCTGCAGATAGTTGTCAAAGAACTTCACGTACATAAGTCGAAAATTGCCAAGCTTTATGCATTGTGTTAACGGAGTAGTACCGAATGAGACTAGACATTTTAACTCTGCTGTCAGTTGGAATAATCATAGTTTGAGGCTCGGCTTTAATACAATTGAGCAAACTGTGTAACACATTCGTGGACATTTCGGTAAATGCTGTCAAATTAATTAATAAAGAGTTAAGACGGCATATTCCTTCAACAGTATAACAAATAAATTTGGAGTAGTAGTTAGGACATGATGGCAATAACTGTAATATTAATTATTTCAAAACTTTACATAATACATTTTATTGTTCAAATAACGACGTATTAAAACTTTAAGTACAAATGCACTTAAAAAGAGCCACTCAGTATGTAATTTGGATTAAAACTCTTTAGAAAGATGGTTTTTCCTTATATTTCACTTGACCAAGTTGGTAAATTATCCTTTTAGGATACAATTTTCATCTTTCCAATCAGGGTATTTATTTATTTACATTACCTCACATACAAATTGCGTCTGGCAACGCCATAGCTAAGGATGAGTTTGTTGGTTTGCTTTAGCTGATGTTGTTGATGGCGATGATGGCAATATGTTGGGCAGAGTAGAGTAGTTGAAGTAAAGAAAGCAAAGCATAACCATAATAGCAGTAGTAGTCGTAGTTGTTGTAATTCGTTTGTATAAAAACGAATGAACGAACAAACGAAAAAACGATATTATACTGTCAGTTGTTATACAAAATAATAACAACAACGTTTACGACAGCAGAAGCAAATGTACGAGAGGTACATGTAAATCTGTATATAAAATAGCAGAAGAGAAAAAATATTACAAATATGTACGTATGCATGTGTATGTGATCTATACACAGAGGCCAGCACAGTACAGAACAGCAAACAAACCAAAAACACTGCGCCAGCCAGCCAGTATACGAATATATGAAGAAGAAAATAACTCAATAGTAGAAAATTTTGTACTGGCTGTACTAAAGCACAAAACCAAGCATTCAACACAACACACTCCACACCCGGCCAACCGAACGATAGCCTATATTCCAATCCAATACCAACTAAACAAGAATGGGCGAATATTTTTTGTTTGTTTGTTCGTCGTACATTGCTTATACGTAGAACAACGTTCACTATACATATACACAAGGCAGGCCAGCCAGTATGAGAATACTTTTTTATAAAGGGGGTATAACGAAGAGTAAAGACAGAGAGATTATGATGGCATGGCAAGCGGTGGTGTATAGTTTTCCTTCGTTTCGCTTTGCTTTACTTTGCAATGGTTTTGTACGTTGTTCGGGTATGTATATGTATTTAGTATTGACTGAATAAAAGTGAGTATATGGCTGTTGGGTGTTGCGTGCACGTGTGTGTGTGTGTGTGTGTGTGTGTGTGGCTGTATGCTGTTGTTTGGTGTATTAATACGAGCTAAACGAGTAAATGAACGAACGAACGCAGGCGGGGAGGCATGCAGTCAGGCAGTTAAAGCAAATTGAAAGGCAGCAGCCAGGCAGCCCGTTATCACTGTATATGTACGTACTTATGAACGAACGACGCCATGCTATTACGAGTATAACAAACTCGTACAGAACAAAATGTATGAGAAAAATTTTTGTATACGACGAACGAACAAAATACCCAAAGTTTTATATGCCTGAGTACAAGAGAATACGAATAGAAATGCCTACAGTCGTAGATAATTTAACAAACACTATAATTTTCATAAAATACAGTATTTTTATAATATTTTTTTTTAATTGAAATCAATAATTCTTTAATAAATAACAATATTTTATGGATTTTAAGAAAAAAATTCCAATAAAATGTGAAAGTATATGGAAAATATTAAAATAAGGCTGTACTTATGCGACAGCAACACTGTACATGTTATGTATGCGAACTCGTCAACAGCAAGAGTATACAGCTCTCATAGTTAAGTACTGCGGTGAACAGTCAAAATTTAAGAATAAGTACAGCGTACAAAAAATTGAAATATTGATATTATATGATAAAAACTTAATAATTTATTAATGATTTAAAGTAAATTATGGGGATTTATAAATATTTCATTGAATTTCCAATTATTTAGAAGAATTTCGAATATTATTAAGATGAACTTATATGAGTTGCCGGAATTGTTAATTGCTTAGTATGGCACATACGAAGTACAGCAAACGCTTATTCAACAAATGTTCACATTTATAGGAGAATATAAGAGACTACAGTTAAGGCCAACAATATGAATGCACTTATAAAATATGAGGAATGATTTTCGAGGTTTTTTTTGTTTTTTTTTATTATTTCTTTAAGGCTACTAATAGCGTTTGGAAGGATGGAGATTTCTTGTAATTAATTTATTTTTTATAAAATGCTTAGCTTCACAGAGAAACGTTGAAGCCAATTTGATGCAATAAGGCTTTTAGTGGCAATTTATTGTTGCAATTAGGCACACAATTACTCAGTCACATTAAAATTATTTATCTAAGAATGAAAAAGGATAAGTACCTTAGCTATTCTGCAGGTAGTTAGTGATTAGCCCAGGTTATGTATTTCACTAGAGGTAAAAAACTACTCTTTGTGATATACATGGTTTGGGTTATGATATAGGCAGTCCTATGATACTTAATTAGCTTCATTTTCTTTTACTAAAATTACAAATTGATTGATAGGTACACTTCGATGAAATGTAGTGCCGAGTTGCCTTAGGAAATAAATATTTTCTCAATGACTTTCCAAATCAACAAAGTTTAAGAAAATTCCTAGGTCAGGATATCTAATTTACATTTGACTTGTTGTTTATGCTTCAAAATGAGCTGTTCTCTGTCCAGTGAGGTTCATTGTTGGACTTCTATTGGCAATGACGATAGAACTCTGGCTGTGTAAATTACTCGTTTAAATAGGTATGACACAAAAGCAAAAGATGCAACAAGTGGCACATTAGAGATCAACACAGACGGAAGTGTATGCAAGAATATAGTAGTAATATGTACATACATACATATACTGTGGAATTTCTTAATTTTTAAAAATTAAAACAAGGAATAGTTTCGAATTTGGATGTATCTTGGTATCAGTACTTATTAATGCTTGTAAGATTGATAATAATTTTTAAATTAAAAGCCAAATGAAAGGAAATTTTTAAATTTATTTTTATATTAAAACCATTATATACATACATAATTGGCCGTTACAACCCTTCAGTCAGGATTACGGCCTAGCTTCTCACACCACTCATGTTGTGTGCGTTAATTTTATACGTGAGTGGCGGGACCTACAGTTTATTCTTATATAATAGCATAGGGTCCGGAACTACAGATATGAGAAGCTGCTTCACGGAAATTACATAAATAACTGGACATTACAACCCTTCAGTCAGGATTATGGCCTAGCTTCTCACACCACTCATGTTGTGTGTTAATTTTATACATGAGGGTAGCGGGACCTACAGTTTAAAGTCGTCTCCGAACGACAGATTTTTGAGAAGCTTGAAATTTTATTTACTCGGAGTTTTGGCTAGAAATCTGCTGAGAGGAAGTCGCCGAAGAAATATTTTTTTATATTTCATTTTGATGTTTGATCTGGGAATTGAACCGTGGCCTTAGATCTATTAAGCCAACACACTACCTACTAGACTATGGTGACTCTTGGCGGAAATTAGCTTTTGCTAAAAATTGCTGAGGGGCTGCTCGGCGCTAAAAGAAATGTTTTCCCAAGATTTCAGAGTACCTGGGCTCTCGTTTAGTAAGTTAACACATTAACTCCGGATTACTTTACGTTCTCTAACTTAAATACTGTGAAAATTTGATTAATATGCGCCCATCCGTTCCGAAGTTATAGGGAAAAATCTACTTAGAATACACATATAGTCGTATGTCGCGTGAAAACTTTGAGAGCTCATAACTCAAAACACACTTTTTCGACTTAGAATGTTATAGAACGGAGGCGTCGATATAGAAGCCCGATTAAAAACAAGTAACTTCAGGTGGTTAGATGCTTAATTGATTTACATAAATCATCCAAAAATTGCAAAAAATAATAATTTATGTCAAAGGCAACTTTAGGCGTACTGTTTATTCTAAGCAACTTGCAGTAAAATCTTGTCCCTAATATTTGCAATTTCTTTGTTTTTATGAAAACAGTTAAAAAAAAATATGCAAGAAAAAGCAGTTATTGTATCAGAGTTTTGGATTTATTTACTCCTTTACCGGGTTAAATTGTGTGCCAGTCACGTGCAATACATCTTATGATTGTTTTTTTTTGCGTTTTCGGATGTGTGTATGGGTCTCTCAGACGCCATCCATTCACAAGATGTATGCTGCTGCAGTGGTGTGTTTATAAATATACAGTACATTAAACGTACATACATTGGTACATTCATGCTGAGATGTAGAGCAAACTAGACAGACGAGTCATATATTGTACATTGTCGTCTCGTGCAATTATTCATCCATCCAGAGACAGTCAACCATACGAACCATCGAGTGGTACTCGTATATACGATTTGCTAATACTTGTACACATGGTACCATTAATGGATGGTTGGTTGGTTGGTTGGTGGTAAAATATTAAGGAAACGATAAGCGATTACTGCTACTTGCATTGAACTAATGCAACACTGTAAAGCCTATTTAAATAGAGATCCAATGGTATTAAAATCAATTACATTTCTTAGAGACGCACCAAAACTTGGTTCGGGATTCATTAACTTTTGCTTTTTCTGTAAAAGAAATGATATTTCAATTTGAGTTCTGGTAAATAGCAGTGTAGGGGAGGAGAATTTGTCAAATTTCATCTTCCCTGTTTTTGCCAGAAGTGTCAATAATTGCTAAGTCATTATGATGTGTTCCTTTTAATGTGCAAAATTTTTCAATAATACCACTTGTTGCTTTCCTCTTTAATTTTCTTATATCACTGGTCGTTCATATACGATATGTAGTATATTCTACATACAGACATCATATTCATAATATTTATAGGAAGCCTTTTAAATACCAAAAATTGGATTTTATTTCATATATTTGCTCTGTACTGTAGTGCTAGTTTCAAAAGTTAATTGAGACTTGTTATCCTATTAACTGTTAAAATGGGGTAAAGTAACCCAAATGTGACAAAATAAAATGCCTTTCAATACCTGTTAGAAATAAACAGTGTTTGATAGCTTTTTTTTAATAAAAATCTCAATAAAACTCTGTATATTGTTTGTAATTATTTTAGGTTAAGAGCAGCACATGTTTTTTGCTCGTTAATTGCATATTTTAAAACTATAATTCAGTGACCTTTCTTCTATATCATATACTGTAAGAATGCTCCTTTCAAAAATCATGGCTTATACATATAAATGTTGAGAAGCTAACAAAATGGATAACATTCCCATTAGAAACATTGCAGTAAGGCTTGTGGGCAATATACTAGGTTGTCTTATGACTAAGAATTGATTATGACAGCTAATGGCGTGAACAAGGATATTTATTTCGACTGAAAGATCAAATTTTGCCAATGTAACATGCAAAACCGTAAATGCAGCACTACAAAGATTAGCGAAATTAAGCGAATTTCAATTAACCTGTGAACGAAAACTAGATTTCACATTAAGAAGTTTAACTTTCAAAAACTAAATTTAGAGGTTATGTAGAATATTTTGACCAGCTTTGACTAACTTAATAATTTCGTCTTGCGGATACGTGCCAATTATTTGGTTAGATGAGGATGGAGGAATGCTTAGTACATATATTTTGAAGCTGCCTATGAATTAAACTGTTGTGGATAATTCTAAAGGTTTTGAGAAGAGAGTCTCGGACGGTCATACTAAATGATATCACAAAAGTTCTTAAAATGCCATGGAAAGTATGTGCCATTAAATGTCAAGTCTATGCTCTTGAACTGCTAACCCCGGGTGCGAATGATCAATCACTAATCGATCGTAAATCAAACGATTACTAGCGATTGCCAGAGGCTTTATGTTCTGTCCTGAGAAAGAGAGAATATTTGCTTGGGTTTGTAATTGGAAATCTATGACAGATAACTGTAGTTATCTATTATGGCCAGCAGCGCCCTAAACCAAATTATATTTGATTCAAAACTATTCTAAAATTACAACTTAAATCTTGTACTTAGTCGGCCCCATATGTCAGATGCGAATACGGTTTTAATTTTTGAAATTTATTTAATTTCTTGAGTGAAGTATTAATTATTATAAGATTACATTTTTTTATTAAATATTACTTATCATATTTCATTTAAATTTTTTTTTAATAAATTTTCTACTTAAAAAAAAATTAAAAAAATACATCATTTAAGGCAATTATTTCAACCACTGTTAACATGCTTATCGCCATCACTGTTTGCTTAATACGTAATTGAGAATATTTATATGACACCAGCAGCGTAAAGCAAAACAACTTTTTATACTAAAAAACACTGAAGGCTAACAAGAATGAAAACAGTTCGAAAATTTTGTAAGTATTTTCACAAAATTCATTGTTATTGTTGGTAATATTGTAAATAAGATAATAGAGAGAAGAAAAAAAAAAAGAAAATTCAATAAAAAAACCAAAACCAAACAAGCCAATAACAATTTATCATTGCAGGTAATTTGTATGTTTGCCCACACTGTAAGACTAGTACAAAGAGAAGAGCATTTGTATGGCCTGGTTTTCTTAAGCAAAACAACGTTTTATACTAAAACACAGTCAACAGCCAGCAATAATAAGTACAGCATTAGAAAATGTGTATTCAAATATGAAAAATAGTGAGTAGTAGGGGGCTAAAATGAGGGGGGGGGGGTTTTTTGTGAAAATTTGCTAAAACGCAATTTGGAAAATTTGTGTGTGCGTGTATATCGTAATATTTTAATAATAAAATTAAACAACGATTTGAAAAGTTAATTTTTATTATCGCCTTTACTGTCTGCTTAAGTACCCGGCGAAGAAACAGGCTGTGTTAGAGTTAGTGGACTGGTAACGAATAAGTTTCTGTATATGAAACGAATGAGTGCGTGCGTGCGTGTTTGCCTGTTTCAATTTGTCAGTTTTATTTTTATTTATTTTTTTTTTTTGATTTAAAATATAAATCTCTGGCAAAATCCTTTTCGTTTTTCATTTTTATTAAAGAATTTTTTCTTCTTTTTTATGAAAGTTTTCGTCATTGATAATTAAATAATCACTGTATCCATTTATCCCAAATACTGTACACATTATAATATTGCCGTTGTTGCTCTCCTACGAACCAAAAGCCGAAAAAATACTTTAAAAAAGGCAGCGAAACTTTTCTGTTGTCGTTGTTGTTGTTGTTTCGATACAATATGGCCAAAAACAAAAAAAATTACACTCAATACATACAATTTTATGTGCTACAAAAACAACAACAACAACACCAAACACATTCAGTCACAGTGTGTCGCTTTTTGAAATCGTTGATATGCTTTTCAGTTCAGTACAGTTACAGTCTGAGTCCCAATTAACAAAGACAGTGTTTTAATTATTCAGAAAAGACAGGAACTAACCGATAAAGTTATGCAAAAACTAATCCTTGAGCTATATGCTATCTACACAAAAAATGGCCTATTTTTAATGGGAAGGGAAAAAAGTGCGCGAAAATTCTTGCATAAAACGCTACCGAAACACAGAAAAAATTTCAACGTAAGCTGGCTGTGCACATTCACAAAGAAAATTTGGAATTTTTGTATTTTTTCAAGGCGTTTTTTCACACACTTAGCTTTAATGGATTTTTATGGCATTTCGAAAATAAAATATTAGAAGTATTTCTTAATCACTTGTAGAGAAAGGATTTTCACTTACCTGTGGAATAAATTGATGAATTTCCCAACTCAATTGATGCACAAAAAGTGATTTTTATTTTACACTAAAATACGGTTCTTTAGAGGATTTTTCTATTATTTTTTTTGTTTATTATGATTCTCTCTCTCTCTTCGACGCTATATGAGGAACCAATACACTTGCAATTACACAAAAACAAAATAAACTTCGTTGTATCAGAGTATCAGTAGAGTGCCAGAGTACCAGTTGTACGTACGTTTCACAGCAGTATAATGCTATACAAATGGCTGAAGCTCTGGCCAACAGTTGAATTTTGTACTGAAAAATTTTTGTTCGTTTGTTCGAATTGAATTCGTTTGTGATGGCTGCTCTGGCTGGCGTTCGTTCATTCGTTTTACACACAGAGACCAGAGTATAACAGAAGCAAAGAAACAGACACAGCAAAAGCAAAAATGCAAAAACAAAAACAGAAACATTTTCAATGTATGCATGACGACTCAACACCAGTATAGTAAGTTGTATGTACATCGCTACGCTATCAACGTCATGATGACAATGTTTCTAATCATAATCATGATGATAACGTCGTCGTCGTTCTCTTTTTTTTCTTTTTCATTTTTATTTAAAACTCTAACGACAACTACAAGCTGCTGCTTAAGTAGTTGTCTCAAATTCTTATGATTGCTTTTGTTGTTGTTCTTCTTTTTCATATCAATCTTGTATTAAGTATTACACATATACCATTGAAAATCTTTCATTTCAACAATAAACAACACTAACGACCACGTGAATAGGGAAAATTAAAGTAACGAATAAATAAATAACTGAAAGGTTCTCTATGCAGTTGAGCATTGTTGTTACTTTATTCTTGTGTTATGGAGTGTATTTTATGTTTGCACTCTGTTCTTGCCACTTCTTCAAATTTTTCTTTCTATTTGAGAACATCATTATGATCAATTCGTTACCGAAATTTGGTTTGTATGCAATAGTTGTTGTTGTTGTTACTGTTGTTCTTTTATTTTCTTCAATTTCAGCAGCCAAATAGATGCCAGCCTTTGTTTTTCTATCGTTTTCTGATATTGAAACTTATTGACAGCATAACAACGGATCAACAACATATAATACTAATCATCATTATGATGATCATTATCATCTTAGTCACCATTATGTTGGATAATTACGGGACTATGAGGTTATTGCCAGAATAGAAAATAAAATGTTTAACAAAACAAGCGTTTTGTTGAACGGATGATTTCTGTTCTCCAGCCCGTGTAGCTTAAAGTGTTGGAAAGGATCAATGGCCGACCGGGCTTATAAGCTGGACAGCCTGAACAGGTTTTGGAGATGTCAATTGTCTTCGCATATGAACGTCATGCCAGGGTCAATGTCAATGTCATCAGAAATTGTTAAGTAGTGCTGGCCTGGAGAAAATATAATCGTGACCAAAAACCTTCTACTTTTTTTTATTTATCTTATTACATCCATAACCTTATTTTTATTTTTTCTAATAATCAGGCGTCCTGAACCAAATGAAGTTTAAGTTCAGACGATAAATCGTAAGAAATCTTGAGTATTGCACTGAGTTGTAATATCTTGTTGATATCAAGAGGACTGTGAATTGGAAATCTGGCATACTAACATTAGAATTTCTGTAATAATACGGCTGATAGATGTGTTTACCACTCCCGTTCTTCGGTATGATATCATCGTTTGGTCTACAGTCGGGCTTCATGCATACTTACAAACATAATTGGTCATTATAACCCTTTAGTCAGGATTACGACCTAGTTTCTCACACCACTTACGTTGTGTGTGTTAATTTTATACATGAATGGCGGGGACCTACAGTTTAAAGTCGCCTCCGAGCGACAGATTTTTTGAGAAACTTTTCATAGCAATTTTATTTCGCTTTCAGAGCTTTTGCCAGAAATCTGCTGAGAGGGAGTTGCCGAAGAAATATTTTTCATATTTCGTTTTATTTGGAGATGCCTGGCCTGGGGTTCGAACCGAGGCCTTACGTTCAACAAGCCAACACACTACCTACTAGACCACGGCGACTTCAGTCGTGCTTCATCATCATGCAATTTCATATGAGTAGACAAAGTACATGTTCACGTGGTCTTAGCTCTTTGACTTTTTACGCTGAACTCCTCGCTTAGCGAAATAAAATATGACTTGCCTGAGAACGCATCTTTCGCTTAAGAACAATTCTCAAGGCGAAGGAGAGGCGAAGACGTCACAATGGAAAAACATCATCCATTCAGGATTAAATGACTATTTTTCGTGCGCTAACCTTCTCAATATGAATTTAACACTACTCGTCCGAATTCGGTGTTTAATTCTTTCACGTTTTCTTTGTCTAGCCCGCTTCCCATCTAATTTCTTTACTTTTCTTTTCCTTCTGGAATTTTTCAAATCGGCGGAAATCAAAGATCTGTTAATTTAATATATAAAGCGCCATGGTAAACCTTAGAATATGTTATATAGGCCATGTCTGTGGTCAATAAAAACATTATAAACACACATACAAAACACATTTCAGCCTCATTAACCAGTAGATCCATTGCTGTTGCGGTTTGAAAATTATATTTAAGTACCCTTGTATATGAACACTCGCATCACGACCCATTTATCATGGTTCATTTAGCTAGGACCATAAACGCAATATGTTGGATACGTTTATTCTGAGGCAATTGAGCCTATTGTGATTGTGATACTCCTAAGAAGTTTTCTCTTCTTATGTTTGTAAGTCACGATTTGGATTTGACTGTTACATCAGGTAATTGATTGGATCGTCTAAGATCTGTATTGTGTACTTTTACACTTCTTCCTCGTCTTCCCGGCTCTTTGAAAAATCTTTTCTCGATAATGCAATACCGATAACTCTGCAATGATCTTATCTATGATCTTATTTAATAACATGACAGCTAATTATTCATTTCTGATCTAATTGCCATAATTACCGTGATTGCCATTACAAAACTCTATGTTTTCGTATTCTACTAACCCGATGCTTGACCATGTCCTTAAAGCGCTATCAATTTCTATTGATTAAACCGAGTAACAATGCTTGAAGACTTATCCTGCAGTTTCTCTTTATGAGAGAGCAATCATCGAACGGTTAATCAAGAGTATTAGTGAAGGGATATAGTACTTTGAGTCGATTAAAACGATAACCATCCAATAGTATTGTCAATTACTTGCAATTGTAATGTCAATGACATTTTCTTTTAACTTTATTGTCGATTTAATGCCCATACATTGATCTCCATACAAAATAATCGCGTTCAGAGACATTTATGAATGAAAAGGTTATGAATGAAATGGCGTACGTACATATGTACGTACGTAGTACGTTTACTTCCGATATTTCAAAAGAGAAAATAATATGGCCACGTTGTCGTAGCTCGTGGCTTATGGCTACATGTACTACACAGTGTTTGGTAAGACACATTATATACCCCATGTACGTACATATGTCTGTACATAGTACTTTAAACGTGTACGACAATACATTGGCATACATTCTTGCCTTAACAAATCCATACAAATAAATTTATCAATGAATGAATGAAAGAATGTGTCTGTTTTCTCGACGATGACTTTCCATGAAATAAATCTGTTTGTCTCTCTAAAAGGCTAAATTTATGTTTACAAGCTAGTATGTATATAATAGAGTACCTACTACAATTTTAGAAGTACTAACGTACTTTGTATACAATTTTCCTTTCCTCCGCAAACGTTAGCACTTTCCCGCCAAAATATTCAACTATTTTCTTATGCACTTCGATACACCCACACACATTAAGTTCTTGTGAATTCAATTTTAATCCATATTGCCAATCTAATGACAAAATTTTGCAGTAATTTTTGGTCATTTGGTGTGACTGGAATGAGGGCGACGGAGCGTTTATATTGCTGTTCTAAGAAAAAATATCTAAGAAATGTGTGTATGTACATACATATGTATGTAGATATGTAATAAAAACAATAAATTTTCATGTAAAATGACTGCAATTGTATTTTTAAAAGAAACTCGAATTTGAAAGATCATGACTACAGGCTTTTGAAAACCTCGGTAATTAAACGAATAATTTTTTACTTATATTTATACAAGATACAAAACAAAAATATTAACGGATGCACAGTGGTAAAACAATTGTTTTGCAAATTTCCACAAAATTTATGATAATAAAAGAAAAACCCCAATGGCAACATTAATAAACGAACATGCATTCATAAGGTGTCGCCTCGTCTGCATTCTGTTACTGAATTCACACAAAAATATGTAGGCATAACGTACAAGTAAAAACAGACGAAAAGAACTCAAAAACACACCGCTTATATATTAAACAGAACGAAGTATGGGGTGAAATATGAAATTGTTTCTCAAGCAATGTTTGATCTCTTATAATTCCATTTTGATAAACTCACTCTTTTATATTTGACATGTGTGAGTTGTGTGTGTGTTTGTGTTTTCTTTTCACTTTTTTGTTGTTATTGTTTTTTCTGCTAGTCGTGCGTTTTTAGTTAATTTTGTTATAAAAAGCAAAAACAATAATAATTATTCTGAAAAGAAACAAAAAACACAGTGTACATTTATTGCCTTTACTAATAGAGTCTGTAAGGGGCATTAGAATCAGGTGTAGAGAGAGAGAGAAAAGAAATATTAATATACAATGCGACAACAATAATGAAAAAAAACAAAATAAATTCATTTTATTCGAATTTATATACTCGCTCATTTTCATGTTCGTTCTTTCATCGTTGTTTCTACACAATGTGTGTACGAATGCGTGTGTGTTGTTTGCTGCTACTGATATACTGCCGTGACTGTGACTGTAACTGTGACTCTCTCTTTTTTTTTGTTTTTTCGAATTTTTTGGTTGTGCTTTGGCTTGGTGAGGGATTAAATTTGTTGTCGTTGTGTCGTTTAGTTTTCGTACGTAAAGAAGAAAAAAAATAAAATAATAACAATAACAAAACAGCAACAACAACAACAACGGAGGGACAACACAACGATATCATTTCAATTTGACACATTTCAGTACAGTTGGTGTGCTAAGGCTTTAGCTCTTTGATATGAGTTGAAATGAATCAATTGAATTTCAATCGAAGCGAATGAATAAATGAATGAGAATGAATGAATGAATGAATTGAAAGTGTGTGTGTGTGCGTGTTGGACTACTGACTAAGCAAATAAATGGGAGAGAAGTAACATTGTGTTTTGGCATCTTTTAAATAAATAAATTGTTGTTTTGTGTTTTTCTTTGTGGATATAATTTGTTTTTATTTATAAACAAAATATTTCAACACTTTTTCTGCCGATTAGTGGAGTAATGTTTAATTAACAATTGATTTTTGAGTGTTACAGTGATGGCTACTATTAATTGACATTGGATACATATAAAGAAGCCTAATATTAATTTTATTTATGAAGATTTGGCGTTTTATGTTGTATGTACATATGAACGTAACAATAAGTCGTATGTTAATTTTGTCAAGGAGGGGGCTTCTATGGTGACCACTTCAAGACTGGTTAGTAATGGTGAACGGGGTAAGTGTATTTAATATTTTAACTTTGAGACATATTGACACACAGAGATTCTATTTTATTGCCTAGATTACAGCCTTTCTACTCCGTTGTTTGAGGTTATGTCAGGCTATTCTTAATTAACCCTTGCCTGTGTACACGGAAGAAAGGGAATTACGCACTAGTAGGTATAATGGAGTTTTTTTTTTGGTATCGCTTAAAGTTGAAGTTGAGTATACGCCTTGAACGATATGACAGGGCGGTTGATTTATAGAATCTATTGGTGCTATGATACCACATAATTAATCCCTTGAGCTAATGTTTTTATTATTGTTGTGCAGAGACACTAAAGTATAGAGAGAAGGCCATCTATTGTTCTGCCCTTAATCTATATAAGGCTTCTCCATAATGTCTAGATCCGAGGTATTGAGAATATTGTAGTAAGGATAATTTCCTGCCTAGAATTCGCCTGAATTGTAGAAAGTGCAAGGATTTCGAGGATGTTGTTGACTTTTTCTGATATTGTTATACTATTTAATCCTTTCTTTTATATTTGTTTGGGTAACGCTTAAGCTTCCTTGTTCAGCCGCTTTGTTCTTGGCTGTCTTCTTACAGTTTTATTACCATTACTTGTACTTGTTGCCCCCCGGGAACCTGAAAGGCAGCAACCGTATCGCTATCTCCTTCTGAGACACTCGGTGTACTTAGACAGTCTTAGATCTGGTTTACACACTTTTTAGGGATCTAATGGCCAATTTATTGTCAGTAAATGTGCGTATATCTCCATTCTAAAGGGTGTTTTTTTATAGAGGTATAGAACTTTAAGTTGCAATAAAACAACGATGGATTATTCGATTGACATGAATTTTATTTATCCGAAAGAAAATCTTGTGGCATTACATTCTAAATATGATTTCTGGCACATGACCACCACGGCTGGCGCGGATGTAGTCCAATCTGGACGTCCAATTTTCGATGACTTTTTCCAACATTTGTGGCCGTATATCGGCAATAATACGGCGAAGGTTGTCTTCCAATTGGTGAAGCGTTTGTGGCTTTACCGCATAGACCAATGACTTTACATAGCCCCACAGAAAGTAGTCTAGCGGTGTTAAATCACAAGATCTTAGAGGCCAATTCACAGGTCCAAAACGTGAAATTAGGCGGTCACCAAACGTGTCTCAATTAATCTATTGTGGGACGAGCTGTGTGACATGTTGCGCCTGGACATCATGGTTATTCAATTCAGGAATGAAAAAGTTAGTAATCATGGCTCTATACCGATCACCATTGACTGTAACGTTCTGGCCAGCATCGTTTTTGAAAAAGTACGGACCAATGATTCCGTCAGCCCATAAAGCGCACCAAACAGTCAGTTTTTCTGGATGTAACGGTGTTTCCACATACACTTGAGGATTACCTTCACTCCAAATGCGGCAGTTTTGTTTGTTGACGTAGCCATTCAACCAGAAGTGCGCATCATCGCATGAAAATCATTCGCTTATGAAAATCGGGAACAACGGTAATCTCGTTTTGGGCCCATTCGACGAATCTACGCTTTACTTGATGATCGTTTGGCTTCAAATCTTGCACGAATGGGATTTTGTAAGCACGCAAACCGAGATCCTTCCGCAAAATCTTCCATAAAGTGGATGGACACAGATCCAATTCCTGTGCTCGATGGCGGATGGACTCATTCGGGTCTTCCTCAATGCTACGCTCTACAGCAGCAATAGCTTCTTCTGCACGCACCGTACAGCGTCTCTGGGGATGCGAGTTATCAATAAGAGTAAACGTGGTGCGAAAACGTTCCATGATTAATCGAATTAACTGCTCTGATGGACGATTTTGTCGACGATAAAATGGACGTAGTGCGCGATACGTTTTCCGCACAGAATCATTATTTTCGAAATAAAATTGCACTATTTGCAAGCGTTGTTCAGGCGTGAGCCTATTCATGATGAATTGCCAAACCAAACTGAGAATAAATCACTTGACAGCTGTTAAATCGGTCGCCATCTTGAAAAGTAATGCCAACTTAAAGTTCTATACCTCTATAAAAAACACCCTTTATGTATTCTGATATCGAATTCAGAATCTGGAATTCTTTCCAGCTAATATTTCAGTCAAAACTATACGAGAAAATCTAATGCATGACTGTTCTGAAAAGATTCCACATTTCGACTTTGTTGTGTGGCCTGGATATGGCAGTGGATGAGGTTCTCTGAAGATGTTCGAATACAGGTTTTTAGAACATCACAGTATGAGGTATTTTTAAGAGCACAATACTTAAAGTAACAGGAAACGAGGAGGACGTGCCTTTATTAACAGCACCCTATTAGAATTTGTTGTGGCTGAAGCTGATATGTTTTCAAACAAAGCAATATTTTGGACACTTCCAATGGCTCGCTTATGGATGCCAAACGAATTTCAGTTGAGTTGTCAGTTGCCAAAAACGGTATAAATTGGCAATAGGAATAAACAGCCGATACTTTACAATTTTATTTTCGGCAATTACAAATTTATGATTGCTAGTTGGCAACGTTAATGAATTTCACTTGCCATTGAGGCATTATAGATAAATGGAAGAATTTTGTTGCGCTCCTATGTTCCAAACTGGTACATGTGTATTTTTTACACCCAAGGACAGCAGAAACTTAAGATATGGCGATTACCTATATGAACTGTTGTCTTCAACGGCATAAACATTTCAATGGCACATCTCTAGCGGGCCTTAAATGTATGTAATGGTAGTCTTAGGTTTAATGTAAAACAGAAATTAAAAGTAACAGGGGAGCAATAAATAAAGCAACAGTACCTACCAATTGTGTCCAGTCAAATGACTTTGGCTGTGTCAGACAGCCACAAGAAAATGACAGAGAGCGTGTGTTTGTGTGTGAGGCTCTCATCTATTAATGGGGAATACTCAATAATATTTCGTTTCACCATTCAAACAAAGTGACTGGTGGTTCGTTCGTTTGTTGGGTATCAACAAACACGACCAAACTGTATAACGGTACATCGAACGAATGCCAATACACCAATCTCAGTCAGAACATCGACTATAAACACAAAGATGGTGATAAAGTTTAAGGCTGAAAATGTTCTTGGATTTCTGTAAACGTATGAACCGTTACGAATCCCATAGTAAATGTGTTGTACACAGCCACACAAACTGTTTTAAGAATTTTGACAGCTTAATGCCCAGAGGTATTAAAATAAAAACTGTTGATGGCAGATGTGCAAAAAGCAACCGTAAATAACAAACATACTCATACACACAAATAATTACCGGTTAAAATTTGTAATAAAATTTTAGCTAAGAAATGAACACAAAAAACGAAGTGTTTTGTTGTTTTGTGGTTATTTCTGTAATTATTTTTGGCAATAATTATTTCTAGTGAATAGAAAAATATTGACAACAATGACATAAAAGTAAAGAATTGATTGTAATCATTGCCAATATGTCATCAACATCATTATTATGGCTGTTGAATCATTATTGACAGGTTTTTAAGATAATAATCACTGCATACAGCTTGTATTAGCTGGTGAGCAGCAGAAGAGAGAATTTAAATTTCGTTTTTAATTACCAAATTGTTCAGACCCAATTTACAAAAAAAAAAAAAATTAAATTGTGATTTAAATCGGAAAGTTCTGCCTGTTTTATGATTGAAAATGTTGCCTCAATAGGGTAAAAGATAAACATTTGTCAATAAGGCGGAATGTTCACACTAATTGGCAGAGAAGTCTATGATGTATGCAATTTTTCATAATTTTTTCAATACTAAATTGCTAGTATCCGTGTGTTTTGAATTTTGTTGTTACAAAACCATCGTTGTAGCCGATAAATATCTTTCATTTGAGGCACATTTATTCAGTGAAAAAAGAACGCAAAAGTGATAATTCGCGCCTGGCCACTTTTGAGCGTTACTGAGAATTACTATCGTCCTAATCGATGTGTGCAAGGGCTTGGCAGGATTATGAAGAGATTTTAAGGGTCTAGAAGCATTGTAGCTGCGACCCCAAGCCTGTGTATCATCAAAACGCTGTCAATATGAACAAAATTTTCTCATTGCTCACTCGGTGGGTATATCCACAAGCAAAATTGTTACAAATGTGCCTTGCAAGATCCAGAATTGACTGTTTGCAAGCCATTGCATCTGAAAAAAGGAACTACTGGCTGAGCACTATGGTCTGAAGGTGCCATTGAGTCATATAACCCTAGAAGAAGCGTTACCGTCCACTCAGAGCACTATGACCATACGATAACCGTCAGTATTTGGCTTGTAATTGTAGATTATGAACTGGCACATCGTATTTCGTACGAAATAACAAGGCCCAAGCATTATCATGAAACAGAAGCTTAATCTAAAATTAAAATGTGTGTTAGGTTATACATAACTTTGTATGCTTTTATAATGGAAGCCTTTTGATTTTATAAATTCAAAAATCATGATGAAATTAGTCTAAGCAAAGAATATGGATATAAAGAATACGCATCATGTAGAAGTAAAATTTCTTATGGCGGGTTGTAACATTACGACCCGCTCTCACCAAAATCTTTTTAAAAATCATTTCTTGATGAGGGGGGAGGAAGACAGAAGGAAAATGAACACAAGCAAAGAGCGTAACAATGTGTTGCTCTCATCGTACGTATGTACATGTGTATGTATTCTTGAGTTTTTTGATTTAGTTGTCGATCAGACTGCGACAAGAATAAATGTGCTGCGGATGCTTTAGCATTTTATTTAAGAATAACACTCGAAGAATATTTTGTGTTAAAAATGTTCTATGTCATTAGCTGGGCGTATTTTATTTTTTATTTTGTCCCATAGTATATTTTTTTTAAATGCTTTGGAATGCTCGTTTCTTTTTCTTTTAATAAAAAATTGTTTTTTTAATCTTTTTATTTTTATTTATCTAAAGAACATGGCCTAATTTTTAAGCCAAAGATGTTATTTATGTTCTTTTCATAATAAAATCGATGTTTTATTTTATTTTTATTTATCCAAAATTATTAAGCTAAAGATAGACAGCTTTACATATGTATGTTGATGAAATGAAAATAAAAATAGCGTATATTACTAACACTTTTATATGGCTGTAATTAAATAAATTCTCGCAACTTATTTTCTCTCTCTCACTCACTAATCCATAACCATAGGCATGTGTTAACCTAGAGGAAAATTGTTAGTAATAATTTCAAGTCTACTTATTAACCCAATGATATGTATATGTGATCGGAAAATATAGAAAAATTGTACTGCACTAAATCCCTAAAGACACGGTATTTAACTTGGCAAGTATTCTTCCAAAAATCGAAATCATTTCTCATTGATAGTGAATACTACTGTGATATTTCTTTGGGTGTATCATTGAAGTCTGAAAAAAGCGACATGAACATTCTTCTTTAAAAACTGGCAAGATTTTTACGCTCTTTTTAACGAACATTCTTGATGTTCGTGTCCTATGTGTGTAAAAAGCCGAAGATGTTCTTCCCCTGAGGGACACTGGTGCCGACGCCTGTTTTTAACACCAGAAAAATAAATAAAAAAGTGGTCAAACAACAAAAACGCACGATGAGAACAACGCATTGTTACGCTCTTGGTTTCTGTATCATTCCCTTCTATCTTTCCCCCCGCGTCATGAAATATTTTTGAAAAATATTCCAAAATATGTTAAAATGCACATTCTTTATACTTTACTTTCTTTGGTCAAACCTGACCACTTTTGAGCGTTACTGAGAATTGCGATCAACGTAATCGATATGTGCAAGGACTTGGCAAGATAATGAAGACATTGGGAGGGACTGGAAGCACTATTGATATGGCCCAAAACCCTGTGCGTGGTCATAAAGCTGTCGATATGAACAAAATTTTCTCATTGCTCAATCGGTGTGAATATCCACAAGGAAAGTTGTAACAAATGGGCCTTGCAAGACCCAGAATTGACTGTTTACAAGCCATTGCATCTGGAAAAAGAAACTGCTGGGACTCGAACACTATGATCTGAAGATGTAATTGAATCATATAACCCTAGAAGAAGCGTTACCGTCCACTTAGAACACTATGATCATACGATAACCGTCTGTAGTATTTGGCTTGCAATTGTAGATTATGAACTGGGACAGTTTGCTAACAAGATCAGCGATAAAAAGTCATTGTTTACGCATATAATCCCTTAAAGTTGGAGGATTTGAAAAGCAAATCGTACGAAAGAACAAGGTCCAAGCATTATCATGAACAGAAGCTTCTTTGAAAATTAAAATGTGTGTTATAAAGGGTATTTTTTATAGAGGTATAGAACTTTAAGTTGCAATAAAACAACGATGGATTATTCGATTGACATGAATTTTATTTATCCGAAAGATAATCTTGTGGTATTACATTTTAAATATGATTTCTGGCATATGACCGCCACGGCTGGCGCGGGTGTAGTCCAATCTGGACGTCCAATTTTCGATGACTTTTTCCAACATTTGTAGCCGTATATCGGCAATAATACGGCGAATGTTGTCTTCCAAATGGTCAAGCGTTTGTGGCTTTACCGCATAGACCAATGATTTTACATAGCCCCACAGAAAGTAGTCTAGCGGTGTTAAATCACAAGATCTTGGAGGCCAATTCACAGGTCCAAAACGTGAAATTAGGCGGTCACCAAACGTGTCTTTCAATAAATCTATTGTGGCACGAGCTGTGTGACATGTTGTGTCGTCTTGTTGAAACCACATCTCCTGGACATCATGGTTATTCAATTCAGGAATGAAAAAGTTAGTAATCATGGCTCTATACCGATCACCATTGACTGTAACGTTCTGGCCACCATCATTTTTGAAAAAGTACGGACCAATGATTCCACCAGCCCATAGAGCGCACCAAACAGTCAGTTTTTCTGGATGTAACGGTGTTTCCACATACACTTGAGGATTACCTTCACTCCAAATGCGGCAGTTTTGTTTGTTGAGGTAGCCATACAACCAGAAGTGCGCTTCATCGCTAAACAAAATTCGCTTATGAAAATCGGGAACAACGGTAATCTCGGTTTGGGCCCATTCGACGAATCTACGCCTTACTTGATGATCGTTTGGCTTCAAATCTTGCACGAGTTGGATTTTGTAAGCACGCAAACCAAGATCCTTCCGCAAAATCTTCCATAAAGTGGATGGCGACAGATCCAATTCCTGTGCTCGATGGCGGATGGACTCATTCGGTTCTTCCTCAATGCTACGCTCTACAGCAGCAATAGCTTCTTCTGTACGCACCGTACAGCGTCTCTGGGGATTCGGGTTATCAATAAGAGTAAACGTGGTGCGAAAACGTTCCATGGTTAATCGAATTAACTGCTCTGATGGACGATTTTGTCGACGATAAAATGGACGTAGTGCGCGATACGTTTTCCGCACAGAACCATTATTTTCGAAATAAAATTGCACTATCTGCAAGCGTTGTTCAGGCGTGAGTCTATTCATGATGAATTGCCAAACCAAACTGAGAATAAATCACTTGACAGCTGTTAAATCGGTCGCCATCTTGAAAAGTAATGCCAACTTAAAGTTCTATAGCTCTATAGTATGGAGATTTTCGGTCTCTTTCAATGTAAAACAAATCAAATCTTATGTTAACTCTAAACTCACCATGTACCCTTTACAACATCAGTCCCTAGTTTCAACGCAATCTACGTCATGAAGAGGGCTCTCACCTCGTTTTAATCAATCAATAAACAATAACCTCAGCTGTCCAAAGTACATATCTCTGTAAGTTATTACAGAATATGGTGAATCTAGAATGACAATGTGCCACACATTTTATAAATATTCCTTTTAATTTCAAATTCATGCATAAAAGCGTATTTAAGTCCATGGTTTTCATTTGAGACTTTTTCCTCAATAGCGGACTGCTGCTGTATTCAAATATACACGTACATTTCCATTCTGCAATTTCAAATTGTGTGGTTAAATACATGGCTAAATATTCCTGCAATTGTATATCGTATATATATACATAAGTATGTACCTTATTCGTATAAATTTACGTACGTAAACATGGATATTTAATACTTCAACGAACAGTGCCCACTATTCATGCACAGGACTTCAGAAAATATGACACGTAGTTTTCGGTTGCCATCCACAAGTATTTCTATGTATTTGCACGTGTATTAAACCGTTAGCGTAGGTAACGGTTTTTTGTAAGCGACATTTTCTGTACTTTTTTTTCTTTTCTTCTGTCTTTTAAAATATTTCACTAACTTTGGGAGGGAAAACCTCTTTAGTTGACAGCCGTACCTTACGTTTGAGTGAAGCTAGCAACGTTTTCATCCCCATTTACTCGCAAAATTTGTTGTTGATTTAAAAATTCCAATAGGTTCGCTGGGCAATTTGAATGCTGGTATTTTGGTCATTCTATTGGCAACCTAAATATAATGGGTCCGCCATCTAACGTTTTTTTTTCAACTAGTGCTTATTTCGTGAATGGTAACACTTAGCTCATGTCTGATTTGCCAGATAATTAGTTTTATCCTTCCGCTGAACGCATATGGTTGTGTATACGCTTGAACAACGCGACATTACTTTGAAAATCATGGCAGAATGTGTGCGAAAATTTCGTACGGATTTTGGAAGAAGAGAAGCACCGTCAGCTCCGTATATTCGTTATCTTGTGAAAAAAGTGAAAGAAACTGGCATCCTCATCGATAAAATAAAGTGTGAAAAGCCAAAAACAGTGCGTACACCCGAGAATATTGCTGCTGTGGCAGAAAGTGTGCGTGAAGCGCCATCAACATCAATTCACCGTCGTTCTCAACAATTGAACATTTCGGAGACATCATTGCGACGAATTTTGCATAAAGACCTTGGTATGACGCCATACAAAGTCCAATTGGTTCAGGAGTTGAAGCCAATTGACCATCCAATGCGTTTTCGCTTCGCTAAGTGGGCCTGCGATCGACTTACAGTAAATGACGATTTTGGCAAAAAAAATCATCTTTTCAGATGCAGCTCATTTTGATCTTGGCGGGTATGTAAACAAGCAATATTGTCGCATTTGGGGCACAGAAAACCCGCACCTACATTGAAAAGCCGACGCACCCAAAATGAGTCACTGTTTGGTGCGGATTTTGGTCCAGAGGCATAATTGGGCAATTTTTCTTCGAAAATAAGCAAGGAGTGGCCGTTACAGTCAATGGCGATCGTTATCGGGCCATGTTGAACGAATTTTTGTTCACAAAAATTGAAGAGGAGGATATTGGCAACATTTGGTTTCAAAAGTACGGCGCTACGTGCCACACAGCCGAAGCTACACTCGATGTTTTGCGTCCTGTTTTTGAAGATCGCATTATCAGCCGCAGAGCTGATGTCGTTTGGCCACCTCGGAGCTGCGATTTGACACCGTTGGACTATTATTTGTGGGGTGCCGTCAAAGATAAGTGTTACGCCGACAAGCCAGAGACAATTGACGCTTTAAAGGACAATATTCGTGAAGCCATTTGTGAAATACAGCTGCACACAATCGTTAATGTGCTTAAAAATTGGACCGATCGTGTAGGCTACTGCATGGCCAGCCGAGGCAGCCATTTGAATGAAATTATTTTCCATTATTAACCGGAAGGATTGTACTTTCAAATAAAAAAAAAAGAAATTTGAGAAAATATTCAGTAGTTTTCTTTTTTAAAGCATTTTCAAAAAAAAAGTTATTTGGCGGACCCTTTAGAAAGGAAAACAAAGCATCCTTCGTTGTAAAATTAGAAAAAAGAACATGACAATTTGAAATTTAATGCCATATTGGAAAAATCTATAACAGTTAAAGGTAGTGGAAATAGTCGTTAAATTCATTTGCAAAAGTGTTTCTGTTGAAATATTTACAACCATCCGTTGTTATCCCATTCCGGCTTCTTGCAAGATATGTGTCATTTAAACATGTGTCGTAAACGTGTCGTAACTTATGCGTTTAACGACTAACTTACGCGTTTAACGACTAACTTACGCGTTTAACGACTAACTTACGCGTTTAACGACTAACTTACGCGTTTAACGATTCTCTCCTCTTTAGTTTGCTTACAAGGTCAGCTTCTGATTGCTCTGTCAGACTTAGATTCATAAAATTATCGATAAATCATCAGAAAATGTCACAATAGTTGTCGCTTTCGGTATTTAAGCATTAAACATACCGTCATATATAAAATTTCATAATACAAGTCCTGACTATTAGCATTAGATATTCAGGGTCAGTCTACTAACGTAATGACGTTAAGATGGTGAACTCTATTCCGCAATTGAAAGTAATCTTTTTGTCCACGTTAATAAGGGCATAAGACGTAGCAGTTTTCATTCCATCAATATGAGATTATAGGTTTTTTTTCGCAATTCATACTTATTATTTCAAAATCCGTAGTCTAGTAGTGACTTACTCGACGATAGCTCGTGAGTTCAAACCTCATCTCTGACATCATCTGAAAGAAAAAATTTTAAAAATAATTCCCTACAAAGCCGTAGTCTAGTAGGTGCTGTGTTGGCTTATTAGGTGTAAGGTCCGGTTCAAACCCTAGCTCAAACTTCTCCAGTGAAACGAAATATGAAAACATAAAGGGTCCGCCAAATAACTTTTTTTTTTTTGAAAATGCTTTAATAAAAAAACTACTGAATATTTTCTCAAATTTCTTTTTTTATTTGAAAGTACAATCCTTCCGGTTAATAATGGAAAATAATTTCATTCAAATGGCTGCCTCGGCTGGCCATGCAGTAGCCTACACGATCGATCCAATTTGTAAGCACATTATCGATTGTGTGCAGTTGTATTTCACCAATGGCTTCACGAATATTGTCCTTTAAAGCGTCAATTGTCTCTGGCTTGTCGTTGTAACACTTATCTTTGACGGCACCCCACAAATAATAGTCCAACGGTGTCAAATCGCAGCTCCGAGGTGGCCAAACGACATCAGCTCTGCGGCTGATAATGCGATCTTCAAAAACAGGGCGCAAAACATCGTGTGTAGCTTCGGCTGTGTGGCACGTAGCGCCGTCCTATTTAAACCAAATGTTGCCAATATCCTTCTCTTAAATTTTTGAGAACAAAAATTCGTTCAACATGGCCCGATAACAATCGCCATTGACGGTAACGGCCACTCCTTGCTTATTTTCGAAGAAAAATTGCCCAATTATGCCTCTGGACAAAAATCCGCACCAAACAGTGACTCATTTTGGGTGCGTCGGCTTTTCAATGTATGCGTGCGGGTTTTCTGTGCCCCAAATGCGACAATTTTGCTTGTTTACATACCCGCCAAGATCAAAATGAGCTTCAGCTAAAAAGATGATTTTTTTTTTGTCAAAATCGGCATCTTCTGGTGTAGGCTACTACTGCCCGTCGAGGCAGCCATTTGAATGAAATTATTTTCCATTATTAACCTGAAGGATTGTACTTTCAAATAAAAAAAGAAATTTGAGAAAATATTCAGTAATTTTTTTTAAAGCATTTTCAAAAAAAAAAAGCTATTTGGCGGACCCTTTATTTCATCGGCGACTTCCTCTCAGCAGATTTCTGGCAAAACTCTGAGTGCAAATAAAATTTGCCATGAAAAGTTTTTCAAAAATCTGTCGTTCGGAATGGATTTTAAACTGTACGTCCCGCCACTCATGTATAAAATTAACACACACATAAAATAAGTGGTGTGAGAAGCTAGGTCGTAATCCTGACTGAAGGATTGTAAAGACCAATTATGTAGGTGTGTTCCCCCGACGACCGCTCTTCTGCAATCTTGAGACAAAAGCAAATGAGAGTAAATAAAAGCTTTTCGAATCTGTGGTTCGGAAACGCAATTAAAACTGTAGGTTTCACCACCTACCGATCAGGCTGTAGTCCTGACGAAAGGGCTGTAATGGCCAATGAAGTAAATAAACTAATAACAACTCTTTGTATCTGGTCTTCCAACAAGGACTTTCGAATTTTGACAGTTGATAATGGACATTTTTGTAATGAAGCGACATTTACTTGAAGTGGCCTGAACGATCATAGGCCACGGCATATGTTCGCTGAAAAGCCTATGAAGTAGTTTTCAAATGACCCTACTTTTCATAGAAAAAACATCTGCAATGGTACGCCACATTTCTGAGTACGTAACATTTCTGGGTACGTAACAAACAAACAAGTGTGGAATTTGGAACGATGCCAATCTACATGAGATCTAAGAGCATCCATGTTTTTTTTTTTTTTTAGAACAATGTTGGTGATGTCGTTACTTACTTCTTTTGTGTGAATTGGATGATCTGAACCTCAATGCCATGTAGTTTGACTGACATTAGACTTTTTCTTCTGCAGTTTTCTTCCATCGATCCAATTCAGTCTGATTTATGCACCGGAGTCATAAAAAATTGAACATTTCGATGTTATAAGTCACACATAATGGCATTAATAGGTCTTTCAAACGCATAAAACATTTCGATAATATCTCTTACTATATACGAGTATCTCTTCTGAAAGATACGATACGAAACAAGGTTACCTCTTTGTGTTCCTTTGCTTTTTCGTCTAAGCGTTTTAGCTTTTCTTAATATTGTTATGTTTTTACTTTTTAAAGACGTTTAAAATATGAGCTCGTAGATTGCAAATAAAATAATAATAAATTTGGTGTTTTAGTTTTAATTAAAATTCTTTATTATTCGCACAATTCTATGTGCCACTGTTTACAACTTGATGTAAACAACAACAATTGCTTTTCTTTGTCATACCTCTGTTTATACCCTTTGCTTAAACAATAACAATTACTAGACAATTATTCGACAGATCTTTGTAACGGAGATCTTCAAACCACGATTACTCTCTTCAAACGCACCGCGACTTCACACAAGACTGACTGAAAGTTTACTGACTCAGTTGCCTGCTTTACCTTGCCTTTTATATGGCAACGTAAACAGTCTGATGAATGTTCTTGAAGGCAAATGTTCGTGGCTTCGCCTTCTCGAGATCTCTATAAATGTAAACATCGTTATGTCATTATTGTTGTTTGTATATTTTGTTTACATTTATTCTTTTAGTATTTGTTGTTATATTTTTGTTTACTTGTTTATCATTTTTTATGCTGGTGTTTGTTGGTATATTTTTGTTTACTTGCGAACCATTTTTTTATGCTGGTGTTTGTTGTTATATTGCGCAGTGCGATAATTTGTAAACAAGTTCATTGTTTTTGTTTTTGTAGGTTTTGTTTATAATTTTAATGTTAAGCGATGTAAAAGGAAAACTCCAGTATCTAGATTTTTCCATTTTCGTAACAATATCTTTATGAGCAAGTATTTGGTAAAAGTTAAAATTTATTAAACTTGTATTCTTTTATATTTTCGAATCTTCAAGTCAATGCAGATGTTGTCCATGGATTTTTTAATTTCGGCCCTCTTAATTTCGACGATGTCCTCTGTAAAGAATGTCAGAATTTTCTTCAAAAGATTCTGATCAAATTTATAACGTATTTATGTATGTGTCCGTTGCGACGTAGTGACGAAACAGGGGAATATAAAGAAAAATTTCTTTCTCGCTGTCAATCAGGGCTCTATGAAGTACTATTCTTATAGAAGGTACACATAATCCACTCCTTTTCACATTTCATTTATTTTTATTGAGCACATAACTTCTTCATTAAACATTTCCTACCGGGTTATTTTAAGGCAAAAAATTGTTATCGTATGGAATAACAGGAGTTAATAAATGGCTTGTAGACGAAATGAATCAGCTGGCAGCAGTTCTATTGTGTTTCCTTGTTCTATACATACAAATAAGCGTGACGGGGGACTATTTTGATTTTTTGTTTTGTAGGCTGTAGCAAATGGTTGGTGAAATGTAGCCAAAAAAGAAAAAAAAAATTAAGAGACCCAGAGGTGCTTTTAAGCTGCAGATTTGGTTGTTAAGGTTTGCTTTGTTAATGTCATTGGAATTGTGAAGTTTTAGTTTTTGTGGATGAGGCGAAGATGGATGCCAATACAAGTGGTAATGAGTTCTGTAGACAACTTTAATTCCTCAGCCATTCAGAGTGCCTGATATCGAAGTTCATGTGCCTAAAAAGAGCGTCTTATCTGATGTACGACTTGATGTAAAGAGGCAATGGAGATCGGATTGTTTCAGCATAGAAACAAAGTCCATATATTGGTTATGGAAACAGAAATAGAAATGTATAAGAAGTTGTATCTCTCTAATGGAAATATTAAATTTAATACACATAATTGGTCATTACAACCCTTCAGTCAGGATTACGACCTAGTTTCTCATACCACTTATGTTGTGTGTGTTAATTTTATACATGAGTGGCGGGACCTACAGTTTAAAGTCGACTCCGAACGACAGATTTTTTGAGAAACTTTTCATGGCAATTTTATTTACTCTCAGAGTTTTTGCCAGAAATCTGCTGAGAGGAAGTCGCCGAAGAAATACTTTTTGTATTTTATTTTGATGTCTGGCCTGGGGCTCGAACCCTGGCTTTTCGTCTAATAAGCCAACACACTACCTACTGAGTGCTAATTATCGAGCATGACCTGTGGAAAGTCAAACTTTCTATCTTTATGATCATATAAGCACAGAGAAATTAACAAAGTCACTGTATATTCCGAAGGAGAAGTACTTACTTACTTAATTGGCCACTAACAACCTGATTAAAGGATTTCGACCTGCCTTAACACATTCTTCCAGAAGCCTCTGCTTCTTGAGCCCCTACGCCAGTTGGTCACAGCAATCGATGACAGGGTATCCTCGATTTGAACCTTCCAACGCAAACAAGGTCATAATCTTCGCCGACTTCCGCAGATCCCCGCATTAAATACCCGCCTCGCTGGAGCATCCTCCTCCATTCGAACGACATGACCGAGCCAGAGCAGCCGCTGGATGTTAATACGCTGCGTTGAGGAGCTCATACAGCTCACTGTTGGTTCGAATGCGGAAATTATCGCCATCTCGCACTGGACCAAAGATCTTACGTAGGGCTTTTCTCGCGAATACTCTCAAGGTTGCTGCATCAGTGCTTAATAGATTTTATGTCTTTGCGCCATAAAGAAACACGGGGAGGATGAGCGTCTTCCCTCTTTTCGAGATGGACAAACACTCCGATCCCCATTTAATTGTAAATTCAACATTTCAGGGTTCCATCAGTTGCTCTGGTCTTCCATTACGAATATAGGACAGGCGGCTGCTTAACTACGCTTTAAAGGAATTACAAGAAGCTCTAACTCTTCGCATAGTTCCACTCTTCTTCTCTGTCCTATATCGGGTGATTTTTTAAGAGTTATAGGAAAATTTAAAAAAAAAACACATACAATTCAGAAAAATGCATGAAATCTTTATTTGAATCGCTAGTACGGTCCATATAATTTAATGTTTGAAGATTATTGCATGCAAATATTGACCGCGACTGCGCCTCAAATGGTCCATCCGCTTAGTCCAATTTTGGCATACTCTTTCCAACATTTCGGCCGGTATCTCACGAATAAATGCTTCAATGTTGTCTTCCAATGCGCCAATTGAAGCGGGCTTGTCTGTATAGACATGAGCTGTAACATAGCCCCACAAAAAATAGTCTAAAGGCGTTAAATCGCACGATCTAGGTGGCCAATTGACCGGTCCCGAACGTGAAATAAAATGTTCACCGAACTCGCCTCTCAATAAGTCCATTGTTACGCGTGCTGTGTGGCATGTGGCACCGTCTTGTTGAAACCACATGTCATGCAAGTCAAGCTTTTGCATTTTGGGCAAAAGAAGTTGGACATCATCTCACGGTAGCGCTCACCATTCACAGTTACGTTACGATTCGCAGCATTTTTGAAGAAGTACGTTCCAATGATGCCACCAGCCCATAAACCTCATCAAACTGTGACTTTCTCTGGATGCTGCATTGGTAGCTTTTGTGATGCTTCTGGCTGACCTTCACTCCAAAATCGACAATTTTGCTTATTTACGTATCCGTTGAGCCAAAAATGAGCTTCGTCGCTGAACACAATTTTTCGATAAAGAAGTGGATCTTCGGCCAACTTTCCAAGAGCGCCCATTCACCAAAAATTCTGCGTTGCGGTAGGTCGTTCGGCTTCAATTCTTGCACCAGCTGTATTTTGAAAGGCTTCACACCTAAATCCTTCTGCAAAATTTTCCACGTTGTTGAGTAACAGAGGCCCAATTGCTGCGAACCGAGACGAATCGAATATTGATTGTCATCATTAACACTGGCCGATACAGCTGCGATATTTTCCTCAGTTCGCACTTTGCGTAAGCGTGTTGGTGGTTTAATGTCCAACAATGTAAATTTGGTGCGAAATTTAGTCACAATAGCCCGAATAGCCGCTTCAGTGGGTCGATTAAACTGACCATAAAATGGAAGAAGCGCCCGATGAACTTTCTTAACAGAGCACACATTTTGATAATAAAAATTCAATGATTTGCAAGCGTTGTTCGTTTGTAAGACGATTCATGGTTAAATTATAGACCAAACTGAAGATGTATGTTTGACAGTGAAACAAAACACGAAACGTGCGTGAGCTGTTTAAACCAGTGTTGCGGAAAAGATAATACCTAAAAAAAATCACCCATTATTTTAAAACCAGTGTTGACAAATGCATAGAATTGCCTACAAATTGATGTGAACACTTTAACTTCATCAAACCCATACCACTCACTCAATGAGAGGCAAGCAAACGGCTGGAAAATGTTCTATGAATAGGTTCGACTGTTTGGCATGAGTTGGGTGGTTCGATTGCATTGTAATTGGATGTCTCGTGATATCCGTTAATTGTGTGTTGCATTTCTGCTGCACTAGAATGCAAGTGAACGTGTAAATTTGTCACTGCATGTGTGATGAGAGTCATAGAATATAGAAACGCCTTAAGTTAAACTGTTTGGCTGCATGTTTGTGCTGTTTTGGGCACTTCATAAGATTCAATGATAATTTCGATGTCTAACATCGATGTCAGTAATTTTGGTTCGGTTGTTTGTACAGTTGTTGCAGCATGTCTGTCTGCATTTCCTATTGAATTTCTCATGGAGAACGTATGTAATGTACAAAACAAAATGTGTGTTTTTGGAAAAAGGACACGAACAAAAATTTGTGTGAGTATGTACTCGTATTTCACAGTACATAATCATCATATGGAGTTGCCCTGGTTTTTCGTATGGTGTTTGTGAAACTGTGTGCACCTCGAAACTAATGGGTTACTAAAGTAGGTCACATGCACAATTTAGAATATAAGCCATATTGAGGTTATCGATAAAAGCATAGAGATTTTAAGCCTAGGAATAACATAGTACCAGTGTTTTCAGGTTCGATTTTTTTTTTGGAAAATTATTTTATTTTTCTTGATAGAGTTTCATATGTTGGTGGAATTTTCAGAAACCTTATAAAAGAAATTGAATAGAGTCCGCTACCAATCCAGTGGATTGTCTTACTGATGGACCTATAAGAAGAAAATTAACGCAATTGTTGGAGTCTCTTTTTTAAAGTTTTAAGCAGCATAGTTCTACCATAAAACATCTCCCCATTCTTTTCATCAATTTCCATTTTCATTCTTCGCTTTCTTTTTGTTTCATTAATCAAGTTTTTCTAGTTTAGTAGGTTCTAGAATTATAGGGTTTCCATGTGTCATTGCCTAACTACAATGTTCTTTGTGCAAATCTATCGGGTTCTTGTACTTGGTGTAGTGGTGAGAAACTTTGCTTTGCTTGTTTGTCTGGAACGCTTGGATTTATAAGCCACGCACTTTTTACCTCTACAGTTAGGTTAGGTTAGGTTAGGTTTGAGGACGTGTACTTGTCATTAAGGCAAGTACAATACCCAGAGGTCAAAAAGACTCATTGTAATACGTCCTAGAGGAGAGAGGAAGAGAGAGAGAGAAGATAGTAAAGGAGATAGGAAAATTGAAAAAGGAGAAGAGCTAGGAAAGAGAGAATAAAGAGACGGAGGAAAAACAGATGGTAACTCTACACTATGCTTACTTATTTTCTAATGTTAGAAACTTTTAGAAGTGCTATGTTGCTAAGTTTGACTGGTAAACTAATAAAAACGATCCATACCCTACGCAATATCAACATTCTTGCCTTTCGTGACTTTCTTAAGATCCTTCGTCCTGCTGGAGTTTCTGTTTATAACATGATGTATAGAATTCTTTAAATGAAAGTCTCACGGTTTCAGCAATTAGTGCGAGCACGAAGGGATCAATAACAGTCCTAACAATCAGTATCGTATCGCGTTAGTATTCTTCGTCCACCTGCAGTTTCGCAAACACGAAGCGATCAATAACAGTCCTAACAATAAGTGTCGTTTCGTGTTAGTATCCTTCGTCCATCTGCAGTTTCTGTTTAGAAAATTCTGCACAGAATTCCCACGGCTTCAGCAATTAGCAAGAACACGAAGCGATCAATAACAATCCTAACAAGCAGCCTGGTTTGGGTCGTTTTAATTGGCACAAAAAAAATTGGTGGAAAGTCCATGGCTTGTTTTGGCACACAAAACGATTGCCTTGGTTAGCTTTGCCCGAAGTTTTGATCACTTGCTCGCAGAAGTGCCAAGGAATCACTTCAAATACCTATTATTTTGCTTGTTAAATGCAAAAACTCTGTGAGTACTTAAAATCACCATGAAAAGCTTTGAGATCATCGTTGTTGACTTATTAGACATGAGGCCTAGGTTCAAACCCCAGGTCAGACAACAAAACGCAAATATGAAACCAAGTTGGAGACTTTCTCTCAGCAGATTTCTGGCAAAAGCTCTGAGAATACAAATAAAATTGCCATGAAAAGTTTCTCAAAAATCTGTCGTTCGGAGTCGGCTTTAGACTGTGGGATACACCACTAATGTACAGTTGTGTTCATAAAAATAGGAGTGAGCCTATTGAAAAACAAAAGCCTAAATTTTAACAAATAAAAAACATGGTTTAATTCAATGTTTTGGTGTAATGTAATGTTGATTCAATACTAAATTATTTAAGTTATTCATTAATTAAATAAAGCTTTCAACAAGGAAGTAAGAGGAAGTTTAAAGAAAATATCTTAAAAAGTGCTGTTCAAAATAATAGGAGTATTTCAGTTTTCATAAAAATTTACTATTAAAAAAGTTAAAAATGCTTATGACTATAATCAGAAACTTTAAATACGATTAGTATTTGGTAGAATAACCTTTACTTTTTATTACAGCAGCACATCTACGAGGCATGGAGTCAACTAAATCCTGACATTGTTTTAGTGGAATTTTATTCCACCCATCTTGCACTACAGACCACAACCCAGTTGCATTTGACGGTTTTCTCTCGGCAACATATTTTTTAACATCCCTGATAGATGTTCTATGGGATTAAGGTCAGGAGACTGAGCTGGCCACGCCATAACCTTTACCCCATTAACCCGAAACCACTCATTTGCTAATTTACTGGTGTGTTTCGGGTCATTGTCTTGTTAGAATAACCATTTTAGAGGTGTAGAATATGGTAACATCACTTCTCTCAAAATGCTGACATAGACGTTCCTATCCATTATGTCTCTAATTCGATGTATTGGGCCTAAACCATTATATGAAAAGCTTCCCCATATCATTAGTTTTGCACCACCATGGTTAATTGTTTTTTTTGTATACTGAGCTTTATATTTGGTGTTGGGCGGACATCTAACATGCAGTCTAGACCCAGTACCACCAAATAAAACAATTTTGCTTTCGTCGGTCCACAATAAGTTCTCCATTTTTCTTTCGGATATTTGATATGTTCTTGGGCAAACTTTAAGCGTGCTGCTGCCTGTTTTGTATGTCAACAATGGCACCTTTTGTGAACGTCTTGCGAATAAATTGTTGTCCATCAGACGCCTACGAATAGTAGGGACACTTACGGCAAGATTCAGATCCTTTTGAATTTTATTTGAAGACGCTGAAGGATTTATTTTGCTGTATCGCACAATTCGGCGGTCATCGACAGTAGATGTTTTGGCGTTGCGCCCACGCGTTTCGGGCTGTTTTTTATATTTTAATGTATTTGTGATCATTTGATCGGATTAACTTAAGATTTCCTTAGTTTCTTTGTAAGTTTTGCCTTTTTTCGAAGATTTTTAATTAGTTCTCTCCTTTCTTCAGTACAGTGCTTTCCTCGTCCCACTATTACAAAAATTTATGTGAATCACTGTAAAAAAAGTTTTAACTACATTTTTCCGTACTTACTGTTCACTTTTTTCTTTAAATTATGTGCTGTTATATTTTTATTTTTAAAAGAACACTCACACTCCTATTTTTTTGATCAACTGAATTCAGGGGCAAACACAGAAATGAATCAATTTCATCGTAAATATTAAAGTTATTACGAGATTCTTTTTTGTATTTTATTTCTCACATATCGTTGTAACTACCATTAAAATATATCATGTTTTGAAAATTGGTAGAATAAAAAATTTTAACTTTGAAAATATTACATGGTAGCACTGCTATTATTTTGAACACAGCTGTATATGTATAAATTAACACACACAAACATCAGTGGTGTGAGAAACTAGGTCATAATCCTGACTAAAGCGGGTTGTAATGACCAATTGTGTATGTATATATGTATGTACATATGTATGAAAAGTTTCTCAAAAATCTGTCGTTCGAAATCGACTTCAAACTGTAGGACCCACCCCTCATGTGCAAAAATTAACCTACACTAACATCAATTGTATGAGAAACTAGGTCGTTATCCTGACTAAAGGGTTAAAATGACCAATTATGTATGTATGTATGTATGTACATATGTATGAAAAGCTTCTCAAAAATCTGACGTTTGGAGTTGGCTTTAAACTGTAGGTCCCGCCACTTATAAATTACATTCCATTTCATGAATTAACACTCACAACATATTAGTGCTCCTCTTCAATGTAAACAATACAGGGATCTGTTCCATACTCCATATAATGACAGGAATTTTTAAAATATTCTCCCTGCAGAGACTTTAAACGGCATGATCTAAGAAATTCTATGGACACTACTATGCATGAGTCCTTATGTATGTAGTTGTTATCTTCTCAATAAGATCCACATGCGCTACTTGGGCGATTTTCCTTCTTTTTATGCTCGACAATGATACATTATTAGGCGCTTGTATCCTGTTTAGTTTTTGCCAAATACATTCTTATAGTTAGCCGTAGTTTAGTAAGTAGTGTGTTGGCTTATTAGACGTAAAACTAGGGTTCGAGCACCAGGCCAGACATCAAAATAAAATACAAAAAGTATTTCTTCGGCGACTTCCTCTCAGCAGATTTCTGGCAAAAACTCTGAGAGTAAATAAAAATTGCCATGAAAATTTCTCAAAAATCTGTTGTTCGGAGTCGACTTCAAACTGTAGGTCCCACCACTCATGTATAAATTAACACACACAACATCAGTGGTGTGAGAAACTAGTTCGTAATCCTGACTAAAGGGTTGTAATGAACAATTCTGTATGTATTCTTATAGTTTAATTCGTATTTCTATTAGAAATACTGCCGTAAATTTGAATTTCTGATATTTTTTCGATCATATTCTAGTTTGTAAATTGAAAATAAATTCTTGAGTGCAAATTTTTTAAGGACTGTAGTCCGAAAGACGCCGTTGTCTAGTAGGTAGTGTGTTAGCTTATTAGACGTAAGGCCACGATTCACACCCCAGTTCAGATATCAGCAGTTTTCTGGCAAAAACTCTGAGAGTAAATAAAATTGCCAAGAAAATTTTCTCAAAAATCTAACGTTCGGAATCGACCTTAAACTGTAGGACCCACCACTCATGTAAAAAAATTAACACACACAACATAAGTGTTGTGAGAAGCTAGGTCGTAATCCTGACCGAAACTTCGTCTAAGGCAAATACCCAAATACATTATTTTTTATTACAAAATTAACGATTATTTTTCACATTAAATAGAAGAAGAAAAAAAAATTAGTCGCATTAGCACATCTCTGGAAACTAACAATTCAATGTAAAATCTTAAAATCTCATACCTTTTTTCCATAGAAAAAAAATCAGAGAAAAATGGAAACAGTTTTCTGTCCTTTTGTTCAAATAAAAAAAGGGTCTACTACTCGTAGTTTAAAAGGTTTTTTGTTTTTGTTTTAAAAACTTTTTCTTCCTCATTTTATGCGTGTTTGTGCGAACGGCATCATTAAAGACAAAATTCTGGCACGACAAAATCCGAATGCATTTACGCATAAGCGACCAATGTACAACAAACACAAACTGTTGTAACAAATAATATCCGAAAGGGTCCTTTGCAAAACAAAAACAAAAACGTATACGAAAGATTTCTTTTTTCTTCCTTTTAAACTTTTCAGTTCAGTTTTGTTTCTTCTTCACAGGGTTCTGTTAAAATCATCAAGTACTTGATAGCATCGCATAGAAATTCAAACGAAAGACAAAAAGAAAAGAAATCATTATCAGCACACATGATGTGTGTGTATGTTTGTATGCTTGGGTATTTATTTACAAAGGCACAGAGAGAGAGAGAGCGAGAGTAAAACAACTATGTCGTCTGCAACGACATTAAAGGAACATTCACATTAAGAACAGACCTGGGTACAGGCATCGTTAATATTGCAACAGTTGCTGTAAACTAATTAGAAATGTATGCTTAAATAAAGCAATGAAGACAGTAATATTGTTACGTTTTTGCCTTTTAAAAACGTTTAAAATATGAGCTCGTAGATTGCAAATAAAATAATAATAAATTTGTGTTTACTTTTAATTAATATTCTTTATTATTCGCACAATTCTGTTTGCCACTATTCACAACTTGATGTAAACAACAACAATTGCTTTTCTTTGTTATTCCTCTGTTTATACCCTTTGCATAAACAATAACAATTACTAGACAATTATTCGACAGATCTTTGTAACGGATATCTTCAAACCACGATTACTCTCTTCAAACGCACCGCGTCTTCACACAAGACTGAATGAACTTCACTAACTCCGGTCGCCTGTTTTGCCTTGCCTTTGATATGGCAGGGTAAACAGTCTGATGAATTTTTTTTGAAGGCGAATATTCATGACTTCGCCTTCTCGAAATCGATGTAAACTTCGTTGTTTACATTTACTATTGTAGTGTTATTTGTGTACTTTGTTTACATTTATTTTTGTATTGTTGTTTGTGTATTTTTGTTTACTTGTTTACCATTTTTTACGCTGGTGTTTGTTGTTATATTAAGCAGTACGATGTAAAAGCAAATACCAGTATCTAGGTTTTCTATTTTCGTAACAATATTATAAAATTTCTTAAACTCAGCAAAATTACGTTGACGTAGGACGCAAATAATTAAATTGAAGCCATTTAGACTTTTATCAGCTTGAATTCGCATTTATGTATATGAAGCATAGTTTTCATTTACCTTTTTTTATATTTTAAGGTCTAAAGGCGTGAAATCGCATAATGTTCGTGACCAATTGACAACGCCAAAATGTGAAATTGCTCTTTTTTTCAAAACTTCTAATGCAATAAAGTCAAAATCAGTTACGTTGTGTGACCCAAGGAATCATCTTATTGAAACTATCCGATGGGCCAGCTATCGGTTTGAATTGAAACCAGCGGTTATTTAGAATCTGGCAATACTTATGTCATTCTATTCTGTCACAAAATTCAGTAGATTATCTCCACTGAACGTAGTGAATCCACATACGCTTCGTTTTCGCTAGATCGGCCAACGAGAAACTGCATGATGATGTTGATTTTACCAAAAAAAAAATCATCTTTTCGAATGAAGCTCATTGGTACGTTAATAAGCAAAATTGCTGTATTTGGGGCTCAGAAAACCCACACGTGGTCTTATAGAAGCCAATGCACCTATTACGATTGATTGTTTGGTGCTGCTTGTGAAGCGGAGGCATCATTGGCCCCTATTTCTTTGAAAATGAGGATGGCGCAACCATTACGGTCAATGGACCAGGATAACCGCTTTTTTTTAAACCGATCTTCATGGTATTGATGTGACCGATGTTTGGTTTCAACAGGATGATGCAACTTGTCACACATCTCATGCCACAATCGATTTATTGAGTCAAACGTTTAATGGCCTTTTCATTAGGCGAAATGGTGATGTCAATTGGCCGCCATCTGTGGGGCGCCGTTAAAGAAAAATGCCATGCCAACAAACCAGAGACAATTGATCATTTGAAGGCAAACATTCGTAATGCCATTGCCGAGATACGACCCTATACGGTCGCAAAAGTTTACGAAAACTGGTCCGATCGAATGAGGTGCTGTGAGGCCAGCTGCGGCAGCCATACGAATGAAATAATATTCCATTTCTAATCGGAACAATGTAGTCGCCGTAGTCTAGTAGGTAGTGTGTTGGCTTATTAGACGTAAAAGCCAGGGTTGGAGCCCCAGGCCAGACATCAAGACAAAATACAAAAAGTATTTCTTCGGCGATTTCTTCTCAGCAGATTTCTGGCAATAACTCTGAGAGTACAAATGAAAATTGCCATGAAAAGTTTCTCAAACATCTGTCGTTCGGAGTCGACTTTAAACTGTACGTCCCACCACTCATGTATAAAAATTAACACACACAACATAAGTGGTGTGAGAAACTAGGACGTTGTACAATGGGTCAATTCGACCTCCGGGTACTGTACTTGTCTTAATTGACAAGTACACGTCCTCTAACCTAACCTAATCGGAACAATTGTACTTCACAACAATTTTTTTTTGGTTTCATTGCATTTTTAAAATTAAACTTTTAAATCACCCACCCTATACATACTGTTGGGGTAATAATTTACAATATCAACCCCAAAAAATCAGTTACCATACGGCCAATACGCTTTGAATTGACGGCAATGGTTCTTTCGTGGGCATTTTTGAAATGTCGTTTCCCACAAAGAGAGTCTCCCACAGCCTCAGCTGGTTTTTTTTGTTAAAGAACATTTTAATCGAAAAATCAGATTTTCCACGGCATTGTAGGCGTATACTTTATTTATGGCAGTGCTTACATTGCGATGTTTCACAGACTTGGCCAGATCTGCTAAACGCTTTAAATTTCTTTATAATCTGCCCATTTCTATAATCCATACTTCCCCCAACAACCTTGTTAAATAATTCATATTCGTTAACGGCTAATCTTTCATAAAAGTGACACTTAAGATGAAGTGTCAGTGTCTGCTGACAACCTTGCCAGACCGACGAAACCCCTAACTGGATCAATACATCCCCTTTAACTGTAAAATAATAATTTTCACGTTTCAAATTAAAGTCCTCTGTATAGTAAAGGGTGTTTTTTATAGAGGTATAGAACTTTAAGTTGCAATAAAACAACGATGGATTATTCGATTGACATGAATTTTATTTATCCGAAAGACAATCTTGTGGCATTACATTTTAAATATGATTTCTGGCATATGACCGCCACGGCTGGCGCGGATGTAGTCCAATCTGGCCGTCCAATTTTCGATGACTTTTTCCAACATTTGTGGCCGTATATCGGCAATAATACGGCGAATGTTGTCCTCCAAATGGTCAAGCGTTTGTGGCTTTACCGCATAGACCAATGACTTTACATAGCCCCACAGAAAGTAGTCTAGCGGTGTTAAATCACAAGATCTTGGAGGCCAATTCACAGGTCCAAAACGTGAAATTAGGCGGTCACCAAACGTGTCTTTCAATAAATCTATTGTGGCACGAGCTGTGTGACATGTTGCGCCGTCTTGTTGAAACCACATCTCCTGGACATCATGGTTATTCAATTCAGGAATGAAAAAGTTTGTAATCATGGCTCTATACCGATCACCATTGACTGTAACGTTCTGGCCACCATCGTTTTTGAAAAAGTACGGACCAATGATTCCACCAGCCCATAAAACGCACCAAACAGTCAGTTTTTCTGGATGTAACGGTGTTTCCACATACACTTGAGGATTACCTTCACTCCGAATGCGGCAGTTTTGTTTGTTGACGTAGCCATTCAACCAGAAGTGCGCTTCATCGCTAAACAAAATTCGCTTATGAAAATCGGGAACAACGGTAATCTCGTTTTGGGCCCATTCGACGAATCTACGCCTTACTTGATGATCGTTTGGCTTCAAATCTTGCACGAGTTGGATTTTGTAAGCACGCAAACCAAGATCCTTCCGCAAAATCTTCCATAAAGTGGATGGACACAGATCCAATTCCTGTTCTCGATGGCGGATGGACTCATTCGGGTCTTCCTCAATGCTACGCTCTACAGCAGCAATAGCTTCTTCTGTACGCACCGTACAGTGCGAGTTATCAATAAGAGTAAACGTGGTGCGAAAACGTTCCATGGTTAATCGAATTAACTGCTCTGATGGACGGTTTTGTCGACGATAAAATGGACGTAGTGCGCGATACGTTTTCCGCACAGAACCATTATTTTCGAAATAAAATTGTACTATTTGCAAGCATTGTTCAGGCGTGAGTCTATTCATGATGAATTGCCAAACCAAACTGGGAATAAATCACTTGACAGCTGTTAAATCGGTCACCATCTTGAAAAGTAATGCCAACTTAAAGTTCTATACCTCTATAAAAAACACCCTTTAGTAGGAATAATATTTGATTTTTAATTTTAAAATAACGGAAAACATCTCTTTGCTATTTAACTATCAAGAGCTGTTTTGTATGCTGGTATATGGGTCGGTGCCGATGAGCCGATGACAATGCAAAACGCACTTGCATTTATATTTTTATGATACTCGTACGCAATGCAATTCAAGCGCGCTAAACACTTTTGCCACCACAAATGTTCCAGTAACAAGGAAAGGCAGTTTCAAAAGGACATTTTTTTCCTTTTAAATGTGATTGAATGTCTGTGACCGTTTATGTGTGTATGTCCTTCTGTTTATTTGTACCTTAAAAATAATGCCTGTGTACCTTTAGTTCAGTACAGTTTTAGTTTTTTCAGGTTCTTTCTTCAAAAGGAGTCTGTCTGTGGAATGCTCACAAATGATTATACGCACTGCTAAGGAGGGAGAGAGAGAGAGTTCCTTGTGTGTAGAGTTTTGCAAATCCTTTAGAGCAGCTGCCTAAGTAGTTGAATAAGTATGGAAAATAAGAATTTTTCGAAATACGATACAGTTATGTTTGCAAAATTAGTTTCAAATGATTTGATAATTTGGGTAGCTGAGGTAAACAAGGGGAGCTAAATGTTTAAATGCCAGATTGACTCAATAAAAGTCCAGTTAATGGTGAGATAGTGTATGTGATTTTAGCAATTATGGTCTTCAATTAGAAGCAGGAGATAATTTGAATCATGCACATACATAACTGGTCATTACAACAACCCTTCAAGTCAGGATTATGACCTAGTTCTTATGCTCTTGTGTTGTGTGCTTTAATTTTATAAATGAGTATCGGGACCTACAGTTTAAAGTCGACTTCGAACGACAGATTTTTGAGAAACTTTTCATGGCAGTTTCATTTGCTCTCAGAGTCTTAGCCAGAAATCTACTGAGAGGAAATCGTCGAAGAAATATTTTCATATTTTTGTTGTGATGTCTGACCTGGGGTTTGAACCGTGGCCTTACGGCTTATAAGCCACTAGACTACGGCGACTTCAATAATTTGATAATTTAAATCAGTGCCTTTTAATACCCCATTGATGACGGACTCTTTATCCAAATATTTAGTTTTAGGTGTTTCACTTTGATTTCGACCCATTTTATCTTCCGATAATAATTCCAAATTTATTGTATCTGTTTCCATCTCTGAGCACCCTTCAGGAATAGGTTTGAGGTTAGGTTTGAGAACTGTCAAAGCATGGCAGAGTTCAATCATATGGAGATCATTGGACCAACTAAGATTGTTTTCAAGAAGAAAAAGAATTGATAGAAAAGAAGCTGAAAAAATAGAGTCAGAAAGAGAAAAGGAGATAAAGTGAAAAGGTGGCACAAGATACAAACCCAAGCCATACCGAATCAGCTACGCAATATTGAATGAGCACTCCTCAGCCAGCTCAATCCCATTATAAACCTTATGTGAGGCTGAATGTCCGTCAGAGTGTCCAAATAAGCGAAGAATCACTTGAGCATGGTTTTAATCCTTTTTCATCCTACCAAGTGCTAGTTACAGAGGAGGTGTTATATAGTTTTCAATTCCTGCACGTAACATTCCTATCTCTCCTTTCAATTTTTATTCTGCAACTTCTTCCTGACTTATATTCCAATAAGTTCATAGTTCCAATAAGTACTATGGTATCAATAGGCAATTGAGTAGCCTCGTACGACAAAACTAACACTCTACAAGACACTCATCCTACCCGTGCTTCTTTATGGCGCAGAGGCATGAACCCTATTAAGTACAGATGCAGCGGCCTTGAGAGTGTTCGAGAGAAAAGTACTGCGCAAGATCTTCGGTCCAGTGCGAGTTGGTGATGATTTCCGTATCCGATACAACAATGAGCTGTATAAGCTCCTCAACGACATAGACGTTGTACAGCGTATTAATATCCAGCGGCTGCGCTGGCTCGGCCATGTCGTTCGAATGGAGGAGGATGCTCCGGCGAGACGGGTATTTGATGCGGGAATCTGCGGAAGTCGGCGAAGAGGACGACCTTGCATCCGTTGGAAGGACCAAATCGAGGAAGCCCTGTCATCGATTGGTGTGACCAACTGGCGTAGGCGCGCACGAAGCAGATGCGCCTGGAAGGATGTGTTGCGGCAGGCCGAATGCAGATAAACGGGTTGTTATGGCAAATTAAGTAAGTAAGTTCATAGTCCCCGTAGTCGAGTAGGTAGTGTGTTTCTAACCCCAAGTCTGGCAACTCCAACAAAACGAAATATGAAAAAATATTTTTAAGGCGACTTCCTCTGAGCAGATTTCTGGCAAAAACTCTCGAGAGTAAATAATAAAAATTGCCATGAAAAGTTTCTCAAAAATCTGTCGTTCGGAATCGACTTTAAACTGTAGGCCCTGCCACTCATATATAGAAAATTAACTCAAACAACATAAGTGGTGTGAGAAGCTAGGTCGTTGTAATCCTGATTGAAGGGTTGTAATGACTAAATATGAACGTACATAAGTAAGTTCTCATAGAGGTACCAGAACGGACAATTCAAGCTGAACACCAAGTCGCCACTCATATTGATAATCCATTTGAAGAATAAATTTCAACTTCAAACCCTCTGTAGTAATAACTGTTTTCTGTTCTATAATTTTTTGTTAACAAATGTGCTACTTTTTCCAACACATCTGTCCAGGACCAACAATTGCTTGTTGATGTGGTTTTTCTTTCATTTTTATGGCTACGTGTTCATATCTGTCATATCTTATCGAATCGCTTCTTATCGTATCCTATCGTTAGTTTTATAACGAATATTTTTTTTTTGTAATTATTGCTCTTCGTCAATTTCTTTCTATTCGTCTATTAAACGAATGCTTTACTTTAATTTTTGTGATCATTTGTGATGCTATTCCTTCGTATATTTGTTTGCTTATTCGCTCATTCTAGTGTGTTCCTTTCCCTTTGCGTCTAAAAGCGTTGTATAGTGTCAATAGGTTGATTTTCTATTGTTTATTTTCTCTTAATCACTCTCTTTGTTTTGTAAAAGTATTGGTGCGTGAGTGCAGGCAATATTTTATTGTTGTTTTTAAATGACATACAGATTCGTCTTTTATTTTATGCCAGATTGTTTGCGTTTTTGTAATTGTGTTTGTAAGGGTTGGCTTGTGATTGTTATCCTTTAAACTGTGGCGTTTGATTTTTTATTTATTGTTTTTGTTGTTTGCCCTTACAAGCATTTAAGGGCACATTGATAAAAATATAAATTCTCTGATAACAATTAACTATGATTTGTAACGGTATTTGGTTTTATAAAATTCTTGCAAGTAATTGCAGCCGTATAATAGGTAGTAAACGTGAAAGTCCCGTGAAAAGAATAATTATTTCTTTAATTTCCTTTAATACAACAATAACAATGGTCCTTAATATGCAACAATCATCATTTCATGGAACACCTCAGAGAAGATTCAAAAGAAAACAAAAAAAAAAACTTCCAAAAGATATTTTTTCAATAATGCGGCGTTATTTTCTGAAATTAATGGTAGCGGCAATTCGCGGCAATAAGCTTGCGAGGAGAGGAGATTACCAGCTCCTGATAGGGCCAGAATTGTTCTGACGAATGTGTAGAGATGTTTAGAAGCGTATATTTAACGAAAGGGAAGGTAGAGAAACGGAAACTATTCTCAAAATTGTTTTAAGGCAATCAAAACTTTTGTTGGTTGTTTGCTACGGAAGGGAATTTGAGCCATTCATGAAACTATCCCGAAGCAGCCAGTAGTTAACAAACGTTCTTTAGACAGGGCGCTGTAAACTCAAAGTAAAGGGTGTTTTTATAGAGGTATAGAACTTTAAGTTGGAATTACTTTTCAAGATGGCGACCGATTTAACAGCTGTCAAGTGATTTATTCTCAGCTTGGTTTGGCAATTCATCATGAATAGACTCACGCCTGAACAACGCTTGCAAATAGTGCAATTTTATTTCGAAAATAATGGTTCTGTGCGGAAAACGTATCGCGCACTACGTCCATTTTAGCGTCGACAAAATCGTCCATCAGAGCAGTTAATTCGATTAATCATGGAACGTTTTCGCACCACGTTTACTCTTATTGATAACTCGCATCCCCAGAGACGCTGTACGGTGCGTACAGAAGAAGCTAATGCTGCTGTAGAGCGTAGCATTGAGGAAGACCCGAATGAGTCCATCCGCCATCGAGCACAGGAATTGGATCTGTGTCCATCCACTTTATGGAAGATTTTGCGGAAGGATCTTGGTTTGCGTGCTTACAAAATCCAACTCGTGCAAGATTTGAAGCCAAACGAACATCAAGTAAGGCGTAGATTCGTCGAATGGGCCCAAAACGAGATTACCGTTGTTCCCGATTTTCATAAGCGAATTTTGTTTTGCGATGAAGCGCACTTCTGGTTGAATGGCTATGTCAACAAACAAAACTTCCGCATTTGGAGTGAAGGTAATCCTCAAGTGTATGTGGAAACACCGTTACATCCAGAAAAACTGACTATTTGGTGCGCTTTATGGGCTGGTGGAATCATTGGTCCGTACTTTTTCAAAAACGATGGTGGCCAGAACGTTACAGTCAATGGTGATCGGTATAGAGCCATGATTACTAACTTTTTTGAATTGAATTGAATCACCATGATGAGATGTGGTTTCAATAAGACGGCGCAACATGTCACACAGCTCGTGCCACAATAGATTTATTGAAAGACACGTTTGGTGACCGCCTAATTTCACGTTTTGGACCTGTGAATTGGTCTCCAAGATCTAGACTACTTTCTGTGGGGCTATGTAGTCATTTGTCTATGCGGTAAAGCCACAAACGCTGGACCATTTGGAAGACAACATTCGCCGAATTATTGCCGATATACGGCCACAAATGTTGGAAAAGTCATCGAAAATTGGACATCCAGATTGGACTACATCCGCGCCAGCCGTGGCGGTCATATGCCAGAAATCATATTTAAAATGTAATGCCACAAGATTATCTTTCGGATAAATAAAATTCATGTCAATCGAATAATCAATCGTTGTTTTATTGCAACTTCTATACCTCTATAAAAAACACCCTTTACATTTGTTCAGAATGGAAATGGTCTCGAACTCAAGATGAAGATTCTACTCATCAGATTACATACCTCCTGAAACCTGTGAAACATTAATGCCTCACAGAAGGAAACTCTTGAGGGCATATCAGCTTCTGGATACGCAATTATCCTGAAGTTTGCCCAGGCAAGAGGTTAACACATTGTAGGGTTACTAAAGGGTCCGCCAAATAACTTTTTTTTGAAAATGCTTTAAAAAAAACTACTGAATATTTTCTCAAATTTCTTTTTTTATTTGAAAGTACAATCCTTCCGGTTAATAATGGAAAATAATTTCATTCAAATGGCTGCCTCGGCTGGCCATGCAGTAGCCTAAACGATCGGTCCAATTTTTAAGCACATTATCGATTGTGCGCAGCTGTATTTCACCAATGGCTTCACGAATATTGTCCTTTAAAGCGTCAATTGTCTCTGGCTTGTCGGCGTAACACTTATCTTTGACGGCACCCTACAAATAATAGTCCAACGGTGTCAAATCGCAGCTCCGAGGTGGCCAAACGACATCAGCTCTGCGGCTGATAATGCGATCTTCAAAAACAGGACGCAAAACATCGAGTGTAGCTTAGGCTGTGTGGCACGTAGCGCCGTCCTGTTGAAACCAAATGTTGCCAATATTCTCCTCTTAAATTTTTGTGAACAAAAATTCGTTCAACATGGCCCGATAACGATCGCCATTGACTGTAACGGCCACTCCTTGCTCATTTTCGAAGAAAAATGGCCCAATTATGCCTCTGGACCAAAATCCGCACCTTCTGCGTCGGCTTTTCAATGTAAGCGTGCGGGTTTTCTGTGCCCCAAATGCGACAATTTTGCTTGTTTACATACCCGCCAAGATCAAAATGAGCTTCATCTGAAAAGATGATTTTTTTTTGCCAAAATCGGCATCTTCTGGTGCATGGCCAGCCGAGGCTGCCATTTGAATGAAATTATTTTCCATTATTAACCGGAAGGATTGTACTTTCAAATAAAAAAGAAATTTGAGAAAATATTCAGTAGTTTTTCTTTTAAAGGATTTTCAAAAAGTTATTTGACGGGCCCTTTATATACTGCATACATACATATATACAGTGAGGAGAGTAGAATGCCTCGTATGGTCGTAGTACTACAGCACTTCTACAGTTAACTTCTAAACTTAGTGGAAACGAACGTAACGTATTCCATTCTTTGGCAAGACCTTTGGGTGAAAGAAAGTGCAAACCTGCTTTTTCTTCATTACTGTTGCATTATTTTTCAGTATTCAGTTAAAAGTATTTATTTAACGATAACATGCTGCCATTTTGGAGGCAATTTTATTTATTTTTAATATTATAAAAATAGTGTTCCTATCACATTATGTAAAAAAAGTTCAATTAAAATTTAAAAAATTTTAACACAACCTGTAAGGCCCCGGCGAGATTCGAACTCACGATCTCCTGTTTACTAGACAGGCGCTTTAACCAACTAAGCCACGGCGCCTAGTTATGACATTGTACAATCATGTGAAATATAAATATTAAATTAGTGTGCATGATGTATGCAATTATAAATAGAAACTATTCACAATTGTACGATTAGTGTCTCTGCTAACAATTCACAACGTCATAAAACTATGGCATCCATAATATGTTCCATACATACAGGTTTATGTATTTGCTTATCATCAAATTAATCACAGAATTTAGTCAGTTCACACCATACAGACATAGTAGAGACAATATAGGTAAACAATAACAAAAACTGTCTAACGACTTCAAGAAAACCACCGGAATTGTGATTATTATTGAGAAAAAAAAATGTTCATAAAAAATACGAAATAAATATGAAATTCGAAATCGAAATTCGAATTATTTTTTCAAGTGCATTTAAATTAGAAAACATATCTACAACGAAAACAATTCATATCGCATATCAAATTCGAATATTGACAGAGCATGGACCAGAGAACTGTATGAATGCATCGTGCGTTCGTTACATTCTCCATGCATTCGTTTAACAACAGTTTGTACTGCTCTTGCTATTTTCACATTCACTGTTTTAGGTTAGGTTAGGTTTGAGGACATGTATTTGCCATTGAGACAAGTACAATAACCAGATGTCAAAGGTCCATTGTAAGCTGGTCCTAGAAGAAAGAGAGAGAATAGTGAAGGCGATAAGGAAATTGGAAAAGGAAAAGAGGTAGGGAAATGACGATATAAGAGTCAAAGGAAAAAAGGTGGACCACAAACACACAAGAGAGCGGGACTACAAGCTTGATGCCCTAGCAGTTCTCCACCAGCTTAATCTATTTATTAATCTATGGAGAGCCTCAATGTCGGTTCTCGACAGAGATTTCAAACCTTTGAAGAAGCTCCTGTCCAGGGTCCTCAACTTACTAAGGGTTCGATAGTTGCGGAGGAGGTGTTCGATAATTTCCAAGTCCTCCTCATCGCAAAATACCCTGCAATTGCCCGGTTGATGTCTGCTCCGGTTCTTTGTCAGTGATGTAATCTCTTAGTGCCCTGTAATAAAACTAACCTCAGGATGGCCTTATCTAAGCCCAGCAGCAAACCTGTTCTATCACTATCTATAGCAGGCCATAGACCGCTAGACACATAACATCTCGATCCATCCCCCAACGCCTCTGCTCTTTCTCCCTGACCCATGCAGTGGGGGATCACGACCAACTATAAAGTCGCCCTTAGAAAGTGAATCTTATCTAGCGAAAGCAGCCGCCGTCTCATTACCGAGTATACAGTTATGTCCCGGAACACAGCATAGACAAATTCGATCTGGTCCAAAGGTCATTAAGGAGTCTTTGCACTCACGAACAAGCGTGATCTACACCAGACCGATTCATTGTTTCTTTTGAATGATAGATGACTTGTAAGTGGATACATGCAATGCAATGCATGAATTTCATTACATTAGCTCTTACTTACTTACTTACTTAATTGGCCATAACAACCCGTTTATCGGATTTCGGCCTGCCGCAACACATCCTTCCAGGCGCCTCTGCTTCGTGCGCGCCTACGCCAGTTGGTCACAAAAATCAATGACAGGGCTTCCTCGATTTGGTCCTTCCAACGGATGCAAGGTCGTCTCTTCGCCGACTTCCGCAGATTCCCGCATCAAATACCCGTTTCGCCGGAGCATCCTCCTCCATTCGAACGACGTGGCCGAGCCAGCGCAGCCGCTGGATATTAATATGCTGTACAACGTCTATGTCGTTGAGGAGGTCATACAGCTCACTGTTGGATCGGATACGGAAATCATCGCCAACTCGCACTGGACCGAAGATCTTGCACAGTACTTTTCTCTCGAACACTCTCAAGGCCGCTGCATCTGTACTTAATAGAGTCCATGCCTCTGCGCCATAAAGAAGCACGGGTAAGATGAGTGTCTTGTAAAGCTCTTAACATATCTTATTATGTCCTGTTTAAATAGAATAGTGGGAACTGGCAACAGTGTGCTCTATTTTTGTGCTCATAATAAACCAAATAAAATACAATTCTCGGGAAGTTGCCAGACATAAAATAAGGGAGTATAAATAGAGCGAAGAGCCAAAGTTGCCAGGCAGCCTGTTATTAGACGTGGGTTTTTATTTAATAACCATGTATGTATGTTAAGCACAGTGTACGTTAAGTACAGTGTACGTTATGCATAGTGTACGTTAATCACAGTGTATGTTAAGCGCAGTGTACGTGAAGCACGGTGTTCTTTAAGCATAGTGTACTTTAAGCATAGTGTACTTTAAACACAGTATACGTTATGTACGTTAAGCACAGTGTACGTTAAGTACAGTGTACGTTAAACACAGTGTTCGTTAAGCACAGTGTACGTGAAGCACGGTGTACTTTAAGCATAGTGTATATTAAGCACAGTATACGTTAAGCACAGTGCAAGTTAAGCACAGTGTATGTTAACCGCAGTGTACGTTAAGCACCGTGTACGTTAAGCACCGTGTACTTTAAGCATAGTGTACGTTAAACATAGTGTACATTAAGCATAGTGTACGTTAAGACAGTGTACGTTAAGCACAATGTTCGTTAAGCACAATGTACGTGTTATGTACTTATGTTAGGCACAGTGTAAGTTAGGCACAGTGTACGTTAAGCACAGAGTACGTTAGGCACAGTGTAAGTTAGGCACAGTGTACGTTAAGCACAGAGTACGTTAAGCACAGAGTACGTTAAGCATAGTGTACATTAAGCATAGTGTACATTAAGCACAGTGTACGTTAAGCACAGTGTACGTTAACCACAGTGTACGTTAAGCACAGTGTACGTTAAGCACAGTGTTCGTTAAGCACAGTGTTCGTTAAGCACGGTGTATGTTATGCACAGTGTTCGTTAAGCACGGTGTATGTTATGCACAGTATACGTTAAGCCAAAGAATATGGATATAAAGAATACGCATCATGTAGAAGTAAAATTTCTTATGGCGGGTCGTAACATTACGACCCGCTCTCAACAAAATATTTTTAAAAATCATTTCTGGGTGAGGGGAGAGGAAGACAGAAGGGAATACAAACAAAGAGCGTAACAATGTGTTGCGCTCATCGTACGTATGGACATGTGTATGTATTCTTGTGTTTTTTGATTTACTTGTCGATCAGACTGCGACAAGAACACATGTTTAGCAGATGCTTTATCATTTTATTTCAGAATAACACTCGAAGAATATTTTGTGTTAAAAATGTCATTAGCATTTTTTTAAATGCTTTGGCATGCTCGTTTTTTTCTTTTAGTAACAAATGGTTTTTTTATTCTTTTTATTTTTCTAAAAAACATGGCCTAACTTTTAAGCCAAAGCTTTTAAGCTTTATGTTCTTTTAATAATAAAATGGATTTTTTATTTTATCTTTATTTATCTAAAATTATTAAGCCAAAAATAGACAGCTTTACATATGTATGTTGATGAAATGAAAATAAAAATAGAGTATATTACTAACACTTTTATATGGCTGTAAATAAATAAATTCTCTCAACTTATTTTCTCTCTCTTACCACCAATCCATAACCAAAGGCATGTGTTAACATAGAGACAAATTGTTAGTAATAATTTCAAGTCTACTTATTAACCCAATGATAGGTATATGTTATCGGAAAATCAATTTTTCTTTCTTCCAAAAATCGAAATCATTTCTCATTGATATTAGTGAATACTACTGTGATATTTCTTTGGGTGTATAATTAAGTCTGAAAAAAGCGAACCTTCTTCTTTAAAAGCTGAGAAGATTTTTACGCTCTTTTTAACGAACATTCTTGATGTATTAATGTACCCTGAGGGACATTGGTGCCGACGTCTGTTTTTAACACCAGAAAAATAAATAAAAAAAAGTGGTCAAACAACAAAAACGCACGATGAGAACAACGCATGATGAGAACAACGCATTGTTACGCTCTTGGTTTCTGTAACCTTCCCTTCTATCTTTCCCCCCGCGTCAAGAAATATTTTTGAAAAATATTGCAAAATATGTTAAAATGCACATTCTTTATACTTTATTTTCTTTGGTCTAAGCACAGTGGCATTGAACACTGAAAGTTTGATCTTTGTTAAAAATGATCGTGAATAAAATCGATAGTACAGTGTTATCAGTGTTAAAGTGTGTTATAATTGTTATAAATAAATAAAGAATTCATTGAAATAATTATTTCGGAATCCGATAAATAAACGTTTTACTTTTCCTCACCTTGCTAACTATTTTAAATGAAAGTACTGCTTTAAATATATTAATTAATATAAATTAATTTAAAAATTATTGCTTTATTATGAATTAAAATTTATAAAAAAAAATCGATATAAAAATATAACGTTAATATTATTATATTATAAATACAATTGGCTGTTTTGCACTTATAATAAATAGTTATTCGCTTAAATAAATTCACTTAAAATTAAAAAATTAAAAATTAATAATAAGTTAATAAATAATTAATACTGTTAAAGGAATTGTTTTCATTTTATAATTTTCTTTTGTTGTCGGTAACACATAGAATATGTAAAATATAATCTAAAATATATTTAAATTTAACAAAAACGATAACTATGACTGTCAGTTATCGCTTTGTAAATTGCTTCTAATAAAATTTAATAAATAAATTTTGTAACATTTTCATTTAAATTTAATTAATCATTAGTTTAATGCAACAACAATAAATACTATGGTATATTTAATTTAATTTAATTTAATTTAATTGAATTACTTAATGTACAGGGTTTGTAAAATATAAAAGTTATTATTATTATTATTAGTTTTTGTAAATTATTTTCTTTTTTAATTTATAAAATTAAATTTTGTTTGACTTAATTTATTTATTAATAAAATTTATTTAATTTTTCTTTTTATTCATATAAGCACAATTATATAAAAAATACATTTAAAGTTCTTAATTGTTAATAAGTATGTATTATTTTTAATTTGTTTATCAATGCATATTAATTAAACACAATTTATAGCTTAGAAATCCATTTGAAACATTAAGACCATAATGTTTGTTTGGTCTTATTAGTAATTTGTTGAGTCCATAATGGAAACTTTAGAAAACTAAAGGAAGTTTTAAGTTAGGTTAGAAAGAACACGTTGTGTTGCCTGCATAGCCTGACTAACACACAGAAAAACGGAACTGTACAGCAACACTGTACAAAATGGTAGAATTCTACATGGTAGCTACAGGTACTAAACGATAAACTGCAACGTCTGAATTCAAATTCGTAACTTATTTTTGTAATTGAAGGATTCAAGAAATATTTAAAGGAGATAAAAAAGCCGCTCAAACTATTTCGAGGTTAACCAACATTCTGGCTGGTTTTCCAGTGCGGGGTAGTCGTGCTTTTGTTGTGCAGCCCTTGCGCTAACCAACTTCTTCCACTTCCCTGATTTTGGTGGAACTTGGTTAGTACAGGGACTGCGTTCACCCGTGGCATCACAACGGGCCGCTATGCGTGCTCAAGTGAGCTTTGTGATAACAGAGCAACCACTCCGACCTAACCTAACCTAACATTCACGGGTTCCAGAACATCTAAGCTTTCAAGAAAATGCCTATAAAAACCCTTCAGGCATTGCTGACCAAGGGTAGAGGAAGCAAATGCTTGTGGCATTTTAATTGCATTGCAGCCTATACAAAAGTCATTGTATAGGAAATGTAGCTATCCCGAATGGCTACTGCTAAATTGTGAAATATTTAACTTTTGAAACCGTTACACAGTGTAGCTTTGGTTAGGTTATGTTTTCAATATATTTCTGGAACATTAATAGCCTGAAATGGAGAGACAGACGTCTGGAAAATCTCATTGGATCGGGGGCGACTTGGTTTCTATGCAGAAAATTTTCAACTTTTTGCCTAAAGTCATCGTATGGAAAACCTAATTTTCTCGAATGACTACCAATAAATTGTCAAATATTTAACTTCTGAAATCTTACACCGTATAGCTTTGATTAGGCTACGTTTTTTGGTGCATTTCTGGAACGTAAGGAGCCTGAAATCGAAAGACGTCTGGAAAATATCATTGGATTGGGAGCGAAAGCTGTCTACCTCCTGCCTAATTCGGTTTAGAAAATTTCTAAACAAAATTTGAAAGGAGTTAATGGAAGCATATATGTTGTGTGTGTTAATTTTATACATGAACAGCGGGACCTACAGTTTAAAGCCGACTCCGAACGTTAGATTTTTGAGAAACTTTTTCATGGCAATTTTATTTATTTTCAGAGTTTTTGCCGAAAATCTGCAGAGAGTCAGTCGCCGAAGAAATATTTTCTCATATTTCGTTTTTGCTGGAGATATTCGACCTGGGGTGTCAGACCTGGGATGTCTCTGCGTGGCCTTACGTCTAATAAGCCAACACACTACTTACTAGACTACAGCGACTACAGTTTTTGCATAGAACAAGGATAACCTGGGGAAAAAATATTCATGAAAAGTACGAAACAATTATGAAATTCGAAATCGATAATGCAGCTTATTTAGAAAACATATCTACAACGAAAACAATTCACATTGGATATAAAATTCTCTATTAAAAGAGTATGGACCAGAGAACTGTATGATTACCTTCGCGCTTGCTTAACATTCCGGCATTCGTTACTTTTTCCATGCATTCATTTAACATCAATATCTAATACTACTGCTATGTTCACATTCGCTGTTTTAAATTAGGTTAGGTTTAAGGACGTGTACTTGTCATTGAGACGAGGACGATATCCAGACTTCAAAATTACCCATTGTAAATTCGTCCTAGTAGAGAGAGAGAGAGACGATTGGAGATGGTTTCTCTTGCCACACCGCCAGGGTTAAAGCTGAGGATAGCTATGCCGGTATGTTATCAATTCCCATGGAATTAATTGGTCAATTCACACAAGCCATTGTATCGTTGTATTGAGTGTATTGTTGGAAGAACATACAACAGTGTATGATTGTTGTTGATATTTTTCATATAAAAATTCGATACACTTATACGCATTTTTTTCATATGTTTTTGGAAGTTGCATTGGTGGTTTCGTGCTATCAAAATGTGTGAATGAAAAAAATGTGTGCATGTTTTCATATGTTTTTAAAAATTTGTGTTGCTTTCGGGCTATCAAATTGTTTGAATGCCACGAGATACACAATACAGCATAGCATTGAGCGTTCACAAACAAACAAATGTATTCAATACAACATACACGATACAAAGTCGTGTGAATTGCCCAAATATTTTTCATGGATAGTGGATTAGTACCAATAACCCTTTCATCTGTAATATTAAATTTATTTTTTGGTTAGGTAATGAGCTTTGTACTGATATTCATGGAGGGAGGATCAGAATTCAATAAATTTCAATAAGCATTGAGAAATAAAATTTCTACGGAAATTTTTAATTTTAAAATATAAAAATATTAAACTTTATAGCATGCGTTTAACAATTGTCGCTCTTGTTTGTGAGCGCAAAATTACCGATAAAGCCTGAAAACGAAGTCAAACGGTCCTAGTCAACTTTTGCTTCCATTCAAACTCCATATAATTTCATTGTAAAATGTATAGTAAAAAGGGCTTTAGATGCTATCAAATTGAAAACGATTTTCTCTTTGGCTAGGTATAATGTGAATCAAAGATAGGTTATCCAGTTAATATGCTATTTCTAAAAGATAATAATATACTATTTATACCTAATATGCTATTTATCAACAAGATAATGGTAAAAAGTGATATTTTGTGGGTACCATTAGCAGCATTAAAAAAAATAATCGTCTTCTAGAAAAATTAGCCACTTTTATTCTGGACTACATTTAATTTAAGAGCTATTAAAATTGAAAACGATTTTCCCTTTGGCTATGGCAAATCAAAGATAGGTTATCCAGTTAATATGCTATTTCTAATAAGATAATAATATACTATTTATATCTATGCTATTTATCAGCAAGATAATGGTAAAAAATGATATTTTGTGGTTGCCGGAAATTTTGAATTTTAAAATATTAAACAGAAGCAGCTAACTATGGAAAGAACTCAACCTATTTATTAAACGTGTTCATCGTTCATCGCTGTAATTGTGTTTGAAGCTTAATGAAATAAAGGTTTTTGACAATTATTATAATTCGTTAGAATTTTATGTATTATTTGTACCATAAATATTGTTATTATTATTATCCATATATATGTATGTATTATATGTTCATAAATATGTATTATATTCCCTAATAGTTGTATTTGTATTATAATAGTTTTTAATGATATTTTGTTTTAACAGAATAACTTATTAATTATGACAAGTATTATAACAAATTTAATTTAAAAAAAGATAAATATATATACATACGTACACATTGTATGTATATAATTAATATTTAACTCTAACAGCAGTATAAAACATTTATTTTTACCTAATGCTAATGCTAACAATATACAAATGGAATAAAAGTATGTCTGTCTGTCAAACTTTCGCTTATAAATTCAATAATTATGGCTGCAATTTGTTAAATTTATTAACGCGCAAAATCTTATAAAGGGTGTTTTTTATAGAGGTATAGAACTTTAAGTTGGCATTACTTTTCAAGATGGCGACCGATTTAACAGCTGTCAAGTGATTTATTCTCAGTTTGGTTTGGCAATTCATCATGAATAGACTCACGCCTGAACAACGCTTGCAAATAGTGCAATTTTATTTCGAAAATAATGGTTCTGTGCGGAAAACGTATCGCGCACTACGTCCATTTTATCGTCGACAAAATCATCCATCAGAGCAGTTAATTCGATTAACCATGGAACGTTTTCGCACCACGTTTACTCTTATTGATAACTCGCATCCCCAGAGACGCTGTACGGTGCGTACAGAAGAAGCTATTGCTGCTGTAGAGCGTAGCATTGAGGAAGACCCGAATGAGTCCATCCGCCATCGAGCACAGGAATTGGATCTGTGTCCATCCACTTGGATCTTGGTTTGCGTGCTTACAAAATCCAACTCGTGCAAGATTTGAAGCCAAACGATCATCAAGTAAAGCGTAGATTCGTCGAATGGGCCCAAAACGAGATTACCGTTGTTCCCGATTTTCATAAGCGAATTTTGTTTAGCGATGAAGCGCACTTCTGGTTGAATGGCTACGTCAACAAACAAAACTGCCGCATTTGGAGTGAAGGTAATCCTCAAGTGTATGTGGAAACACCGTTACATCCAGAAAAACTGACTGTTTGGTGCGCTTTATGGGCTGGTGGAATCGTTGGTCCGTACTTTTTCAAAAACGATGGTGGCCAGAACGTATTATTGCCGATATACGGCCACAAATGTTGGAAAAAGTCATCGATAATTGGACGTCCAGATTGGACTACATCCGCGCCAGCCGTGGCGGTCATATGCCAGAAATCATATTTAAAATGTAATGCCACAAGATTATCTTTCGGATAAATAAAATTCATGTCAATCGAATAATCAATCCATCGTTGTTTTATTGCAACTTAAAGTTCTATACCTCTATAAAAAACACCCTTTACAAAAACTCCATTTGTTAATCATAATGATGATGATGTGTCATTAGAAATGAAAGCTTAAAAAGCCTATAAAACCATACAGGATAAATGAATGTGAACGTGGACCTAATGTAACTAGACTAGCCACTCACTAGCAAAGGAAAATTTAAGCGGTTTACAACTTCTGCTGAGTATCATTGTGTATTTACTATTATTGTCCTCAGCATTGGAATTGGCGATGGCATTGGCATTGGCGCTGGCGGCAGCAATAGCAGTTGCATGACTGGTCTTGTAATAATGTTGATGAACAGATGAATGATCACCACCATTATTATTATTATTATTATGTTTCGTTAATTTACAAAGACGTGTGCTACTACATATGCTACAATTAATGAAAATGCTACTATGGAAGCTTTCATAACTGCCACTAGTGGTGCCGCCACAGCTATCATAACTCTTAAGACTACCTCTAGAGGGGGTTCTATCATTGCTGATATTATTTCTACAATTATAATTACTATTTCCGGTATAATAAAATTGTTTGCTATTCTTATTACTATTATTAGAGGGCGGGCTCTGGGCCCTTGCATTAAATTTAAAGCTAATATCGTATTCTGGTTCCTTTAGATTTTCATAATTTTCTTTAGTATTTTCATAATTATTTTGATTATTTCCTATATTTTTATTAATAGTTGTTGGTGAATTTTTTGTTGTTGTTGTTGTTGTTGGTGAATTATTGTCATTGACATTATAAAACTTACTACACTTCTTATGGACATCATTATTATTGTAAATATGTTCCATACCATGTCACACATTGGTGCCCTGTTGGCCTGGTATAACAGAATTACAATTTGTTTCCGGCTTAAACGTTTCATTGTAACGTTCGCGACAATTGCCCTTGGCTGAGAAACAAAACTTGTATATAATATACATGGGTATGCATAAGACAGACGAACAGGTAACAGCCCAACCGACTTTAATGCTCCATTCAGGATATTTGTACTCTTCGCCTAACATGTCCTCGTAGCCCAAAAACGAGAATATAAATATGGCCAATAAAAATACCGGACTAATGTATGTCCAACAGATGCGCCAAAATATTCCCGGTTTTGTGCCCAGCATCTGTTCTACATCGGCTGAAAAACGATCGACTCCATAGAACCAAAATACACCAGCTGCTTCGACAAACACCACAAAGAGTATAGCCAAGCCGGGACCGTACACGTTTAGGAAATTTACCAAAAATACGCCACCCTGGAATGAAAGGAAAAAGAAAATTTATTAAAGAAATAAATCTGTTTTAATGTCATCTAAACGGCTACTTCTAATTGTGAAATAGTTTTGTGCTATTGGAAAAATCGTTTGCGATATTATTTGTAATGCGATATGCAATTCAGTACCATGTTCTGGAAGACAAAATATCGAAAACGCCGAAAAAATAATGAATATAGTCCAGTCCGGCTGTCATGTAAGCTGTGTACGTAACGGAAATAAGTTATCGAGCGGTGTCAAAACGGTGTATATTTAACACATTGTGCGCGGGACATGTACTAGTACGTTTTCTGACGATTTATACTTGAGTGCGGGACACGTACTAAAAGGTCACGTACTAAATTGCTTCAAAAAAAAAACTACTGAATATTTTCTCAAATTTCTTTTTTTATTTGAAAGTACCATCCTTCCGGTTAATAATGGAAAATAATTTCATTCAAATGACTGCCTCGACTGGCCATGCAGTAGCCTTCACGATCGTTCCAATTTTGAAGCACATTATCGATTGTGTGCAGCTGTATTTCACCAATGGCTTCACGAATATTGTCCTTTAAAGCGTCAATTGTCTCTGGCTTGTCGACGGTGTGAAATCGCAGCTCCGAGGTGGCCAAACGACATCAGCCCTGCTGCGATCTTCAAAAATAGGGCGGAAAACTTCGAGTCTAGCTTCGGCTGTGTGGCACCTGGCGCCGTCCTGTTGAAAGCAAATGTTGCCAATATCCTTCTCTTCAATTTTTGTGAACAAAAATTCGTTCAACATGGCCCGATAACGATCGCCATTGACTGTACCGGCCACTCCTTGATCATTTTCGAAGAAAAATTGCCCAATTCTTCCTCTGGACCAAAATCCGCACCAAACAGTGACTCGTTTTGGTTGCGTCGCCTTTTCAATGTATGCGTGCGGGTTTTCTGTGCCCCAAATGCGACAATTTTGCTTGTTTACATACCCGCCAAGATCAAACTGAGCTTCATCTGAAAAGATGATTTTTTTTGCCAAAATCGGCATCTTTTGGTGTAGGCTACTGCACGGCCAGCCGAGGCAGCCATTTGAATGAAATTATTTTCCATTATTGACCGGAAGGATTGTACTTTCAAATAAAAAAAGAAATTTGAGAAAATATTCAGTAGTTTTTTTTTAAAGCATTTTCAAAAAAAAGTTATTTGGCGGACCCTTTAGTACAGGTTAGTGTTTAGGAGTAGTAGAAGAAGATATAGTAGGCTTGTAAATAAATTTCGCTGCTTTATGGCATGCGTTAAACAATTATCGCTCTTGTTTGTGAGCCCAAAATTACCGATAAAGCCTGTAAACGAAGTCAAACGGTCCTAGTCAACATTTGCTTCCCCATACAATTTCATTGTAAAATGTATAGTAAAAAAGATGCTTTAGATGCTATCAAATTGAAAACGATTTTCTCTTTGGCTAGGGATAATGAAATATTGTATATCTGTTTACCCTAGTGAATCAAAGATAAGTTATTCATTTAATATGCTATTTATAATAAGATAATAATATACTATTTATATATTCATCAACAAGATAATAGTAAAAAGTGATATTTTGTGGGTACATGTGGGTACTGGATTGCATTTAATTTAGGAGGTATTAAAATTGAAAATAATTTTCCCTTTGGCTATGGCAAATCAAATATAGGTTATCCATTTAATATGCTATTTATAAAAAGATAATAATATACTATTTATATTTAATGTACTATTTATCAGCAAGATAATGGTAAAAAGTGATATTTTGTGGTTACCATTAGGCGCATTAAAAAATAATCGTCTTCTAGAAAAATTAGCCACTTTTATTCTGGACTGCATTTAATTTAAGAGCTATTAAAATTGAAAACAATTTTCCCTTTGGCTATGGCAAATCAAAGATAGGTTATCCATTTGATATGCTATTTATAATAAGATAATAATATACTATTTATATTTAATATGCTATTTATCAGCAAGGTAATGGTAAAAAGAAAATTTTGTGGTTACCATTAGCCGCATTAAAAATAATAATAATAATAATTATCCCAGTAAAATCTCGTAATCGTTAGAACACCTCAATACTTCTCGATAATTATTACCTAGGAAACTCTGATAAAAAAATATGTTGCATTAATAATGAATAACACTTCGTTTATCCGAAGTTTATATTTCGCCATTAGCTTGTGCAGTCACAATCACCTTCACATTATCTGCAATTGCACTGAGCATATCGCATAACGTACACTTACTAATCATTCTGTGATGGTCGCTGCTAAATGTTATCATTTTTAAGGGGCCACATTTACTTCCTGGATGGTTTAATTGAAGGTATTGAAACCTCTTTTCGCGTTTGTAGTCAATCAATTCAATCTTTACACCATACATCCAAGCCTCGGCTTAAAAGTGTGCAATTTACTATTTGAATTTACTAAACTAGTGGATCTGTAAGAACCATATTGAATTGACAAATCTGAATCTAACTGCTAGCCATAAACATAAACACCAGTATTCGTAATTCTTTGAGTAACGTAAGACGTAAGAAAAACGTCAGAAATGTCGTCGAAAATTTCACTAAAAGAGTGGATTGGTTTTTTAAAACCGTCACTTAGGAGATGAGCCCTATTAATGCTATGTATATATGCACATTATGTCGAAATGTCAGAAAGTTAATTACAGGTGTACTGCTATGAACACAATAAACTCAGCGCAGGAAGCACAAAATTTTGCAATAGAAGCCTAAGGTAAGCTGCATGCGTATTTATCAGTAATAGAGACAGCGGCAGCAAAGCATAAGCAAACCAAATAGAAAATAAACACTTCATTAATTCCTTATCAATGAACGTTTTTCCCGTTATATTTCATATATCGCGATTTTAAAACCTATATGTCATGCATTTTATTGTATTGACAGCATTAATCCTTGCATTGACAGCACAAATCCTTTCACTGTGACTACTAATTCTGTCATTGCTGGCTGCGAATAAAAACAGAAATTAGACAAAAAGCAAAGCAGCAGAATCTTTGCTTGTTGTCGAGCTGCTGTATTCTATTTTAGAGATTGTTGCTGCGTTGCGTTTATTGTGTTTATGGAATGCGACAAGCTTAATATCGGGTCCGCCATCTAACGTTTTTTTTTCAACTAGTGCTTATTTCATGAATGGTAACACTTAGCTCATGTCTGATTTGACAGTTAATTGATTTTATCCTTCCGCTGAACGAATATGGTTGTATATACGCTTGAAAAACGCTGGGAAATATTGCGACATTACTTTGAAAATCATGGTAATGTTGCAGAATGTATGCGAAAATTGCGTACGGATTTTGGAAGAAGAGAAGCACTGTCAGCTCCGTATGTTCGTTATCTTGTGAAAAAGTGAAAGAAACTGGCATCCTCATCGATAAACCAAAGCTTGAAAAGCCAAAAACAGTGCGTACACCCGAGAATATTGCTGCTGTGGCAGGAAGTGTGCGTGAAGCGCCATCAACATCAATTCACCATCGTTCTCAACAATTGAAAATTTCGGAGACATCATTGCGACGATTTTTGAATAAAGACCTTGGTATGACGCCATACAAAGTCCAACTGGTTCAGGAGTTGAAGCCAATTGACCATTTAATGCGTTTTCGCTTCGCTATGTGGGCCTGCGAACGACTTACAGAAGATGCCGATTTTGGCAAAAAAAAATCATCTTTTCAGATTAAACAAGCAAAATTGTCGCATTTGGGGCACAGAAAACCCGCACGCATACATTGAAAAGCCGACGCACCCAAAACGAGTCACTATTTTGTGCGGATTTTGGTCCAGAGGCATAATTGGGCCATTTTTCTTCGAAAATAAGCAAGGAGTGGCCGTTACAGTCAATGGCGATCGTTATCAGGCCATGTTGAACGAATTTTTGTTCACAAAAATTGAAGAGGAGGATATTGGCAACATTTGGTTTCAACAGGACGGCGCCACGTGCCACACAGCCGAAGCAACACTCGAAGATCGCATTATCAGCCGCAGAGCTGATGTCGTTTGGCCACCTCGGAGCTGCGATTTGACACCGTTGGACTATTATTTGTGGGGTGCCGTCAAAGATAAGTGTTACGCCGACAAGCCAGAGACAATTGACGCTTTACAGGACAATATTCGTGAAGCCATTGGTGAAATACAGCTGCACACAATCGATAATGTGCTTAAAAATTGGACCGACGGTGTAGGCTACTGCATGGCCTGCCGAGGCAGCCATTTGAATGAAATTATTTTCCATTATTAACCGGAAGGATTGTACTTTCAAATAAAAAAAGAAATTTGATAAAATATTCAGTAGTTTTTTTAAAGCATTTCCAAAAAAAAAGTTATTTGGCGGACCCTTTATATATTTTTTTTATGGCAGTGTGTTAGTGGTTAGAGTTGTTTAAACTCATACATTCACTTTCTCTGATGGGAGCCGAACCCTCCACCTGGACACTCATAGTAGGGAGCGGGTATAATGTAATATATGTATTCCATTTGAATTAAAGAAGAAATACAAACGTGAAAGACTCTTTATATGCATTACATATCTTACGTATGTATGTATATTCGTAGATATATTTCACTCTTAATTTATTTCCATCAATTTAAGCCATTAACAGTTTACTACAGGCAGTATCAGAGAAATTATAATTTCTAATGTAATCAAGTCAAGTGATAACAAAACAAAACAAGGCACAGGAGGCTACAAGTGGAAGAGAATTGCCAAAAGATAAACAGTAAACATGGTGGGGAGAATAACAACAACAACAACAACAAAACATTACTCTTAAACATGTCTAAATTGATGTGGCATTGGAGTATCTGAGTGCTAAGGCAATGTTAGATTGTGTTCATTCGTATATAAATTAAGCGTTAACGCCAGTTAAATAAAGAATGATGAATACAAATATAAAATAGTAAATCACACGGACAGGTGTTAAGTGTGGCCAATGAAGGAAATCCATTTGTAAGAAAAATAGACAGAAAAACAGACGGATTGATAAGTATTTTCTGTTTTTGCTTAAAATTGTTAAAAGGTTCGCTTACCAAAATTCTCATAATGGAGATTGAATGAAGTGAAGGATAAAAGTGAAGATGTTTTAAAATATACATATATTGGCAGATTAAGTTCGATTAAGACTGATAGCAAACAAAACGAAAGGTGGCATCTTATAAATATTAACGAATGCGTCTTGTGTTAAATGTATGATAAAATGTAACGTGAATAATTTTAGTTCCAAAAGTGGTCATTATTTCTATAAATAAATTACATTTACCATACTTTATTATAAAGGGTGTTTTTTATAGAGGTATAGAACTTTAAGTTGGCATTACTTTTCAAGATGGCGACCGATTTAACAGCTGTCAAGTGATTTATTCTCAGTTTGGTTTGGCAATTCATCATGAATAGACTCACGCCTGAACAACGCTTGCAAATAGTGGAATTTTATTTCGAAAATAATGGTTCTGTGCGGAAAACGTATCGCGCACTACGTCCATTTTATCGTCGACAAAATCGTCCATCAGAGCAGTTAATTCGATTAACCATGGAACGTTTTCGCACCACGTTTACTCTTATTGATAACTCGCATCCCCAGAGACGCTGTACGGTGCGTACAGAAGAAGCTATTGCTGCTGTAGAGCGTAGCATTGAGGAAGACCCGAATGAGTCCATCCGCCATCGAGCACAGGAATTGGATCTGTGTCCATCCACTTTATGGAAGATTTTGCGGAAGGATCTTGGTTTGCGTGCTTACAAAATCCAACTCGTGCAAGATTTGAAGCCAAACGATCATCAAGTAAGGCGTAGATTCGTCGAATGGGCCCAAAACCAGATTACCGTTGTTCCCGATTTTCATAAGCGAATTTTGTTTAGCGATGAAGCGCACTTCTGGTTGAATGGCTACGTCAATAAACAAAACTGCCGCATTTGTAGTGAAGGTAATCCTCAAGTGTATGTGGAAACACCGTTACATCCAGAAAAACTGACTGTTTGGTGCGCTTTATGGGCTGGTGGAATCATTGGTCCGTACTTTTTCAAAAACGATGGTGGCCAGAACGTTACAGTCAATGGTGATCGGTGAATTGAATAACCATGATGTCCAGGAGATGTGGTTTCAACAAGACGGCGCAACATGTCACACAGCTCGTGCCACAATAGATTTATTGAAAGACACATTTGGTGACCGCCTAATTTCACGTTTTGGACCTGTGAATTGGCCTCCAAGATCTTGTGATTTAACACCGCTAGACCAGTTTCTGTGGGGCTATGTAAAGTCATGCGGTAAAGCCACAAACGCTTGACCATTTGGAAGACAACATTCGCCGTATTATTGCCGATATACGGCCACAAATGTTGGAAAAAGTCATCGAAAATTGGACTACATCCGCGCCAATCGTGGCGGTCATATGCCAGAAGTCATATTTAAAATGTAATGCCACAAGATTATCTTTCGGATAAATAAAATTCATGTCAATCGAATAATCCACCGTTGTTTTATTGCAACTTAAAGTTCTATACCTCTATAAAAAACACCCTTTACCTACGACGAATTCGACCGACGTTCTATGATGTTGTCTATGCTAACTTTAATTATTCTATTGACTTCGCTTTTCTTGATATTCTCGCAGTTCCAACCAAACCCTGTTACCTTTTCAGATCTTCTATTATTTTATTAATTGGTTTTAGTCTAAAAAAAACTATGCTGCAGACTAACAACAGTTCATCTGTTAGATTAGAGCAAAATCTTCAGAACTAACTAGTTACAGAGCTTTGGTTCTAGACTACAATAAAATTACATATTAAATAAAGAACTCAGTCCAATTTAGAAAACTAGAGTCTTTGGTGGGAGAATATGCAACTTTGGCACTAACCACCTGAGCTATAACTCTACCATGGCATCTAACTTTGTTAAAATAATTAGAATTAGATCGTATCAATACAATGGGGCTTTGTTTTTGGGTTATAAAGCTCTTTATCCCGTAAAATTTTTCTTTATTTTCCTTATGAAAACAATTTTAAAATGTAACAAAAACACTTTGAAGTGTGGCCGTGCTACTTTTCTATTGTCTACATATATACTTACATAAGTCATGGTGGGCAAAGCGCACAAATAAATCCCAGCTAAGAGCAGCAGTACAAATAACTCTCTACGTCTTCCAATACTACGTGGATATTCATCACATAATGCCGTTATCATGGCTTCTAAACCGCCAAATGTGCTATCCAAACCCAGTGTTATTAGCATAAGAAAGAATATTATCGACCAGAATACTGAACCACTCATAGTAGCTATGGCCTCGGGATAAACAATAAATACCAGACCAGGGCCTTCGAGGCCCACACGATCGATGGTGGTTTTTTGAACGTGAGCCATGTAACTGAAAAAAAAATATTTTATTTAAATTATTGCTTCATTAATTCGTTTTATTGTATAATTTTGATAAATCTTATCTTATAAGTCTAGACAATAACTTGGTAATTCCGCTTTCTCAAACAAAACCCCGTTCCTATTGGAAAAAAAAGAAAAACTAGTACAATTGACTTCTTTAATTTTCCTTGGAGCACCATTTTCCAACAAAAAACAAAAGAAGTGTTCAAAATAAATAAACCCAGGTTGTTTATTGACTTATAAAGGCTGGGGCAAATAGAATCTGTCGTACGTCATACTTAGACTTCAAAGTAATGACGCTTAAGGTTGGCACAAAGAGTATTTGATGTCTTGGGCATGGGAATTCTGTGCAATGTTCTCTAAAACCGGTATATTTTTAACCGGCATATCGAAAGAAGCATTCAAGTGCTTCAGTCTTAAGATAGTTCAAGAAATTCTTAGCTTTATCTTTCTTAGAGTTAACAGTCTCTATGTCTGATAGAAAATAGTATATCACTTGCTAGTAGGGGCCGATACCTCGAAATCTATCATTAATGAAGCATGGGTATCCAACTCTATTTTTTGATTCAACAGAGCATTGCCACAAGGTATCGATTTTTTTAACAGAAAAGGGAAGTAAAGGGACTTGTTCCCAAAAATAACACATTTTAGGGGTGCATGGATGATTGGTGAGTGAATTGGAAAGAGCTATCGTTCATTATCCATGCACTATCCGTGTGTGGAGTGCTCTCCCTTTCTCACTTTCCTCTCTTCTATAATAAATATTAACACTTTCAACACAATGTATTGTCTGGGTAGGGAAAATCCCCTTCGTGTTGGTTATAAAGGGTGTTTTTTATAGAGGTATAGAACTTTAAGTTGGCATTACTTTTCAAGATGGCGACCAATTTAACAGCTGTCAAGTGATTTATTCTCAGTTTGGTTTGGCAATTCATCATGAATAGACTCACGCCTGAACAACGCTTGCAAATAGTGCAATTTTATTTCGAAAATAATGGTTCTGTGCGGAAAACGTATCGCGCACTACGTCCATTTTATCGTCGACAAAATCGTCCATCAGAGCAGTTAATTCGATTAACCATGGAACGTTTTCGCACCACGTTTACTCTTATTGATAACTCGCATCCCCAGAGACGCTGTACGGTGCGTACAGAAGAAGCTATTGCTGCTGTAGAGCGTAGCATTGAGGAAGACCCGATGAGTCCATCCGCCATCGAGCACAGGAATTGGATCTGTGTCCATCCACTTTATGGAAGATTTTGCGGAAGGATCCAACTCGTGCAAGATTTGAAGCCAAACGATCATCAAATAAGGCGTAGATTCGTCGAATGGGCCCAAAACGAACTTACCATTGTTCCCGATTTTCAGAAGCGAATTTTGTTTAGCGATGAAGCGCACTTCTGGTTGAATGGCTACGTCAATAAACAAAACTGCCGCATTTGGAGTGAAGGTAATCCTCAAGTGTATGTGGAAACACCGTTACATCCAGAAAAACTGACTGTTTGGTGCGCTTTATGGGCTGGTGGAATCATTGGTCCGTACTTTTTCAAAAACGATGGTGGCCAGAACGTTACCGGTATAGAACGTGAACTGTATAGACCCATGATTACTAACTTTTTCATTCCTGAATTGAATAATCATGATGACCAGGAGATGTGGTTTCAACAAGACGGCGCAACATGTCACATAGCCACAATAGATTTATTGAAAGACACGTTTGGTGACCGCCTAATTTCACGTTTTGGACCTGTGAATTGGCCTCCAAGATCTTGTGATTTAACACCGCTAGACTACTTTCTGTGGGGCTATGTAAAGTCATTGGTCTATGCGGTAAAGCCACAAACGCTTGACCATTTGAAAGACAACATTCGCCGTATTATTGCCGATATACGGCCACAAATGTTGGAAAAAGTCATCGAAAATTGGACGTCCAGATTGGACTACATCCGCGCCAGCCGTGGCGGTCATATGCCAGAAATCATATTTAAAATGTAATGCAACAAGATTATCTTTCGGATAAATAAAATTCATGTCAATCGAATAATCCATCGTTGTTTTATTGCAACTTAAAGTTCTATACCTCTATAAAAAAAACCCTTTATTTAAAGCAAAGACAATAGTCGCTTGGTCTGGGTTCCAGAACTTAATGTGACAGTAATCTGGCGCTGTTCAGAAACTAGTTCAAAAACTAGCTGCAAGCAATGCCTTTCCTCCGATTGTATGAAGTGGTGGTCTTATTAAACACAGAGAAAAACTTTACTGACTTTTAATACTGGCTTAGCCACAGTGAGAAGTCGGCGTAGTCTAGTAGGTAATAAGGGAACGGTTCCCACGTCAAACAAAAAAATATTTCTTCGGCGACTTCCTCTCAGCCTAGATTTCTGGAAAAAACTCTGAGAGAGTATCATGAAAAAGTTAGGCTAGTTTTTTTCGAAGTCGCCTGGCTTATTAGACGTAAAGCCAGGGTTCGAGCCCTAGGCCAGACGTCAAGACAAAAATATTTCGTCGGCGGCTTCCTCTCAGCAGATTTCTGGCAAAAACTCTGAGAGTAAATAAGATTGCCATGAAAAAGTTTCTCAAAAATCTGTCATTCGGAGTCGACTTTAAACTGTAGGTCCCAACACGCATTTAAAAAATTAAAACACAACATAAGTGGTGTGAGATGCAAGGCTGCAGTCCTCACTGAAGGTTTGCAATGACATGGGAGTTTTATTTTACTTTGAGAACTTTTGTCTGGTTTTGAAATAGTTTTCCATGTTTTGTTTTACACGAGATGTCTGAGCTGGGGCTTGTCTAATAAGCCAACGACACACTACTTACTAAACAGCTGTGACTACATTTTTTTGCATTGGAATTTTGCTAAACTATCCCCTTTTTGCAGTCATTTACCCTTCACTCTAGAATTCTATCAATATTGTTGCGATTCAGCAGCATTGCATAGAAGGAAAATTGTTGCTTGAGGTTTTTTTCGTGTGAGACCCACAACCACAATCAACAGAACAACCACATACATTTCCTTGCTTCCAGGTAATGATAGATGGCAACCCTACTATTCTAGAACCTGTTACTATAGACTAGCCAGGTTGTGGGAAAAATCTGAATAATGAAAGTAAACAAGAAATAAATCAAATAAGAAACCCATTGCTCATCCATTTCTAGTACATGTTTGCGGTTGTATATAAATAAGTCCATAGGATATGAAAAAATTACACAGCCTTCACAATAATCCAAATTTATACTTACCCCAGAACAGAGAATATAACAAAGCCAGCCAAAAAGCTAGTTAAGCAATTAATGCTGCTCGTTATAAGAGCATCGCGATAACAATTATTGTGAAATTTATTATAACTGGATAGGGCCAAAAGTGTACCAAAACCCGGTCCCAGTGAGAAGAATATTTGTGAGGCAGCATCTATCCAAACCTGAAAAGACAAAACAAATGAATTTTACATTTTAAGAAATTAAAGAAATTTTTAAAGGAAATAAAATTAAACAAAAAACAAAATTCAATAAGAAATCATGTTACGAGTAATTAACACACAAACCTTGGAATTTTTCAATTTATGCCATTCCGGTGTTAAGTAATATTTAATACCCTCATCGGCGCCTGGCAATGATACGCCGCGTATCAGTAGAATAATGAGTACAACATACGGTGCCAAGGCGGTAACCCATACCACTTTGCCAGCTGAACGTACGCCCTTCCACAGGGAGAAATAAACCAAAACAAATACACCGAAAACGCATAAAGCTAATGTGGGTTTAACTGGTCCCATATAATCCAAACCATTTGATTTATATTGCTCCAGCACTTTGCGTCTTTTATTTTGACAAAGAAAAATGAAGAGAGAGAGAGAGGGAGAAAGAGTGAAGAAGAAAAAAAAGGAAATAGAAGAAGTTAAGAAAATGCAACAAATAAAAGGGGAGACAAAATAAAAAGAAAAACAAAATTGGAAATAAATAAACATTCATTTGGAAAATTGTCCAGAGTTGATGGATAAACAAACCATTAAATACATTCACTTGTTCATTCATTCATTTATTCATTCATGCACTCAATACAAAACACTTAAAGTGTTTATTTATTAGTTTGCAGGATACAACATTCTCATCATTCAAATGAAAGGATATACTTACTCGAAAAACTCTTTGGCTGGTGTCGTTTGATTGGCGGTAAAACTGGCATTCGTCACTGGCATACAGGCCGCCGTATTCCAAGGATTATCACATGATGTCCATGGCAATTTCGAAGTGAACGAGGCGAATAGATAATACACTGCCCAGCCTATAATTGTATTATAATACATGCCCATGTAAATGTCTATCAGACATATTGCGTAGCCAACACCTGTTGAATGCCAAACAATAAAGAAAGAAAAACAACAGCATAAAACAACAATTAAGAAACTTTTTCAATTATTTTAAATTAATAGAATAAGAAATATGTACTCTTCTATATGTACACTGAAAGAAATTACAGAGTAAATAGGAATTGTTAATAACGGGTGATTTTTTTTAGCAATTATCTTTTTGGCAACACTGGTTTAAACAGCTCACGTACGTTTCGTGTTTTGTTTCACTGTCAAACATCTTCAGTTTGGTCAATAATTTAACCATGAATCGTCTTACAAACGAACAACGCTTGCAAATTATTGAATTTTATAATCAAAATGCATGCTCTGTTAAGAAAGTTTATCGCGCGCTTCTTCCATTTTATGGTCAGTTTAATCGACCCACTGAAGCGGCTATTCGGGCTATTGTGACTAAATTTCGCACCAAATTTACATTGTCGGACATTAAGCCACCAACACGCTTACGCAGAGTGCGAACTGAACTGAAAATATCGCAGCTGTATCGGGCAGTGTTAATGATGACCATCAATTATCGATTCGTCGCCGTTCGCAGCAATTGGGCCTCTGTTACTCAACAACATGGAAAATTTTGCGGAAGGATTTAGGTGTGAAGCCTTTCGAAATACAGCTGGTGCAAGAATTGAAGCCGAACAACCTACTGCAACGCAGAATTTTTGGTGAGTGGGCTCTTGGAAAGTTGGCCGAAGATCCACTTCTTTATCGAAAAATTGTGTTCAGCGACGAAGCTCATTTTTGGCTCAATGGATACGTAAATAAGCAGAATTGTCGATTTTGGAGTGAAGGTCAGCCAGAAGCATTGCCAAAGCGACCAATGCATCCAGAAAAAGTTACAGTTTGGTGCGGTTTATGGGCTGGTGGCATCATTGCACCGTACTTCTTCAAAGATGCTGCGAATCGCAACGTAACTGTGAATGGTGAGCGCCACCGTGAGATGATATCCAACTTTTTTTTTGCCCAAAATGCAAGAGCTTGATTTGCATGACATGTGGTTTCAACAAGACGGTGCCACATGCCACAGGCGCCGTTCGGTGAACATTTTATTTCACATTCGGGACCGGTCAATTGGCCGCCTAGATCGTGCGATTTAACGGCTTTAGACTATTTTTTTGTGGGGCTATGTTAAAGCTCATTTCTATATAGACAAGCCTGCATCAATTGACGCATTGGAAGACAACATTGAAGAATTCATTCGTGAGATACCGGCCGAAATGTATGGAAAGAGTATGCCAAAATTGGACTATGCGGATGGACCATTTGAGGCACAGTCGCGGTCAACATTTTCATGAAATAATCTTCAAACATTAAATTATATGGTCCGTAATATCGATTCAAATAAAGATTTCATGCACTTTTCTGAATTTTATGTGTTTTTTTTTTTTTTTTAAATGTTCCTATAGTTCTTAAAAAATCGCCCATTATAAGGAAAAGGATAAAGGCATTGGATTTGTTTACAACGATGGTAAGAACAGCTTAAAATCATGCAACATGGTAACAACAATGGTTTCTATTGAGCTAAACCCAATTATTTCTTTTCTCTTCAGATCAGATCAGCTTGTCGCTGGAAATGAATGAATATTCTCCTGCTGCATCCGGTATTAAAATTCGTTAATTCACATTATATTTAAAGGACAGATGTCCTTGAACGTCTATATGTAGAATAAACTTTAATTAGAGTTTACAAAATTAATTTAAATCTACAGGATCAGTTTAATAGCTTTGATTCGATTACTCAACCCTCTCAACCCCTGTAGAGGCTTGAAGAGTTACAATTCTAAAATGCTGTCGTTTTATTAATTTGTATAATTTTTTTAATTTCAAAATATCAGCGCATTAAAGGCATTTTTAGTAGCAACCAAAGTGTTTACTTTACACGCAGTACGAATGTGTTCCGATAACAAAAAATATAAGACGAACTTAGAATTACTCATAGCCGAAATTCACAGCTTCATTCTCCGCACGGCCCAGGAACCATACCGTATTTTTCTAAAGATTTTTGGATCACTGAGTCTGAATATGCAACCGGATTTCAGAAAAAGTTTTAATTCACAACGTAATAACCACTCGAATATAGCAAATAACTGCGTTTTCTGCTTTTTTAATTTAGGATATCTGGATATAGTCGCCGTAGTCTAGTGTTGTTTTATTAGAGGTCTCCATTTAAACCCCAGGTCAGACTTTAAAACGAAAATATGGAAAAAATATTTCTTCGATGACTTCCTCTCAACAGATTTCTGGCAAAAACTCTGAGTGTAAATAAAATTGCCATTAAAAGCTTCTCAAAAATCTAACATTCGGAGTCGACTTTAAACTTGTAGGTCACGCCACTCATGAATAAAAAGTGACGCACACATCAAAAGTGATGTGAGAAGCTAGATCGTAATCCTGATTGAAGGCTTGTATATAAAGGGTTCGCCAAATAGCTTTTTGTTTGAAAATGCTTTAAAAAAAACTACTGAATATTTTCTTAAATTTCTTTTTTTATTTGAAAATACAATCCTTCCGGTTAATAATGGAAAATAATTTCCTTCAAATGGCTGCCTCGGTTGGCCATGCAGTAGCCTACACCAGAAGATGCCGATTGTGGCAAAAAAAAAAAAATCATCTTTTCAGATGAAGCTCATTTTGATGTTGGCGGGTATGTAAACAAGCAAAATTGTCGCATTTGGGGCACAGAAAACCCGCACGCATACATTGAAAAGCCGACACACCCAAAACGAGTCACTGTTTGGTGCGGATTTTGGTCCAAAGGCATAATTGGGCCATTTTTCTTCGAAAATGAGCAAGGAGGAGGCCGTTATAGTCAATGGCGATCGTTATCGGGCCATGTTGAACGAATTTTTGTTCACAAAAATTGAAGAGGAGGATATTGGCAACATTTGGTTTCAACAGGACGGCGTTACGTGCCACACAGCCGAAGCTACATTCGATGTTTTGCGCCCTGTTTTTGAAGATCGCATTATCAGCCGCAGAGCTGATGTCGTTTGGCCACCTCGGAGCTGCGATGTGACACCGTTGGACTATTATTTGTGGGGTGCCGTCAAAGATAAGTGTCACGCCGACAAGCCAGAGACAATTGACGCTTTGCAGGACAATATTCGTGAAGCCATTGGTGAAATACAGCTGCACACAATCGATAATGTGCTTAAAAATTGGACCGATCGTGTAGGCTACTGCACGAGGCAGCCATTTGAATGAAATTATTTTCCATTATTAACCGGAAGGATTGTACTTTCAAATAAAAAAAGAAATTTGAGAAAATATTCAGTAGTTTTTTTTAAAGCATTTAAAAAAAAGTTATTTGGCGGACCCTTTACCTTTTAAAAACGTTTGCAATATGAGTTCGTAGATTGCAAAAAAAAAAATAAAAAAAAATTTGTGTTTAGTTTTACTTAAAATTCTTTATCTTTCTCAGAATTCTATCTGCCACTGTTCACAACTTAATGTAAACAACAACAATTGCTTTTCTTTGTTATTCCTCTGTTCATACCCTTTGCATAAACAATAACAATTACTAGGCAATTATTCGACAGATCTTTATAATGGAGATCTTTAAACCACAATTACTCTCTTTAAACACACCGCGTTTACACACAAGACTGACCGAACTTCACTAACTCACACGCCTGCTTTGCCTTGCATTTTATATGGCAAAGTAAACAGTCTGATGAATGTTCTTGAAATCTCTATAAATGCAAACATCGTTGCTTACACTTATTATTGTAGTGTTGTTAGTGGATTTTTGTTTACTTGTTTATCATTTTTTTCAAGCTGGTGTTTGTTGTTATATTACGCAGTACGACAATTTGTAAACAGGTTTACAGTTTACCGCTTCGTTTTGTTTTTGAAGCTTTTGTTTATAATTTTAATGCTAAGCGATGTAAAAGGAAAACACCAGTATCTAGATTTTTCATTTTCTTAGCAGTATGTGTACATGTCATAATACCATCCCCATGAAGGAAGGACCTCCCACATTGATTGCCAAAAGTTTTAAAATGTAATCAAATGCTACACCATTCTCTTAATTAAATTACACAAACATACACAGAAACAATTTCAATTCATTTTCAATTCAGCCTGTTGCTGTTTTAGCTGCTAATCTAGTTATAATCACTGTGTTTGCGCCATTCTTCATTGAAATACATGCTCAGCTTAGTTTGAAACTTATGCTGGCAAAGTCTTGTATATTTCAAATACATACATACATATTTATGAAATACATTACTTTATAAGGGTATTCAATGGGTGTAAGAGGGTTTGTTTATATGTATGAATAACCATATTAGTGTGTAAAATAAATAAAGGGTGTTTTTTATAGAGGTATAGAACTTTAAGTTGCAATAAAACAACGATGGATTATTCGATTGACATGAATTTTATTTATCCGAAAGATAATCTTGTGGCATTACATTTTAAATATGATTTCTGGCATATGACCGCCACGGCTGGCGCGGATGTAGTCCAATCTGGACGTCCAATTTTCGATGACTTTTTCCAACATTTGTGGCCGTATATCGGCAATAATACGGCGAATGTTGTCTTCCAAATGGTCAAGCGTTTATGGCTTTACCGCATAGACCAATGACTTTACATAGCCCCACAGAAAGTAGTCTAGCGGTGTTAAATCGCAAGATCTTGGAGGCCAATTCACAGGTCCAAAACGTGAAATTAGGCGGTCACCAAACGTATCTTTGAATAAATCTATTGTGGCATGAGCTGTGTGACATGTTGCGCCGTCTTGTTGAAACCACATCTCCTGGACATCATGGTTATTCAATTCAGGAATGAAAAAGTTAGTAATCATGGCACTATACCGATCACCATTGACTGTAACGTTCTGGCCACCATCGTTTTTGAAAAAGTACGGACCAATGATTCCACCAGCCCATAAAGCGCACCAAACAGTCTCTGGACTCATTCGGGTCTTCCTCAATGCTACGCTCTACAGCAGCAATAGCTTCTTCTGTACGCACCGTACAGCTTCTCTGGGGATGCGATAAGAGTAAACGTGGTGCGAAAACGTTCCATGGTTAATCGAATTAACTGTTCTGATGGAAGATAAAATGGACGTAGTGCGCGATACGTTTTCCGCACAGAACCATTATTTTCGGAATAAAATTGCACTATTTGCAAGCGTTGTTCAGGCGTGAGTCTATTCATGATGAATTGCCAAACCAAACTGAGAATAAATCACTTGACAGCTGTTAAATCGGTCGCCATCTTGAAAAGTAATGCCAACTTAAAGTTCTATACCTCTATAAAAAACACCCTATACAAGCAATTAGAAGAAAATTGTAACAAAAATCAACAAGTTTGTCACTGTAATCAGCAAACATTTTTTCTAAATCTGATTAAATCTGATCAATTGCATACGAAAAAAAGAATAAAAATTTGTTAAATGCTGCTCCAATTCATTCATTTATAAGTTTAAGAGTGGAAGTGACAAACAACATTTAATCTTAAACCCATCTGGGTTGGTTGGAAATTGTAATTAAATCTGCCAAGAAAAATTGTTGAAACAAATTTTTAAAACTTTTACTCAATGTAAACCAATGTACACACGCAGTGTTCATTAACTGGAAAATAATTTCAAGATAAAACAGACATATTAGGACAGACAAAGCAAATCTAAAGCAACCCTAGTTGGGAACATGAGCTTGAAAATCTGTCTTGCAGCGGCGCTGGAATTTCTATTGAACTTTTAAGTTCGTGCCTAAGACAATAAAAACTAGAGGTTTGGACACTATGGTTAGGTTAATGGCAGACAAGTCTAATATTCATTAGGGGACCGAAAGAATCGCTTAATCTGGAAGCTACAATCAAATGTGGGATCATTTTGTAGTATACGGACAGGTGATAAACGCATTATGCGGCAGGAACGTGATCTTTTAGCTCTACAGTAAAATATTCCGAGCCCATGGGATAAATCGCAGTGACAACCAAAAGTCCATGCTATCGAAATATGTCCTTAATACAACTTGTGCAGACTATACAAAGGACGGAACATAGTAATACTATCTGGCCGTCAGTCTGACATACGAGCATCCGGCTCTTACGAGGTAAATTGAAAACATTATGGGTTTGTTTGAGAAAGCTGTACCAAAGAGTCAATCTCTGCTGGGTCTCAGGTTATGTGTAAATTCACAACAATTAGAAGGCCAGAATAATAACTTCCAGAGAATTGGAACACCAAACTTCCTTAATTTTATTTTAACTTCATTTTTACGGGGACTTCCTAGAGTTCTCGAAAGAGTTTAAATTTACTCGATTTTCCTGAAGCCATAATTTTACATTTCTAACAAAATATTTTAGGAGGGTATTGTTTGGCCATGTTAATGGTATTTCCGCTTAAACAAAGGAAAGTATATTGCTCTGCAGAATAAGCAGATGTTAACCAGCAGCGATTCCTGAACACAGACGTAAGGATCAACAACGCTAAATAAGCAGAAGTGTACACAAATCATTAATGAAGTCTGTGCTTTATTATTTAAATAGATCGCCTTAAACATCATCGGAGGGTTTTCCAGACGCAAGTGTGCGCAATACAGACTCCAACTCCTCCATTCTTAAAGAGAAAAATATTTCCTACTTTATTACAGCCAGGCGACTTTATTCTGCGACTTCCTCTCAGCAGATTTCCGGCAAAACTCTGAGAGTAAATAAAACTGCTATGCAAAGTTTCTCAAAAACTGTCGTTCGGAGTCGACTTTAAACTGTAGGTCCCGCCACTCATGTATAAAATTAACACACACAACATGAGTAGTGCGAGAAGCTAGGCCGTAATCCTGACTGAAGGGTTGTAATGGCCAATTGTGTAATTGTGTGTTGTGTGCATATCTCTCTTTGAGATAATAGAACGATACGGAATTCTTATCATATGGATGCCTGGTGCCTGGTGCCTGCTTATATCCTTTCAAACATCTCTTTGCACTACAAGAAAGAAAGTTTGTGAACCTATTAGTGTCGTAAAAGCTCAAAGGCAAATTCACTTTATGCCTTTGCATTGATTCCTGATGTCCAATGGAGGCATTTTGTTTTTCCAACATAATAACTGCTAATGTTGTTACGTTTATGGAAATTTGATAACCATGAGATACGTATCTGGTCTTATAAATCCTTGGGAAAAGAAGTTAATTTATAAGCTTATTATGTCCATTATGCCAATACAGTGTTGTTGAATAATGCAAATTCCGTTCAAATTTCTGTCAGAGTTTACTTTGTATAAACTGACAAGTCTTCTGTCGTTCAATATCTGCCTTATAAGGAGTCTTGACTACAAACAACACATTGCATATTACCTTCTGAGATCATTTGCATAGACAGAAACGAAATGTTAAGCCTTAACAGGTTAACCTTTAAGCGGCATAAGTTCAATGCAGACAAATTACAAAATCCTGAAATAGCCTTGACGGTCATGGAGTTTCATTTTTTTTTATAATTTATAGCAGCAATCGTTCAGCCATTTTAATGTGTTTTAAAGTAGGAATTTAAAATAGATACAGACATCAATCAACCTTTTCTTACAAAACGTTTTAAGCAAACGGAAAACCTTAAAACTCTTAAGAAAACTATTTAAGACAGACACTGACTTGATGATTTCTTCTTGGCAGCAACATTGTATTTGAAGTGTTTACTCTGTCAACTTGTTGTCACAATGGCACACTTGTACTTGAGTCACAGAAGTAAAATGGAAATCTTTACTGTTTTTTTTTCTCATTCTCTTTGCGTTTTAACTTTGACGAGACAGAACGAAAGAAAAACAAATAAAATCTTCAACTTAAAGACATTCTTTGTGTCAAGTGCTTGTGTGTGTGTGTAACACAAGCAAAAAAATACGCAAAGAAACTGCCGAACAAACAATTTCTGGTTTCAATAAAGAAGAAAAAAATTTAAACAATTTTACAAAACACAGGTAACACTGAACGTTTAAAGAAGCCTAAGAACACAAGAACAATTTTTATTTCTTCTCTTATTTCTCAGGAACGTGTCTTATTGGCATCATCATAATAAGTTATAAATCAGGGATGGATTTCTTTCTTCCATTCTTCCGTTCTTCTTATAAACACCACAACAGCAAATCACAATCACAAATTGTCACGTGGGAAATGGATGGCTATAGATTTTCATTTGACTTACCTTTCAATGCCGGACAAATGCGTTTCCAAATGCTTAAGCAGCCGCAGCGATGAAATTGTCCCAACGCCAATTCCATATAAAACAATGGCAACCCACCGAACACCAACATAACACAGTACGGTATTAAGAATGCACCGCCACCATTCTGATAGCAAATGTAGGGAAAACGCCAAACATTACCCAAATCGACAGCAAAACCAATGACAGCCAACAGGAATTCCGCTTTTTGGCCCCACGTTTCACGTCGTCTCTCTGTTACCGAAACAACTAAAACGCGCTAAAAAAAGAAAAGAATTGTTAAATCATTAGAATTAAAAAACTTATAAAATTTATTTAGAAACAGGAACGGAAATGATCGGAATCGGTGGCATCTTAAATAAGAGTCTTTGTAAGACAGGGCACTAATGATTACTGGTGCTAATGGCATAACATCTTTACGTAATTAATCATTACAACTCCTTGGTCAGGATAATAACCTAGCTTCTCCTAGCACCCACCATTTAGAATTTTTATTAAGAGACTACTGCTGGAGCCGCGTTTCAGCAGATTTCTGGCAAAAACTCTGCGAGTAAAATAAGAATTACCATGATAAAGTTTCTCAAAAATTTGTCGTTCGGAGTCGACTTTAAACTGTAGGTACCCCCCCCCCCCATTAATGTATAAAATTAACACGCACAACATAAGTGGTGTGAGAAGCTAGGTCGTAATCCTGACTGAAGAGTCATAATGACGAATTATGTACATATGTATGAAGCCGCGTATATGTCGTCAATAAAAATTGTCTTAACTATCAAGAGACTGCAAAAGCCTTATCGAGAAGGGGTTGCAATATTCCATTAAGGAGTAGATATTAAACTATCCTAATAAGACGAAAGTCGCCATAGTCTAGTAAAGGGTGTTTTTTTATAGAGGTATAGAACTTTAAGTTGCAATAAAACAACGATGGATTATTCGATTGACATGCATTTTATTTATCCGAAAGATAATCTTGTGGCATTACATTTTAAATATGATTTCTGGCATATGACCGCCACGGCTGGCGCGGATGTAGTTCAATTTGGACGTCTAATTTTCGATGACTTTTGCCAACATTTGTGGCCGTATATCGGCAATAATATGGCGAATGTTGTCTTCCAAATGATCAAGCATTTGTGGCTTTACCGCATAGACCAATGACTTTACATAGCCCCACAGAAAGTAGCCTAGCGGTGTTAAATCACACGATCTTGGAGGCCAATTCACAGGTCCAAAACGTGAAATTAGGCGGTCACCAAACGTGTCTTTCAATAAATCTATTGTGGCACGAGCTGTGTGACATGTTGCGCCATCTTGTTGAAACCACATCTCCTGGACATCATGGTTATTCAATTCAGGAATGAAAAAGTTAGTAATCATGGCTCTATACCGATCACCATTGACTGTAACGTTCTGGCCACCATCGTTTTTGAAAAAGTACGGACCAATGATTCCACCAGCCCATAAAGCGCACCAAACAGTCAGTTTTTCTGGATGTAACGGTGTTTCCACATACACTTGAGGATTACCTTCACTCCAAATGTGGCAGTTTTGTTTGTTGACGTAGCCATTCAACCAGAAGTGCGCTTCATCGCTAAACAAAATTCGCTTATGAAAATCGGGAACAACGGTAATCTCGTTTTGGGCCCGTTCGACGAATCTACGCCTTACTTGATGATCGTTTGGCTTCAAATCTTGCACGAGTTGGATTTTGTAAGCACGCCAACCAAGATCCTTTCGCAAAATCTTCCATAAAGTGGATGGACACAGATCCAATTCCTGTGCTCGATGGCGGATGGACTCATTCGGGTCTTCCTCAATGCTACGCTCTACAGCAGCAATAGCTTCTTCTGTACGCACCGTACAGCGTCTCTGGGGATGCGAGTTATCAGTAAGAGTAAACGTGGTGCGAAAACGTTCCATGGTTAATCGAATTAACTGCTCTGATGGACGATTTTGTCGACGATAAAATGGACGTAGTGCGCGATACGTTTTCCGCACAGAACCATTATTTTCGAAATAAAATTGCACTATTTGCAAGCGTTGTTCAGGCGTGAGTCTATTCATGATGAATTGCCAAACCAAACTGAGAATAAATCACTTGACAGCTGTTAAATCGGTCGCCATCTTGAAAAGTAATGCCAACTTAAAATTCTATACCTCTATAAAAAACACCCTTTAGATAGTGGCTCAAATCTCATCATTCATTCATCATGAACAAAACGAAATATAAAAAATATTTCATCGGGAATAAATCTGTCGTTCGGTCCCGCCACTCCTGTATAAAATTACACAAGCTAGGTCGTAATCCTGGCTGAAGCCAATTATGTACATATCTACGTATTGTCACCATGTAAAAGTACCATAGTACTGCCCGCGTCTTCAATTTACTGCCTTCGATCAATATAGGGTATGGCCTTAATGTATCTTCCAAGCAAAAAGTCCTGTCAAACTTTAGAATGCTGCTCTGTTTGAACAAGAACTATTCCTCGGCCAGCATCTGATATCCACCCGTTTTCTTTTGGGATGCATTAGTGCCTCATAGGTTTTAAGTTGTATTCTGACGGTTGATTTTCACCACCACAGAATTTATATATTGGGTTCGAGACGAACGATCCCTATTCCAAATAATTGTAATTTAAATTCACTGCGACCAGTTAAAAGACCTGTTACTAACTGAACTTTATTCTTGGATAGAACGCATGACTCAAGTCTTCTTCCATTGTAATTTTCCAACAACAGTTTAGATTGCCTCAAACCTATTTGATTTAAAAAGAGTGTTTACCTCGCCCTATTATCCATTTTGTTGCGTATACCCTCCCAAACATTTCTTCGCGCTCCACAGAAGACTTCTGGTCTCACCAGTGGAAGAGTAGTCCCCTCCTCGTAAGCCCATATGGCTGCTCATTACCGCGAGTTCCCACCTGATCTGTCACCCAGCAGAGGGTAATGCTATTTCAGCTTACCCTGGCAGTCCCATACTATTTTCGAGTTAACATTACAGGAGTTGAAGGGTCGGATGGTGGTCTGTTCCATGCATTATACTTTCAGCCCTAATTGACTGGAGCATTTCTAACGATTACATTGACTTCTGCTACGAAGATAACCGCGACTTTTCGTGTGGTTTTGGACTATTGATCACTGGCACCAAATACTTCAGCTCTGTTCTGGTATTGACTCATCCGTATACCGCAGACTGGTCCTTCTTTCAAAAGAATATGTAGCATCTAATTTCCTAATCAATAAGTCTCGAGGCACAGATTACTAAAACCGTCTATTGGAGAAATAAGGGATTTCAGTTTACTGGACCATATTTATTAGAAAGTATTTTAAATATTCTCGTGGATGTATATTCGTGATTAACTGTTATTAGGGAATACCTAGTGGATAATGCCTTACTAAGGCTAACGGGCTATTGTAGCCGACCGGGAAATCAAGTTGTGAAAAGCTAGAAGACGATATCAATCAGTTTGTAAACCTCTCTAAGGAATACTAATATTTATTGGTATATAAAACCTTCAACTGTGGCAGATGAGACCATAAATTCCATAACAAATGCATGAGTTTTCCAGGCGTGCAAAAGAGAATGTACTTCACTTTTCGTATGTAAGAGGAGAATTTAAATCTAAGCGAAGTGGTAGTCGCTCTAATTAAGCATTTTAATTGTGTTCGCCACCAGAATTTTCATCAACATAAAAATCTTTAGAGTTTAAATAAGTCGATAACGAATGCATACATTCAGTGCAAGTTATCGAAAACCCTGTAATCTACTTTGCAAAACTTAACATACTTAAAAGTCATTGCATAAATATGTATGTATGTATGTATAGAACGTGCAACAAGTAATAAAACTTACCTCATTGTTTGTCAGTTTTGGTGCTAAGGGATCTGTGGCTTTGGCCGGTGTTGCATTATCTGTATCATCCTCATTGGAGTCTTCTTCGTTCGGTGGCGATTCCTTATTATTACTCCAGGGTGCTGTTGTACTATTATTGGCTGTTGTTGGCGCCGATGATGAATTAGTGGCCAAATTATTTGCAAACTCACAACTGTTGCTATTATTCCGTTTCGAACGATCCATCTTTACAAAACCACTAATGACGACCTTGCAACGTCTATGATGCCGATGTAAAAAGGAAGATAATAAAGATTGGTGATGATGTTGCAATGATGTTGCAAATAATGATTGATGAACAATGGCAGGGCAGTTACTGTGTGTTACTGTGGTGATGGCTGGCTTTTAAGTTTAACTTGTATTTAAGCTTTTATGCAATTTCTGTTTCTGTTTCTGTTTGGTATTGTTTTTTTATATGGAAGTTAAATATTTCATGGCATTTAAGAAGATAATGCTGCTGCTGCTGCTGCTTATTGTTGCCATCAAAGCTATAACCGCATATTGTTGGTTGCTTTTGCATTTAAATTTTGCAACTGTTGCACACTCAACATGTTCAATATTTTAAAAACATATTCTTCTTCTTTTCTCGTTTGCTCAACAGGGTGTCAGATAACCAAAATCTGTAATAAAAACCATAAGTAAACAAAATCAATTCAATCAATTCCATCTCTACGCCCTACTCTCTGTTTCTCTCTCTCTCTCTCTCTCACTCGCTTTAGCTCTCTGATTTATTTCTCTTAGGCTTTGTTTTATGTTTTTAATCAATTATTTATTATAGAGAACAAAAAGTATATACATACATATGTATGTGTGTGTATGGTTGAACAAAAAATCAGATAAAAGGGTTTTCATGTTAAAAAAACCGGTTAAATACTGTTATAAAAAACAATTTACGAAACTTATTAATCGAAAAAGCAAATTTATTGTCTTAATTACATACCTATGTATATTAAACTTTAAGTGGTGTTTGGAGTTTCAAACAGCAAGAACCGATTAATCGAATAGAAAAAATCTTAACAAAAAAATGTTAATAAGTAAGCGATTGAACGGAACGAAAAAGATTTCTCACTTGCTTTAATTGTCAATCTTAACTATGTAGCAGTGTTGAAAAATTCAGTACTTTAGTACTTTTTTCAGTACTTTTACATTTCAAAAATACCGCAGTACCCCCGCAACACTCTCAGTACTTTTTATTGTTGCATATTTTATGGTTTGCGCTTTTCAAGTATTAATGGATTAGCAAAATGTTCAGCGCAATGCTAAAAGTAGAATCAGGCTTTAGCCCCGGTTAGCCCAACGTCCACGGAACTTTCTTTCGTTTTTATAATACAAAAAGCAATGATATCGCTTGCCGAACCGCAATGTAATTTCGTTAAGTATTAATTTGCTCTTCATATGCTAAAAACGAACGTACGTTCCGTCAACGTTTGACAAAACGGGGCTTTTACGTTCTGGTACGTTCCGAATAAGCTGTTTTTGTTTCGCATATGAGAAACACGTATAAGTCGTAAGTTTTTCTATACGTATTTCGTACGTGTATTAATAATTTTTTACAAAAGTACCATTTGATGCAAAAAAAAAGTACTCTTTCAGATATAGTTCAGTACTATTTCCAAATTTCAATTTTTCAACACTGCTATGTAGCCAAGCTTAATGGCTCGTTCTATCGTCCCTCTGGTTAAGGCAAGTGGTGTACCAAATACATATCTAGCTCAGCTAAGGCTAGACTATCAATAATTTTTCTATATTCGTGTGCCTCATTATAAACAAGATAACTTTCCTAAAAATAATGATAATGAAACGTTCATTAATAATTTTTTAGCGTATTTTAAATTAATCATTAGCTTTAACTCGACTCCTTTGCTTACTACAGAGGCGGAAGAGCCTCTATCAAAACAATGTAAAATTCAAACTGAAATATTTATTATGAGCAGAACATGATTCAAGTTAAAATAGGGTTCGACCTTAACCAAAACCTGAATGACGTTCTGAGGAGTGTATGTGAAAAAATTTGGACATACTTCCAAACGACTATTGAATTTTATTTTTATTGACCGAACTTAATACCGTTGCAATTACTGGGAGGTAATATAATTAATGGAGTTAGTATGAATTTCATTTGAACCTTATTTTTCTTTCTTATCGAAATGCATAATAACCACCCAGAATTTTATCCAAACAAGCTAACATATTTGGATGAAAAATTTCAGATAAGTTTAAAAAAGAAGCTTATTTTAAGGCGTTTCAAATCCAAAAATTGCCTGTCAGTAAAAGAGAACCTTTAGAGGATAAAGAAAGAGTGAGAGATTAGCAAAGGAATAACCTTAAAAAATACGGCTGCTCTTTAGTGGGGGTCATTTTCACAATTTCCTGAATAAGTGCCTCTGAAAAATTTTAATAACGCAAGCAATTTTTCACATGGTGTAAACGAGCATTCCTTTTATTACTAATGGTTCTATTAACACCGATATTTATGTCTGTAATGGACCATTACCATTTGAAAACACTAAACTAATTTCCATGAAAGAGCTCTCAAATCAGTTAAATCAGGATTCAACATTATAAAAATTAACACAACATGGTCGTAATCCAGCATGCCAATATTCTCATTTCACTGTTCAGATTTTACCACTTCTTACTATAGAAAGCGTGATACCAAGCCAGTCCACGAAATTGAGCAAATCTGCCTACTTTAGAAAGCATGTGGGATTATCAAAAAGCAAAATTGAAAGACACAGAAAGCTTAGTAAAGAAACTGAAAAGAGTTTAATAGGAATTGGAGAACTGACGGAATGGTAACAGATTACAGAATAATGGTTCAAATGGAAGCAGTTTAAGAAAAAATATTGTAGGGAAATAACAATTATTTTTTATAAATTAAAGGTTAAACAGTATCTCCTTTAATTTAATAAAAAAAAATTGACATAGTTTGACTGTTAGGTGCCATGGTAGTCTAGTGGTTAGTGTTCTAGATTATTAGCATGAGGGTCGATTCTCAGCTGTCTGTTACACTACACCTAGCATAATGCCTACTCTACTCGAATAAATAAAATTTGAACGTTAAGTTTAGTCTTTCTAAAAGAAAACTGCAAGCACCAAATTTCATTGTGCGCGCTCCTTATGCTACAAAAAAATATTTTAAAACAGATTTAAGTCCAATAGAACTACAACCAAATTGAACACAAACTTTCTTTAGATTATGCACAAGAAAATTTTCTTGAACACTAAAACTAGCCTAAGATAATCAAAACTTTTATGAAAATAAATTTTTAACATTCAATTTTCGAAGACAGTTAAATTTTTTAAATAGAAAAACATAACACGGCCATTTAATCGAATAAAAACTGATTCATTTTTTTTTACTAAAAGCTCTATGTGTGTGTTTACTAGTCTGCTTACGTACATATATGAACAGTACTTTTTAAACTCTCACTCTCTCTCTCTCTCTTTATCACCGCTATTACTGTTATAATCCCTATTATGGTTTTTCGTTAGTTAATTATGCGTGTATATGTGACTTTCATGTTATTATTATTGTTGTCGTTGTAGGTTTTTGTGCGTACTTTTGTTTGTTTGTATTAATTTTTATATTTTGTTGTTGTTGTTGTTTATTTAATTTTGTTGTAATTTTTGTTTTTCATATGGGGTTTCATTGCTGTTGTCGTCGTCGTTCGCTATTTTAACTGACCATGACCGTAACCACCTACAATGACAATGTCAACATTTGGCCAGATTACACTTTCAATGGTCAACAACAGTAATAAATGGTATTTAATAAATTACCGTTAAAACCGTTATTGGCCTTTAAACTGTGTTTGTTTTATAAACTGTAAATTATTATTTTTTGTTATTGTTTTTGTTGTTTTTTGCATTTTTCTTTATTATTGCTTCCATATGCTGTCGTATAACAAAGAACACAATTTACATCATTATTAATTTGTATTTGATTTTTATTTTTATTGGACATATTATTACATACACAGACTCACACGCACATGTCAAAAGTGTAGAGAATATATTGGAATTCAACAGATTTGTTGCTTTTTAATGGCTAAGAGTGATAGTCCAACATTTCGAATTATAATTATTTGATGGATGCCCGTTTGTGTCCTTGCCAATATGGCTATAAAATTGAATTTTCAGTATGTTTTTACTGTCTTGTAAAGATGAAAAGTTAGTTCATTATTATGCGTTTCACAGAATACATGTTTAATTAATGTTGATCACTAGCAAATACCGTTGTAGTGCAATTAAATTTCCCATTGATGCGTTATTTCTTTTGACAGGTTATTCTTTTGCCATAGAAGATATGCAATTTTCTATCGAAAATATTTAAAAAGAATTAAAGTTGGTCGTCCTGATAGTCTACTGGGTAGTATGCAAGACTATTAGCATAAGGGCCGTGGGTTCGATTCCCGATTACAGTACACCAAGCAGATGGTAGAAGTTACTCAGCTCGTATACAATTAGATACAATTTGTAATTAGATAGTAGGTTTAGGTTAGAGGACGTGTATTTGCCAATTGAGGTAAGTACAGTACCCCGAGCATAGCTGCCAGATAAATGAGGCACCAAATCGTCAAATATTTGAGAAAAAATCGTCAAAATCGTCAAAGACGTTTATTGAAATTTTCAAAAAATCGTCAGAAAAGTAAATAAATAAATTAAAAGATTTTTAAAACCAAAATTATTTCTATTGTAGTAAAACATATAAAGTCAATGTATGTCCATATGTAACTGAGTTCAAAAATAAAACATTTAAAAAAAAATTTGTTAGAAATTAAAAGCTAGCGTCCCTCATCTTCATTTATTAATTTTTTTTTCAAAAATGGAGAAATTTTATATCATTTTCAGGAAAAAATTGTTTAAGGCTTAAACAATCTATCCCAGTGTTGTTTATTGACATATAAGCGCAGCAATAATGTTGCATCATCTTAATCTGTGGGTGGTGTAAATATTAAGGTGCCAGAAGCTCCTGACATTCAGGGCATTTAGATTCAGTATAATGTTGGCTGCAACCGACACATTTTTCACGTCCTTCAGTTCCTTCTTAAGATCTAATCATCTGATCTTACTATTTACACTATTTATTTATACTATTTATGAGTTCGGTGCCTCAACGTTTATTTTGAGGTTTCTCGACCGTGTACAGGAGGGGCCGTAGTAGCTCGTTAATGACGGTAGTGTATCCAACTCCATTGAATCATTGGCGCATCGTTGCAATGTGGTTTGTGTTTCACTGTTCTGTCACTACTACAAAAGGATTTTGCTAGAACGAAATAAGGGGACTTGTTTCTGAAGATCATGTATTCCTACGTAACGCTCGTCTTTCTCGGCCAGGACATCCGCATGTGGTCGATTGGCCAATGGATCGCGCACTGCATTACAGAAAAAGTACGTTCTTTAGTCGGACTATTCGTATGTGGAACTCAATTCCTGCAGAGGTCTTTCCTGTTACTTAAGGTATAAAAATATACAAGCCTAGTATCCATAAACACTGTTCTCTCTTTGCTTCTTCATATAACATTTTCATAGTTCCAAACACAATGCCCTGTTGGTGTTGGTCGTACGAAAAAAATAACGGTGCTTGCCTTTGTTCTTCCGATGGTAATATTAGAAACCAGGGATGGGAAATTGATCTCAACAAATTATACTAACTTACACAAAAAATTGTACTTTTTTCAGCCCGATTGTACTAAATTCACGTTTTTTCTTTTTTAAACTTTTTTATTAAAAATTAAATAAAAATATGTCATTTGACAATTTACATATATTTATGTACATATATGCGTAAAAAAAACATAAAAATTAATAAAAAGGTACATTGCAATTTCTTTGTACTAAGTAATTGTATATATAACAGGCAAACTTAACAACTTACTTTAATATTTAACTATAAAGGAAAACAAAAGTTTATGAGATCTAAATTTTAAATCACTATTTATGATACATTTTTTGCTAGAAAACTATTTGTTATTTCAAAATTGTAGCAACACGAATTAAATGTCTTTAATAAATCCCTTGTTTGGAATAAATTGGAGACAGTCGAAGCAAACAGTCTATTCTCCCTTTGGTTTTTATTAAATTTTGGTACGAAAATGTCCTTTCTACATTTGCAGATGAATGTGGAATGGATAATATTCCTTTTATAACTCTTGGAATGTTATTGAACATTGGTTCATTTAGTTCATTTTTTATTTCTGATACCTTGGACCAAAAGGTACGTATGTTTACATTTTTTAAAGCTTTAATAGATTAAGGCTTAATAGAAGTCCGAAATTGATTATTTATTGATTCAATATTCTTAATTTCATTGGGAAACAATACTTGAAGTTTTACCTGAAACAATGTTTTCTGGTGTAAATTTTTTAAACCATGGTAACATTTCATTATTTAAATCAACTTTTTCTTTGCTATTTCTTCAAGCTCCAAAATAATACTGTGATCAATACATCAATTTCTGTTCCTCAATATATTTCGCCAATAGTAATATGGTTTTCATTGATATTAATTTTTAATATGTGTATCATTTTCATCTAAGGCATGCTTTTGTATAAAATTACGAACTATTTGACTGAATAAAAACTTTAAGCGGTCTAAAAAATATGCATTCTGGCATCCTCGGATTGCATTTCTAAATTAATATTGTTAACAATTTTAAGGACATATTGTAAAAATAAAAATATCATTTTATAAAGTGGAATTCTACCGTTTTGCAAATCAGCTTCAAAATCGTTGAGCGTAAAATAATATTGAAGTGGCTCCCACTGTTCCAAAATTCTGTTAATTACTTCTTCACGTGACAGCCAACGGTTTGTTGAGTATTTTAGGACGTGAATATTAGTACCAAAATATTCTTGTAATTTAGAGAAGTGATAAGACAGAATATTTGAGTAATGTATTAAAGTAGGAAAAAAATTTCAATAGTGCTAAATAAGTCATTGAGGTGCTATTGTGTTTTTGATTTCCAAATAGTGGTAAAAAGTACAATTGTACCAACTTTTCCATCCCTGTTAGAAACTATACTCGAATTTTTAAAACAACAAATGATAAAAACAACAAAAGTGATAAAAACGACAAGTGATAAATTATTCTCAACTAGGAGGTTATTTAGTAGTTGTAATTTTTGGGCTTTTAAGGGATTGAAAAGGAATAAAATACAGAAAAATCTTCACAGGTATTCGAAAAAAACTAAAAAATATAATATAATATATCCTTGTTTTTACTAACATAAATTTTCAGTATTAAAAATTGCAAAGTAAATGCAAAGCTTAAAGTGGCTTTTAATGTACTAAAGTAAAGAATATGATGTAAATTTTTAATTTCCAAAAATCGTCAAAATAAGGACATAAATCGTCACATCGTCAAAATGATATTTTTGGAGCTCAAAATCGTCAAAATGACGATAAATCGTCAAATCTGGCAGCTATGTCTGTAACAAGTGGGGATTTATTTTGAAATAAACAAATTTGGATGCAGAAGTTCATGTTTGATTTGGTTTGGTGCTTTAAATGATTATGATTATCTTGCATCATCACCTGTTGGCAAGGTGCTACTATGGTCTCAATAGACAATTGAGTAGCAGAGACCTCTCTCGTACGACAAAACTAATACTCTACAAGACGCTCATCTTCCCCGTGTTCTTTATGGCACAGCGGCATGGACACTCGAGAGAAAACTCACGCTTAAAATCTTCGGTCCAGTGCGAGTTGGCGATGATATCCGCATCCGATCCAAGAATGAGCTGTATGAGCGTCTCGTTGTGCAGCGTATTAACAGCCAGCGGTTGCGCTGGTTCGGCCATGTCATTCGAATGGAGGAGGATGCTCCGGTGAGACGGGTATTTGATGCGGGGATCTGCAGAAGTCGGCGAAGAGAACGACCTTGTTTGCGTTGGAAGGACCAAGTCGACGAAGCCCTGTTATCGATTGGTGTAACCAACGCAAGAAGCAGAGGCGGAGGTGTTAAGGCAGGAAAACAACCCGAAATCTGTTAATCGAGTTGTTAATGGCCAATAAGAGACGAAGTTAGTAAGATGATTTGAATAAAAATTATTATGTGCTTATCAGTTTAGTCTCGTTGTCCTGGGTCAATATAATTTCCATTTTTATTCACTCGTAAATTGAACTCAGTTTTTTTCCCTGTGATAAAATCATTAACAAATTTGATTTTCAGTGATTGAAAAAAATCTACTGTGCTGTTTGGAAGCTATGATCGCGTAAACATTTGCTTATTTGTTGCGAATTTGAAAGAACGTTTGATAAGAATTTAAAGCTTTAATCCGCATTGAGCTAAAAATAAAAACTTTCATATAAATTTGTTGTTATTGTAGAAATAAACAAAAAATATTTGATTTGATTTTATTTTTAATGCATAATATAATGTCCAAGTCAAATATTAATTTGTTTGTATACATTTTGAGTTTAACAAAGTAAACAAATATTTTTTAAGCTGGAATTAAAATATTTGAAATAATTTCTTATCGTTATAATTTCGACGCAATTAATTCGTTAACCCATAAGGTGCACATGTACAGCAACAGTACCACTTACAAAAAGAAGAAAACAACGATTCGATTCCTAGGTGACATAATATCACATAAAATGCATTTCAAATATCTAGGAATTACAATGGATAGTAAATTGACATGAAAGGCTCATATAGAGAACACCTCAGGAAAGCTCAGACATGATGTAATGGTATGCAGAATGCTTGCAAGGAAATCTCGGGGATGCAACCTAGGAATTGTTTACTGGATAGCCAAAGCAATATGGTGGAATTGTTTGGGCCGGCAGAATGAATCTGAAAACTGCTCAGTTGGTAATGAAGATCAAAACTTTAGAGACTTTAGGTTAATGGAAGTGAAGCCTTATCTGAAATTCATTAGGGAAACTAATGGAGTAATCTGGAAGCTGCATACTCTCCTAAAAGAGGGAATATTTTGTTTTACACAGATAGGGAAATTAGGGATCTTGGAACAGAAACAAATGTTTTTGGTCACATAATGAAATATCTCGCGCCCTTGGCACAACTCGGCATTTTTTAAGCGAAATTCTATGCCACAGAAAGATGTGCTCAAGTCATGTGGGAATTCTTAACGATAAGCAAGGAAACGAGTTTGTGAGGAGGCGTTGTTAGGGGAAGGAATTCTTCTTCGAAGTGAATGCTGATGTTTGGAAAGGAAACGAAAGTAGATCTAAGGGCTGTTTTCTCATTAGGCGATTATCTTTTTTCCCAACGAAAAACTGCAGATTAAAGAAATTTGGTTTTCTCAATGTCTCATTTGCTTCTATTTTGTCGCAAAACTACCCAGCCCTTATCTGCCGGTTATTTATTTATTGTACAGATAAATTCAATCAGCTGTTCTTATTTTTTTTATGTGGCAATACCTTGAATTTTTGAAAAAGTAAAATAGATTTTAGAAAAAATTTTTAATAGAGGAATAAACATTAATTTGATGGAGGATGGGCTCGAAGAACATGAGTTCCAAGTAAAGGTTGAAAGAGTTTATCATGCTAGGCCTAACTTTCAAACTTTCAAAAGATTCCGGCTTTTTCACTATTGGAAAACAGCTGATTTATGTTAATAAGTTGTCACTTGAGGACAGGGTTCTCAACTTTCACAACAATTTTGAGAGGTATTGCCAAATGAAAATAATGTTTTTGTCGCTATATTGAGAAAACCAAAATTGTTAACGGACAGTTTATCAATCTAATAAATTTATGTCGAAATGTAGTAACTGGCAGTTTGTCGACACATTGAGAAAACGGGCTATCAAAACTTTGGTTGAGCAATTACATGAAGAGAACATCTGAGATATGCACCATGCTATCAAAAAATAACCTGAGGTTATTAACCTATCTTTTGACAGGGCTCTGTAGATCCAGGGTACGTTCATTTAGAAGGGGGATTATCTCAAGCCCAATTTTATAAGATGATAGATTTGTTTGGGTCACCAAAGGTGTATGGAGTCAATTGAAATGGTATTATATCGTCCGTCATTTACAAAAATGTCTACTAAATATTTTTACAAAATTTTCTACATTTTCTATGCTACATGCATACATACTTAATGATTGGTCAGTACAGTCAAAATTACGACCTAACTTTTCACACCACTTAGGTTGTGTGTGTGTTAATTTTATACATGAGTGGCTGAACCTACAGTTTAAAGTCGATTCCGAAGGACAGATTTTTGAGAAACTTTTCATGGCAATTTTATTAACTCAGAGTTTTTGCCAGAAATCTGCTGAAAGGCAGACGCCGAAGAAATATTTTTTCATATTTTCGTTTTGATGTCTGACCTGGGGTTTGAACCGAAGCCGCACATCTAATAAGTCAACCCACTACCTACTAGACTACGTAATACATCGACTGTAAATCTGATCTTTTTGTCTCGATCCATCTCGGTTAGACAATTTTCATTATCATTTGAAGTATTGTGGGTGAAGCAGTTTTGCATAAAGTGCTTTACCTTAACTCGTATGGTGTGTTATGGACTCACACATTATACATCTTCTTTATACTGTCTTGTTCAAGTGATTGCACGACTGTTGTGCCTACAACACTATTAGCTTTGAATTTTCATTACTTTGTTGACATTTTTGTGAACTGATCTGAAACTCTCTGCATCTAAACTCTATTCTTAGGCGCTTGGTTTACATTGTAGACTTTATCGCAAAAAAACTTGCACGCTCTAAAATGGTGTGTAAATGAGCTTATGAAGGGAGCCTCAAAATGCGATCCAATCGCTCTGCCCCCTGGCAACATCAGAGTCTAAAAGCTGAAAATAATTTTCATATTCTTCTACAGGGGAGTTGTAATGACGGGAAAGGAGAGGAAACAACTAAACTTCCTTTCAACTTTTCGAAGGCTGCTGAGCGTCAGTCGCCGAAGAAATATTTTTTCATATTTCATTATATTGGCAATATCTGACCTGGGTTTTAAACCGTGGTCTTATGTTTAATAAGTCAACACACACAACATTACAGTTCAATATTTTATTTGCCGTGAAATATCTTCCTTTGAGCATCTTTTTCACGTAGTACTACCATTTGAGTCCAGTAAACTGGGTTTTAATTTAAAATTTTGTATGTTTTTCTTAAGAAAGTTTCGTAACTAACTACCAGAATCATTTCTAACACCAGCTGCTGGATAAATTGACATCCAAAGCACTCTCACGATTAATAAACAAGAAGTTTCCACTACTCTGCAACTTGTTACTATGCAAGGAATAAATATTCACAAATATGTTGTAGGGAAAGACATTAAACGATGATTTTTATAATATCAAACGTTCTTATGTCTGTCAAAAAATTAATTTAAACTTGAAACACCCCGTGGTAATCATAACCAATTTCTAATTCATCACTTAACCCTTTGACGGACACTGACGTCTATAGACGTCATAACAAGGGTTTCTGGGAGGACATGACGTGTATACACGTCATAAATTGTTTCCTTCATAAAATCATTATACAGCAAGTGTCCCACGGGAAGGCCTACTAAAATTTTGGTTGTTATAAAAATTGAATTCTGTTACATACTACATAGGGAACTACAACTTACCATAAAAAACGTTTGAATCAATTTTTCAATGAAGAGACGTCTTTGACGACCTTATTCTATAAGAAAATAAACAAATCCGTCTACAGTATTTGCGTTGCTCCACAATGGGTTAATTAAAATTAAACCTGTTTTTCTAATTCATTTTTTTTTTGTTTGTTTGTTTAACAATTCCCAAACATCTTAATGACTATTTAATTATTTGTATTGTACTTTCAAAATAAGAAAGAAATAATGAAATAATTAAAACAACGACAGTAAAACAAAGCATAAGAAACAATTTAATAAATTCTATTTAAAGATTAATTATCTCGTATTAATATATACCATCCGATATGGTTTTTTTCCAAGATGCAGTTTTTGAAATACAACCAAAACATAACTTGTCATATGAATTGGGGAGGCACTCTTTAATATCTCGTTTTTGTTAACTGATAGGGTAAGCTTTTTGTGGAGATAGTTACGCTAATTGGACAGAAAGAAATAATATTTGGATTATATTAACATTATTTATTTGAATTCCCAATTATATTATTCATTTGACAATTGGTTTCGTAGTGCTAATGGTGTACAAATCGTTCTCCAAATAATTCTTTTTTTGAAAATGCTTTAAAAAAAAACAACTGAATATTTTCTCAAATTTCTTTGTTTTTATTTGAAAGTACAATCCTTCCGGTTAATAATAGAAAATAATTTCATTCAAATGGCTGCCTCGGCGGGCCATGCAATAGCCTACACCGGAAGATGCCGATTTTGGCAAAAAAAAATCATCTTTTCAGATGAAGCTCAGTTTGATCTTGGCGGGTATGTAAACAAGCAAAATTGTCGCATTTGGGGCACAGAAAACCCGCACGCATACATTGAAAAGCCGACGCACCTAAAACGATTCACTGTTTTTGTGGATTTTGGTCCAAAGGCATAATTGGGCCATTTTTCTTCGAAAATGAGCAAGGAGTGGCCGTTAAAGTCAATGGCGATCGTTATCAGGCCATGTTGAACGAATTTTTGTTCACAAAAATTGAAGAGGAGGATATTGGCAACATTTGGTTTCAACAGGACGGCGCTACGTGCCACACAGCCGAAGCTACACTCGATGTTTTGCGCCCTGTTTGTGAAGATCTCATTATCAGCCGCAGAGCTGATGTCGCTTGGCCACCTCGGAGCTGCGATTTGACACCGTTGGACTATTATTTGTGGGGTGCCGTCAAAGATAAGTGTTACGCCGACAAGCCAGAGACAATTAACGCTTTAAAGGACAATATTCGTGAAACCATTGGTGAAATACAGCTGCACACAATCGATAATGTGCTTAAAAATTGGACCGATCGTGTTGGCTACTGCATGGCCAGTCGAGGCAGCCATTTGAATGAAATTATTTTCCATTATTAACCGGAAGGATTGTACTTTCAAATAAAAAAAGAAATTTGAGAAAATATTCAGTAGTTTTTTTTTAAAGCATTTTAAAAAAAAAAGTTATTTGGCGGACCTTTTATTTCCTGCACTTATATTTTACGTTTTCTGAGATATAAGAGGCGTGTGACAGACGATAGACAGACGTTTAAGATAAACGTTCGTTTGTATGGAAAAACACTTAAACAAAATTGAGCCAAACAAACTTGAGTGTTTATCCATACAAACAGACGCCTTAGAAAAGTACAAAGGAAGTTTAGTTGTTTCCTCCCCTGTAGCTTTTAGACTCATGTTGCCTTCACAAACTCATTCACACATCATTTTAGAGCGTGCAAGTTTTTTTTGCGATAAAGGCTACAACGTAAACCAAGCGCCTAAGAATACCGTTTTAATACAGAGAGTTTTAGATCAGTTCACGAAAATTTCAATAAAATAATGAAAATTCCAAGCCACACCACTAAGGCACAACAGTCGTGCAATCACTTGAACAAGAGAGTATAAAGAAGATGTATAATGTATGAGTCCATAACACACCATACGAGTTAAGGTAAAGGACTTTATGCAAAACTGCTTCACCTACAATACTTCAAATGATAATGAAAATTGTCTAACCGAGATGGATCGAGACAAAAAGGTCAGATTTACAGTCGGTGCACTACGTAGTCTATAGTGTGTTGGCTTATTAGACGTGAGGCCTCGGTTCAAACCCCAGGTCAGACATCAAAACGAAAATATGAAAAATATTTCTTCGGCGACTTCATCTCAGCAGTCTTCTGGCAAAAACTCTGAGAGTAAAATAAAATTGCCATGGAAAGTCTGTCAAAAAAAAATCTGTCATTCGGAATGTACTTTAAACGGTAGGTCCCATCACTCATGTATGAAATTAACACTCACACAACATAAGTGGTGTGAGAAGCTAGGTCGTAATCCAGACTAAATGACCAATTATGTATGTATGTATGTATTGCGTTTCTCAAAATTCTGTCGTTCGGGGTCAACTTTAAACTGTAGGTCTCGCCACTCATTTTGTCAAGTTTCCCTTTTTTCAAGTTTTTTTGAGATGCGAAAAAATTTTCATTAAAGTTGTTTTCTAACAAAACAAGTTTTTTCGAATAACACGAAATATTTACATTTTTAAATAAAATACTGTGTATTTTATTATTCCCGGGCAAAAGTAGCAAAGAAACACCAATAGAGGGCACCGGCCTCCGATGTTTCCTTTAAAAATCTTGGTACTGTTGTAGAAAACGAGTTTTTTTTTGTAAAAAAAAGTTTTTTCCCCAGAAATAAAAAGTTAAAAAAAAATTACTGGCAACACAGCACACAACATACTAAGTGGTGTGAGAAGCTAGGTCGTAAACCTGACTAAAGTATTGTAATGACCAGTTATGTATGTATATATTGCGTGGGTTCATCTACTACGGATTGCCCTCTCTTAGCCAATATTTTAAAACACTGTCAAGAATTTCAAAATTGCGAAGGTTTCGGACAAATGTGCCTATAAAGAGTAACAAAATTGACATACGATTTTCTGAAAAAATTCTGAAAGTCCTTAAAAGATTGTATGAGTTTGACCACATTGAAGTCGCCGTAGTCTAGTAAGTAGTGTGTTGCCTTATTAGACGTAAAGCCAGGGTTCGAGCCCTGTCAATTCGACCTCCGGGTACTGTACTTGTCTTAATTGACAAGTACACGTCCTATAACCTAACCTTACCTAACCTTGACCACTAGACCTCAGTTATTGACAGTGATATGAACTTTGATGGTAGGTTCTCCAATTTTTGCGGGCGCACAAATGTCGGAAATTGATACATAGTTGGCCTTTGTAAGAAAACTTGTTTTTAGTCAAATCAAATGAGGGCGAAATAAAATCAGAGCCTTACTATTTCAAGAGATACCCTGTAGTAAGAGATATATATAATAGTCGGTCTAGATCGAATGTAGCTGATTCTGTTCATTATCTTTTTTTAACAAAAATATTAAAAACCGTGATTCTATTTCTTGTAGCCACCGTAGTCTAGTAGGTAGTATGTTGGCTTATTAGACGTAAGGCCACGGTTCGAACCCAGGTCAGACGTCAGAACAAAATATGAAAAATATTTCTTCGGCGACTTCCTCTCAGAAGATTTCTGGCAAAGGCTCTGAGAGTAAATAAAATTGCCATGAAAAGTTTCTCAAAAATCTGTCGTTCGGAGTCGACTTTAAACTGTAGGTCCCGCCACTCATGCATATAAGTTAACGCATACAACATAAGTGGTATGAGAAACTAGGACGTTGTACAATGGGTCAATGCGACCTCCGAGTACTGTACTTGTTTTAATTGACAAGTACACGTCCTCTAACCTAACCTAACCTATCATTCATACAGAGCCTTATTATTTCAAGAGATACCCTGTTGTAAGAGATATAAAATAGTCGGTCTAGATCGACTGTAGCCAAGTCTGTTCACTATATTTTTAACTCTTACTTAAAAACTGTGATTCTATTTTTGGAATTTGGTTTTTTTTTATTGTAATTGACTCTCCTATTAATTTTGTTAAGCTTCTTCAAGAACGATGGAAATCGAAATGTTACAGACAATAGAGCAGGGCATCCACATTGACTGTGGATTCTTTTTGTTCAAAAGGAAATTATGAACTTCACCAACAGGTGGTTTTAGCAATTTGGTGCAACGTATTATAATACGTCGTCCGATACTATAAACCTATTGAGGCGATATCAGCCTATTGTCCGTGAAGATTATAGCAAGTGAGTCAAACTAGACAAATTTTTGCCAGGATATATAAATTCTCTCGTGCACAGGAACAAGCCAAACTCAATACTAGCACTAGGGGACAACATTGCAGCTGCCATTGACGAGATACCGATCGCAAGGTTAGACAAAGTATGCCAAAATTTTAGCTCATGGATTAAAAACCTACGGTGAAGTTGTAAGCAACAAAAGGCAGGGGCCACGATTTAATAATTTAGTTACTTTTGCAAATTACTGTGTTCTTTTCAATTTTCAAAAGTCGAAAGGTAAAAATGTTATGAGGAAACAAATAAACCTGTTACTCGAAGCAGTTTCTTTGACAAAAACTATTTATTTTTTAATTTATAAATAAATAAAGATTACGTTTATTTTTTAAAACGTCAGTTTTTGACATTTAACTTAATAAAATCACTCACGGTTACTCTAAATTATTAAAATTTATTTGAAATTATTTACCTAATTTAAAATGAAATTAAAAAAGATAAATAAATTACAATATATTGAACGTTGATTTAATTTAATTGTTTGGTATTCCACATTTATTTACTTTTTATTATTTTTTTATTTATTTTTATTATTTTTATTTATTTTTTTTATTTGTTCACAAAAAATTTTTTTTATTTTGGTTGACACTTAAAATAGTATTTCGTGCGAAAAAATAAATTGAAAATTAAAAATGTTGCAAAATCGCGTAACGCACAAAGCGGACTGACAATCTCCTTGCAAAAGTTGCCTTCTTTTATACTCTCGAGCCGTACAAAAAAACGAGGAACGAGGACAACATCGCAAATTCATGGCTGAATGTGGCTGGTGGCGGACAAAAGCATTCGCTTACGAAGATGTCAATGATATCGTATGTTATGGTAATGGCTTGACATGCCATGGTTGGCCTACAATGCGCGCACATGTTTACAATTCGTATATCCTTGTTGTTTTTGTTATTTCTCTCATTAAAACAGTTACAAATGCGTGTATGTAGTACGTAAGGTTCATATGTTTGTCTATTTTCCATCATAGGGGGTGTGTTTGGGGGCTGGGGATGGGAGTGAATCTCTTGATAAACAGATTTTTTCTTTTCTGTTCTGCCTGTTTACCAGCATTTTTTCCATTTTTTCCTTGCGTATTATTTGTTGGAGGTGGAGCTGTTTTACTTTAAGTACTACATATGCAACAAACTGTTGCTTTGTTATTGTTATTTTTGTTTTTGTTTTTTGTATTGGTCGTCACTTGATGTTATTTTTTTAAATGATTTTGCTACTTTGGGTTTTTATATCATGAATTGATTATTATTCGTATTTTATTATTCATTATATTAATCGTAAGAGTCTTTTTTTTTCATTTCTTTCTTTTTCTTTAGTGTGATAAATGCTTGAACGTCTGTATGTAGAGTAGAATAAACTTTAATTAGAGTTTACAAAATTAATTTAAATCCACAGGATCAGTTTAATAGCTTTCTCTTAAACCCTGTAGAGGCTTGAAGAGTTACAATTCTAAAATGCTGTCATTTTATTAATTTGTAAAATTTTTTTTATTTCAAAATATCATCGTATTAAATGCTTTTATAGTAGCAACCTTAAACACTTCACACCAAGTACGAATGTGTTCCGATTACAAAAAATATAAGACAAGCTTAGAATTACTCATAGCCGAAATTCATAGCTTCATTCTCCGCACGGCTCAGGAACCATACCGTATTTTTCTAAAGATTATTGGAACCGGATTTCAGAAAAAGTGCTAATTCACAACGTAATAACCACTCGAATATAGCAAATAACAGCGTTTTTTGCTTTTTTAATTTAGGATATCTCGATATAGTTGCCGTAGTCTAGTAGGTAGTATGTTGGGTTATTAGACAAAAGGCCGCGGTTCAAATCAGACATCAAAACGAAAATATGAAAAAAATATTTCTTCGCCGACTGCCTCTCAGCAGATTTCTGGCAAAAACTCTGAGAGTAAATAAAACTGCCATGAAAAGTTTCACAAAAAGTCTGTCGTTTGGAGTCGACTTTAAACTGTAGGTCCCCCCGCTATTCATGTATAAAATTAACACCCACAATATAAGTAGTGTGAGAAGCTAGGTCGTAATCCTGACTGAAGGGTTGTAATGACCAATTATGTGTGTATGTATGTATCTCGAAAACCAAAACTGATGCAGAAGTTATAAAATGGGAAACGAAATCAGCTCACCAAAAATCTCTCGAAGTCTTGCAATGTCTGGTTTATATGCTAAAAATCGTGTCGGTCTGTGTTATTGTCATTACGATGCATCTGACATATAATTCTATTGCATTTAAGTCCATAGAATGGCTGCCTTCAAAAATGTTAGTTGCTTTGTGTTTAAACAAAGTATAGTGTTTCATAAAACCGCTATACAAAATGTTTACAATGTATACTATTTCAAAACGTCGTCAATGTGTATTTTTAACGCAGTCAAAAAGCAATCAGGCATCGGATTTATAGTTGATACATTGTTTGCTTACTTTCCATGTCTACATAGTTTATATACAGTAGTAGAACTGCATACAAACTTTGTATTGATACATTTTGGAAGGCAGCCAATAGTGACTATTATTATAAGGAATTAACCTTGCTATGCTATTAACAGTTGCACTATTCAAAACAGCATAAATGCATTATGTAGCATAGTTTAAACTGACTTAAATTTTTAGTTAAGCCATACGCAAGTTTATAGGCAAGAATTGACCTTCTAAAACGGAGGATAAAGATAAAGGTCTCTAGTTCTTTGCGTTGTTTTCATAAATATGTTTCCAATTTTACAATAAAGCCCACTCTCACCTCTGTCCATTCCTAAGGTATTTAATTAAATAATTGCCTTCGCCGTAGAATGCATACAATTAAATTTTTTAATAATCCCCGAAAAAAACCGTGTGACTAATTCAATCTACATATATGGTGCCCAGTCTAGTGGTAGTGTGACTATTAGCGTGAGGGTCGTGGGTTCGATTCCCACCAAAGACTCTGGTCTGTGACACTACACCGAGCATATGGTCAAAGTTACTCAGCTCATATATAATATGAATATAATTTGGTATTGTATTGTAATTAATAAATAAATAATTCAATCTATAGATCCTAATGTTGTCTGTTAAACCTTTTCTAGAGTCCATGTATAGACTAGAACGGTTTAATCTGAGTTTTTATTTACAATTCAAACTAAATTTAAAAGACACTAAAATTTAAATTGTATATGTAAATAGCGTGTCTAGGACAGTTTCTTCCAATATGCCAGTCACTTAATAGTTTCAAACTTATTGATTTTACATACATACATACATACACAATTGGTCATTACAGCCCTTCAGTCAGGATTACGACCTAGCTTCTCACACTTACGTTGTTTGTGTTAATTTTGCATATGAGCAGCGGGTCCTCATTTGAAAATCGACGCCGAAAAACATTTTTTTTTTTGACGAACTTTATCATACCAATTTTATTTACTCTCCGAGTTATTGCCAGAAATCTGCTGAGAGAACGTCGCTGCAGCAATATATTTTCATATTTAATTTTTTTTGGAGATGTCTAACCTGGGATTTAAACCGTGGTCTCACGTCTAATAAGTCAACACATTACGTACCAGATTATGGCGACTATAATCTATTGATTTTACTTGAAACTATTCGTTAATGCAATGTTTAAAGCAAAGATTTGCGGTATTTTTAATACACAACACGAAGGTACGCAAAATTCGTAGTAAAGAGCATGTTATTCAGGATCACGTTGCATTGTTCATATGTTTGGTACATTTTAAATAACTAAACAGAACATAGGTTATGTTAGGTAAAGTGGCGGACCTTCCCTGAAAAAAAAGAGATCCCGCTTAGTCTATCATTTAAACCAATTGTGATGCCACAATCAATATTCAATCATAGGATCATATTGCTATTGAGAGCTCGCTCAAGGATGTCAGAAACCCCCGTCTTTTTATGTCAAGAGCAGGGCACTGACACTTGAGGTGAGAAACAGTCTCCCTATCCTCTTAAAACCCACAGCTTCTGTAAAAATCATTTGCCAGCATAACGAGTCTGTTAACATGTCTACCAAAATATGGAGCTCCGTGAACATCGCTATAGAAGTGTCTTCTTATACTTACGTCTCTAGATTTCGTCCAGAAGTACTCAATTATTTTATTATTAAAATGTTTTAAAAACATGTATATATGTACATATGTGTGACAGATATTGATTCCATAAGATGGCCGTTATCAAAGTTCGGAAGTCCCTATTGAAAGACCCATTATAATGTGGGACGTAAGGATTTCATAGAAACCGCTGTCTTATATGCGGATCATTAACTTAAGAGAAAATGCTACAAAATCAAGGCCCCAAAAAGCGGCCTATGCAGACGAGGGCAAATGGCAAAATCAGTAACTTCTTTAATTATGATTTGACAATATTACAATATTACCGCCAATTTTAATTTAATTATTTCAATAGTTAGTTAATATGTTTTTAAATGCTTTTCTTGTATATTAACTATAAAAAAGAACCATTGACGCACTTAACTAAAAATCAACAGTCTTAACATAATCGAAATCCAATTTAATTTGTCTAGTTCCCTGATGGTCTAGTGTATATATATTAGAACAAGGGTCATGGGTTCGATTCCCACCAGAGACTTGTAATAATTATAATATTGTTTACGTTGTTTTTTTTCACTTTGCGTCGTGTCTTTTCGAACGTAACCACGACGCAACGTGAGGTATGGGTGTGGGTGGGAGTCCTATGATCCTAAATTTACAACCTACTCCATGTTATTAGTCAGTTTTATTTTCACTATTGCACCGAGTAATTTGTCATTTAAGTAATTATTTTTTATTGCAATAAATTAAACTGATTGACTCCAAAATATTTTCTATTTGCCGCCAAAGTATTATTCACCGTTATTAGCACAAAAACTATAACTAAGAATATTAATTATTTCGCTTAATTATTTCACGTGTTTAATAAATTTCATACTCATGCATACAAAATTAAAAAAACTGCATGAAATTGAGATGAATAATTAAGCTGTAATTTTTAAGCATTTAAATTGGAAAAAAAAGGAAATTAAACGGTAGTCACAAGAAACAATAGAACAGTATTTAACAGTGAATAATGCTGAGAATAAAACAATTCCAAAAGGGTTTAATTAACAGTTCATAGCCGTTTATTATCAAATTTTTCAATCAAAACTTTAAATTGGGAACATATTAATTTTTTTTATTAATTTGAATACAATTACAAATTATATTGTTGCCAAAATGAAAAATCTAGATACTGGTGTTTTTCTTTTACATCGCTTAAAATTAAAATTATAGACAAAAGCTACAAAAACAAAACAATGCAGTAAACATACCTATTTACAAATTGTCGTACTGCTTAATATAACAACAAATACCAGCATAAAAATAATGGTAAACAAGTAAACAAAAATACAGAAGCAACACTACAAGAATAAATGTAAACAAAATATACAAACACACCACAACAATAAATGTAAACAATCATGTTTACATTTACAGAGATTTTATAGAGAACATTCATCAGACTGTTTACTCTGCCATATAAAAGGCAAGGCAAAGCAGGCGACTGGGTGAGTGAAGTTCAGTCAGTCTTGTGTGAAGAGGCGGTGTGTTTGAAGAGAGTAATCGTGATTTGAAGATCTCCGTTACAAAGATCTGTCGATTATTATTGTTTATGCAAAGGATATAAACAGAGGAATAACAAAAAAAAAGCAATTGTTGTTGTTTAGATAAAGTTGTGAACAGTGTTACACAGAACTGTGCGACTAACAAAGAATTTTAATTAAAACTAAATACAAATTTATTTTTATTTTATTTGCAATCTACGAGCTCATATTTTAAACGTGTTTAAAAAGATAAAAACGTAACGTAACGTAGTTGCCGTGGTCTAGTAGGTAGTGTGTTGGCTTATTAGACGAAAAGCCAGGGTTCGAGCCCCAGGCCAGACATCAAAATAAAATACAAAAAGTATTTCTTCGGCAGATTTCTGGCAAAAACTCTGAGAGTAAATAAAATTGCCATGAAAAGTTTTTTTAAATATCTGTCGTGCAGAGTCGACTTTAAACTGTAGGTCTCGCCACTCAAGTATAAAATTAACACACACAACATAAGTGGTGTGAGATACTAGGTCGTAATCCTGACTGAAGGGTTGTAATGACCAATTATGTATGTAAATAACATACAAGAACGTAACAATATTAAACTTTTTTAAACTTGAATAGTATATCATGAATTGGTGAGGATTTATATGACGTTGCAATTGTTTTGACCACCACTGTATGCATATACAAATTTACTTTTTCTCGTGCAATTATTGACTTTATTAAATAATCTGTAAGGGAGTGGTAAATAGTAATAATAATAATAAAAAATTTTAATTATAATTTATTCTCATTTTTGGCAATTCGATATAAAATTGTAAAACATTGAAGCGTTTTTTTTCTTTAATTTCATAAACGCTTATCCTTTTTTCATTTATAAAATTCTAAATAAACACTTCCTTGTTATTTCTTAAACTTATTCCATAAACACATTCCATTATACTTTCTTAATTCAATAACTGAATTTTTTTTATTATATTTTAAATTTGGTGCACACTCACTTGATAAACTTTTTCCATATCCATTTTAGTGTTTGCATTTAAATTTAAAAGACAAGTAATCAAATTAAAAAATTAAAATCTTATTGTCTGTTAATTTTTTTCTGCACAATTTAATAAGGAAAACAAAAACAAAAAAACAAAAAAACGAAATAAACGCAATAAACAACGTTAGTGTAAGCGCGCGATGTTTCTTGACAACTTAACAGCACAGTATAGGACAGAACAGAACAAAACTGAACATGTGAAGTCGTTGTCGTAGTCGTCTAAACACTGTCTAAAAGTTATAATAACATCTTGATATTGTTTAAAAATCAACGAAATTTATTTTGTATTGTTTTGTTTGCTTTGGTTTTGCTTTGCTTTGTTTCTCTTGCCTTTTAGATGTGAACAGAAAAAACAAGAAAACACAAAAACATAATACAGTGCAAATATGATCTGTAAGGGTGTGTATGTAATCAATTGAGATGAAATCTTAAAAAAGAGAGAATTTTAAACCACTATAATTTAAATTGAGAAGAACGTGTGTGTGTGTGTGTGTAGTTAGTACTTGAGTGCATGTAATTAAGTACTGTTACAACAACAAAAGTGAAATCATATATGAACTGTTTAATGTTAATCATACGCCAAGTTGAACTTTTAAAATATTACAATACAATACAAACGCATCACATGAGCACATATTGATCATTTTTTTTGGTGGGTAATGTAAAAAGTAATTTTGTAGCTTCTACGTCAATTAGTACTATTTAGGATGGTGGGGAAGAGAAATTTTGAGATCTTAAATAATATAATTCAAAAATTTCTACAGAAAATTAAAAAAAGAACTTTTGTATGCCTTGAGTTTTACATACAAATGACAGTCTGAAGATGCATGGCTTCAGCTATATGGTGAATACATCAAAACGAGGCACCAAGCTCTCTGTTTTTTTTTTTTTTTGTTTATCAATTCTGGCATTTTGCTTGCATCAATCTTGTTAATTGTTGAGATCAGAAGCAATCGTTTGATCAGCACACAACAGGCAAATAGCATTTTCTTTCATGATGTCAATCCCAGCATTACATTGTATTACTTCGTTTGTGGTGGCATCCACAGTTTGTGTAGCCAGTGGCCCAGACACGTCCATGCTGGTTATATACCGGTTGTCTTAATTTTTCCGTGATTTGTCGAACAAAGCGAGTGGTGGCTTCTTTAGCATAAAAATTAGCCGTTGCTGTTGTTTTTCGTTACTTAAAGGAGCCGTTGTCTAGTACGTAGTGTGTTGGGTTATTAGACGTTATTGGAGGTCTCGATTCTGACAGATCCAACAGCAACTTCCTCTCAGCAGATTTCTGGCAAAAACTTGAGAGCAAAATAAAATTACCATGAAGTTTCTTAAAATTTCTGTCGTTCGGAATCGACTTTAAAGTAACTGGTTTTCCATCTTCTATGAGATTTCAGCAGATTGAATCTAGTGATGACAGCATTATAAGCAATTTATTTGCCAACTTCTTTTCCACAACTTATTCGGATGGAACTTATAATGATTCCACTGATTATCCCATTAAAATAAATACAAATTCCACAGTGTCAATAAATTTAATCAACATTCCTACTATTTCTATGGAATTGAGAAAACTAAAGTTCTCCTATAACTTTGGACCTGATATGCCGACGCTATAGCTGTTCCACTATCATACTTATTTAATAAATCGATTATATGTAGTTATTTTCCTAATGTTTGGAAGGATTCATTCATTATTCCTTTGTTCAAATCAGGACATAGATCCGATGTTACAAATTATCGTGGTATTGCAAAACTGAGCATAATGCCAAAACTGTTTGAAAAAATGGTTACAGATGATTTATGTTATCAAGTTTCTAACTTGCTATCTCCTTATCAGCACGGTTTTAGAAAAAAGTGTTCTACTAAAGGGTGTTTTTTATAGAGGTATAGAACTTTAAGTTGGCATTACTTTTCAAGATGGCGACCGATTTAACAGCTGTCAAGTGATTTATTCTCAGTTTGGTTTGGCAATTCATCATGAATAGCACAGAATATACACAGAATAGAAACAAAAGTTTGACGTTTAACTTTCCATGGAGAAAGAGACAGCAAATATTACCAAAAAGTATTTCTGTCTCTCTCTGATTGTAACTCTGTTTTGTTTATTTATGTTTTTTTTAGTTTTCGGGGTGGTTTTTTATATTGGCGAGAGTTAATAAAAAATTTAATTTTTGTCTAAAACTATTAATAAATAATAAAAACAACTAATAACAATAACAACTTTAACTTTTTCTTTCAAGAAATTAAAAAATATTGGCAACTTTCAGCAAGAAAATTTTTTTATGAGCAGTACGTCTTATTTTGATCTTGTAATATTTAGCTTCTTAATTACCTCTTGCACAAGAAACTATATTCATTGTGACCGAAAATCACACACATTTCGATTAATATTTAAATATTTAAGAATCTTTAAACTTTTCATTGAAGAAATTAAAAAATATTCCAAATTATCCCTTTTTTAACACAAAATAAATCTTTATTTACATTTAATTTTTCTACTTTAACCGCCAGTTTTCGCTCTGTATATCTGTTGCTTCTAACACATTTGATTCGCAAAACATTAAAATATTTTTTTTTCTCCCTCTACGAGGTAGGTTAACGTGCTGCTTTGAGCGTTTTTAAACGTCAAAGGTTTCAATTCTGTGTATATTCTGTGATGAATAGACTCACGCCTGAACAACGCTTGCAAATAGTGCAATTTTATTTCGAAAATAATGGTTCTGTGCGGGAAACGTATCGCGCACTACGTCCATTTTATCGTCGACTAAATCGTCCATCAGAGCAGTTAATTCGATTAACCACGGAACGTTTTCGCACCACGTTTACTCTTATTGATAACTCGCATCCCCAGAGACGCTGTACGGTGCGTACAGAAGAAGCTATTGCTGCTGTAGAGCGTAGCATTGAAGAAGACCCGAATGAGTCCATCCGCCATAGAGCACAGGAATTAGATCTGTGTCCATCCACTTTATGGAAGATTTTTCGGGGAGGATCTTGGTTTGCGTGCTTACAAAATCCAACTCGTGCAAGATTTGAAGCCAAACGATCATCAAGTAAGGCGTAGATTCGTCGAATGGGCCCAAAACGAGATTACCGTTGTTCCCGATTTTCATAAGCGAATTTTGTTTAGCGATGAAGCGCTACGTCCAGATTGGACTACATCCGCTCCAGCCGTGGCGGTCATATGCCAGAAATCATATTTAAAATGTAATGCAACAAGATTATCTTTCGGATAAATAAAATTCATGTCAATCGAATAATCCATCGTTGTTTTATTGCAACTTAAAGTTCTATACCTCTATAAAAAACACCCTTTATTTCCCAGCTACGACCATGCTGGTTATATACCGGTTTTTTTAATTTTTTCCATGATTGGTCGAACAGAGCGAGTTACTTCTTTAACATCAAAATTATCCGTTCCTGTTGTTTTTCTAGTTCAATTCGAATATCGAGCCCGTAAACTTTGCAAATTTTGACAAAAGTTTTTACCTTTTCAGCTTCTTAATATTTTAAGTACATGATATATGATGCTTGTAATTATGAAAATAATTAACGGTTGAGGAAATAAATGTTTTCTACAATCCAATAAATAATGTTATGCATTCATTATAGTTTTATTAATCATTTTATTTTTTCCATGTCGGCAAATGCCACTCATTCAACTATCAATCTATTTGTGAATCTAGCTGTATTCAAAATCAATTAATTATTTTTTTAGAAAAAAGAAAAAAAACAACAACGACAACAATAATAGAAAAATCGATTCTATTACAAAAATCATCATATTAAATTTCACATTCCTACGTCATTTGGTTCGACCAAAGTATCTTAAATAGTTGTAATCGTGTTTGATTTTCTAGCATTTTAACACATTAAATAATCAATAGAATAATAATAGAAAAATAGTAAAATAATCGTAAATGTAAAAATGTTTTGAATAGAATGCTGTGAAAACGATTATTTCCATCGTCGTTAACAGTTTATCTGATTGATCATTTGATTTATTGTTTGTTTTAAAAGAAAGACGATTCATTAATGAACATTGTTTTAAACCGGTTTCAAACGGTATAAGCCGTTGTATATTAATGCTGTGTGTTATCACAGGAAGTCGCAGTAATCTAGTAGGTAGGGTATTGGCTTATTAGAGGTAAAGCCCGGGTTCGTATCCCAGGTCAGGCATCAAAATGAAATATGAAAAAAAAAATATTTCTTGGACGATTTTCTCTCAGCAGATTTCTGGCATAAACTCTGAGAGTAAATAAACCTGCCATGAAAAAGTTTCTCATAAATCTGTCGTTCGAAGCCGACGTTAAACTGTATATCCCGCCACTCACGTATAAAATTAACGCTCACAACATGAGTGGTGTGAGAAGCTATACTGTAATCCTGACTGAAGGGTTGTTTGTAATGGCCAATTATATACGTATGTATGTATGTATGTTATCACAGTTAAAGGGTATCTTTCTAGGCGTTCAGTGCTTTTTTCCGAGAAAGTAAAATTTTTTTAAATCTCTCGTGTTGCGTTTCTTAATATATTTTAGGAACATAACGCGATCACTAGGGATCTGCCCATATTCTTACTTCTTAGCTTTGTTTTAATTTCATTAAACAAGTGTTTCCGGCTCTATAAGGGTTTGGTCTCACTGTACCAGATCCGAGAATTATACGGATGTCAACTGTCAACGCTGTGAGTTGACGCGCATTGAATGAACGCACTATGTTGTTATATTGGCTGCAGTGGTGAGGAGCTTGGTTATTTAAATTAGGTTCGGTAAGCTGGAGGATCCCCTTAAAGGAAAGGGTCCCACTGAAGCCAGTATTTTTTTTTTCTTCACGCCGAGGAGAGGTAAATGTACCTAACCGCACCATAGAGGAAGTCGTCACATCCTCCGTTTGTGGGGCCCTCACCCACTAAATCCCCCCCTCGTCTCATGGACTTGTTGTGCCCACTCCGGAACTACGGTGGTATTACTTCGGAGTGGAGTCCCTTTGGCTCTTTGGCCCCTGCATGTACATATCCGCGTCCGGATTGCGTGTTGAAAGTTGAAGAGATATCTAAGTGTCTCCACTATTCCTTTCCTCCAGATCCTTACTTCGAATTTCGCTTGACACGTGTGCTAGTTTCATCTATTCCGGCGTGCCCACATGTTCTGCAGCCTCAAGATCCCTCTTCTTCAGTTTTAGAATCCTCTCCACGTAATTCGCCACTGAGGTCCAATTTTCCCTACTCGCGGTCATAACCCCGACAATGTTACCGGGCGTGATCGTCCCAACTATCAACGCCAGTGCAGAGCGATAGCTCTGCCAGCGTGCACACTCGAAAACGGTGTGCTTTGCGTCATCAATTATCTCCCCTTCCTCGTAAAGACAGTAAGGTGAGGCGGTCTTTCCCATTCTGTGCAGATATTTCCTAAAATATCCGTGACCCGATAGCATCTGTGTAACGTAGTAATTTATCTCTCCAAATTTCCGACCAATCCATGGCATTATGTCTGGAATAAGTCTCGCCGTCCATCTTCCTCTATCTTCTTCGTTCCATCGTTGTTGCCATTTTGAAATGGTGTTTTCCCTGAAATGAGCGGTTATGTGACTTCCAGCCGATTTCGCCTTATAGATCTCCATCCGCTCCGCTGCCAGCAGATCCACAGGGATAATACACGCTATCACCACTACGGCTGGAGCGGATACCGTACGATATGCCGACGCGATACGCAATGCAGCCGTTCTCTGTACTGCTACCAGTGCGTTTGTCCGCTTCTTAACATTCAGTGTTTCGGCCCAAATTTCGCTCCCATAAAGCATAATGCTGTTTCCAACCTCCATCAGGAGTCTCCGTCTCGCCGGTAGACTGAAGCCAGTATTTAGAACCCTTGTAAGAGCACAATCAATATTCAACCCGGAGAACAAATATTCCCATTTTGCTATTGCAGCAATCTTCATGCTTGAGAGCTTGGTGAAGGATGTAAGAAATTGAGAGGTCTTCCGTCTTTTCATAACAAGATCAAGGCACTGACACATTAAGTGAAAGACCCACAGCTCCTGCAGAAGTCATTTGCCAGAATGTCAAAACTGTCGGCATATCTACCAAAACATCAGTGGTCCGTGAGAATCACTATTGTGCCCTAAATGGTCATTCGATTTAAGAACAAAAGTAAGTAGGTTCTCTTCTTATCGACATGTTTGCAGCAGAGCCTAGCAATATTGCATGTGACCTCGTCCTGCTAAGGAGCTTGAGGCTCAACATTAAACGAGTGGATAATGTCCAAACTAACTGCAGCAATCGAAATACTTGTGCCCTGTAACATATCGGAGATTACAACATAACTTGATCATTTAGATCATTTCTTTATCACTAGGTGACGCTGATTTGCCCTCCCATGATGTGTGTTGTTGCTAATGTTACGCTTATCAGTGGGGCAGGGAACTTTCTAGATGGAATTAACATAATATTGAGATCCTAACGTAAGTTCGAATTTTTAACGTATCTCTATGGTACTGCTATTATACAGAGGATCTTGCTTGGCACCTGGGAATGTTTTCTATATAACATGTAGGGGCAGTTCCCCATAATTGAATAACATTTTGAATTTCCAAGTGTACAACTTCATAAATGAGTTTCTACCAATTAGTTCGAAAATTTTCAATTTAATTTGGACTAATTTTGCTTCGACATGTTATTTTTCAGTCATTGTATGGTGTAGAGGCAGTACAACTTGATTATTTATTCGAACAGGGAAGCCTCTTTCCCTTCGTAACGTAAATATCACGTAAACACATTTTTGTTCATTCAACTAAATTCTCCATAGATTTCACCAATTCCACAACGGTAAAATGAGTTCCTGAGCTACCGCGCTGCTTCGTGAAGATTCTCCTGCGTGCAAAGAGAAACTGCGTCATTGTCAAAGGTAAAAGTGTGGTTATGACTGTTTACTAGAACACATTTCTTACTATGTAGAGTACAAGTCAAGTAGTACTATGTAGAAGCACTGTGAGCGAAATTTCACTTTACCTTCAGGCGTACAAAATCTAGCTTACTTAGTGGCTCAAACTAGCAGAACATGGAAAGCGTCGGCTATTTCTTCAGTGGATTATGAAGCAAAGTGTAATCACGTATATAAGATATGAGTCTTAATATACCCCTGCAATCAACTTGGATGCACTCACATAGTCGGAAAACACTTCCACAATTTTTTAATGCCTTTTGAAAATAAAATTTCAAAACAAATTTATTTGTAGAATGATTTCATCTTTATAGTTATTCCTTTAGCGTCGAGCCATTTCTTTAAGTTTTATAGTTTCTTGGCCTCTTGAATTTTCCCCACTTTTACACAAAGTGCACCTTTTTTCTCCTCAAATCACTCGACGATGTTCTTTCAAAGGTAGTCAAAGACAAGTTACATAACGCAAGTTGCTCAAATTTTGAAAGCAGTCAACTGACAAATGCCTGTTATCAGAAGTAGGGTTAGGTTTTCACGTTGTTATTTATTAATAAATATGAGAAATTTCAATTTAAAGCGTCTTTTTAATTTTCATTAAAAAAAACTAGAACTTTAACGACCCTGTACAATATTTGCAATCAAGTCTTTAGAATTTATATCTTAAAGTGAATTATTTTTTATGTCACTTATAAAACGTGAACATAGAGACTGTGTTCAGAAACACTGCCTCTAATTATACTCTGTTTTGCATAATGAAATAATCACTGCACCTCAATTAAAAACATAAATACAAACCTACATGCACACAGTGCATATATACACTCAGTATATATGTATGTATATACATGCATATACAGGAGTCGGCACTCTCTTATTGTTATCAAATTCAAGTTACGGTTTTAAGAGTATACAACTACCACTGAGTAGTTTCTGAAGATGGCGCTAACATTCAGCGTGGTTATTCCAATAAACATATTAACTGAAAGGCGAGAAAATTCTATGAAAGATCATTAAGGGGAAACTAACTTAGTCGAAAGGCACGAACTTCCACTGTGTTATCGGCGTATTCTCGAAATGATCACATTGTTGAAAAGACGTCGAGTAAATTGTTATATTCCCAATTTCTTAATAGTCATCTGATCTTAAATGTTATAGGACAGAGCTTTCTCTACAAATATAGAAACGGCAAGTATACTAACTGCTTTACTTGTCTGATATAACCGAATATTCTGAGCACGTTATATGTTAATACCTCATGTTAAGAGCAGATAAACTTAAGCGAAAACCAATTGTAAGAATGGAAATAGTCGAAATTATACTTAAAATCTGGCAGAATACAGCCAGTTATGTTAAACCGATAATTTATTAGTTGAGAGTGCAGTCTGACAGAGTCTTTCGTAACCTGCGACATAGGAAGTCGAATGACAGTCCAGTAGGATCCAGCGTAGAAGGTTTTTGTCGGCAAGAATTCGACATATCCACTGACATCTGGTCAAACTAATTGCAGGTCTTTTAATAAATAATAATAATTTTAATAAATAATAATAAATAAAAATTTAAATAAATACTTCATTTTTAATTGACAAGACTACGAGTGCCGACCCCTGTATTATAATATAACAATAAAGTTTTTAATTCCTTATTACTAATTAACATCTACAGATCGTTGGCCGATGGGTTGGTTGGATGTCTATCCAACGGACTGATTGTCATAATAAATCATATTAAATAGATTGAAGCTGATTTTCGTTTGCTAAAATGTTTTGTGTTTTTGAGGCACGAGCGTAATGACGTTCATGCTTGTTTATTTATAATTTAATCTTATTGACATTTGTTTAAGTCTTAAAACGGGTCATATTATAGCAAAGATATTGGCATAATTTTACAAATATTCTTGGGCATGTTATTGTTTTGTACTTCGTTATCACCAGTATTGTACCTTCCAGATGTTAGGCCTGAATATGTATCAGGATATCATTAACAAATTCCACCAAGCCTGTTACTATCCGTTAGGCAACAATTCCGCGGAATTAAAAGTACGTTTTACGTCCACATGGCGATGGCCTATATTTCGTGGCATCAATCATTGACGTAACATTTCGTAAGACGTTTTTCTTGCATGAGATTATTGTCGGTAGTCTGGTATACATGCATATATTGCTCTTTCAAGGCATGATGGACCGTTGAACAGTTGGCGAATATCTGTTGAAATTAACTTACGGTAAAAAAGTGTAATAAACTATGGATGAATAAAGCGACCGAAACATACATAGATACATACATAATTGGGTATTACAACCCTTCTCAAACCGCCCATTTAGTGTGTGTTAACTTTGTACATGAGTAGCGGGACCTACGGTTTAAAATCGATTCCGAAAGACAGATTTTCGCTAAGAGGCAATCGCCGAAGAAATAATTTTTCATATCTTTTTGTTAGAGATGCCTAAGCCGTGGTTTGAACCGTGACCTTACGTCCAATAAGCCAACACATTACCTACAAGACTACGACGACTACAGCGAATTTTATAATCAAAATTTGCACTGTATGAGATATGTGTTTCTATCGAACAGTAATCTTCAGCGTTGACCCCTTAGTAGGTTGGTTGAGTAAGTTGAGGACCATGATGGGCAGTGGCTTCTTTGAAGATTTCGACTCTCATAAATGGATTGAGTTGGTTGAGAAGCGCCAGGGCATCAAAATAGTAGTCGTGCTCTCTTGTGTGTTTGCGGTCCATCTTTTTTCCTTTTCTCTTATATCCTCTCTTTCCTACCTCTTCTCCTTTTTCAATTTCCCTATCTCCTTCATAATCGTCTCTCTCTCTCTCCTCTAAGATGTATTTACAATGGTTCATTTTGACCTCTGGGCCCCAACGACAAGTACACGTCCTCAAGCCTAACCTTGTCCTCTTAAGAAGATAATTGCGCTATTGTGGTAGATATACAATGTGCGATTGACGGTAGGAGAATTTGCTCATTGAGCTCAACTCTTTTTTAAAAGATGCTTCGGAATTTCCAAGGCAACCAATTGATTTCTGTTGGACACCCTGTATTTTCAAAAGGAAGAACATAAAAAACGCCTTTTTGATAATTTTTTTCGTGTTTTTTTTTTTCTACTTGCTCGCTGCTATATACACCGAAATCTCATTTTTAACAACATTGGCGTATAACAGTTTACACCATATGTTTTCTAAACAGCTGATGATAATTTCAAATAGCGGCATTCGCATGTAATCGTCTTGGAGAAAAATGTTTTTATTAAATAATTTATTAAATTTAACAAAAAATTTCGCACTAATAAATAAACCGGCATTATTTTGTGTTCAACCCTTGAGAGGCTATTGCATTGCCCTAAACAAACAAAATGAGAGTCAGTCAGATAAAGCAAATTCCAGAGAACAACAGAACATCGACCAGCAGAAAACCTTACGTATTGCTGTGATTGGAGTACCAAATGCAGGGAAAAGTACGTTCATCAATAATTTAATAAATCATCGTGTAAGTACATAGACTTTATGGAAAGAGTTTACCAATACCAATAAATAAATATTTTCTACAACTACAGGTATGTCCGACATCCAGTAAAGTTCATACGACAAGAAAGGCCAACAAAGCTGTTTATACAACGGGACAAACACAATTGATATTTTACGATACACCCGGTTTAGTGTCCCAGAAAGAAATTAAAAAACACAACTTGGAGCAGTCTTTTAAAAGTGCTTATCGACATGCTATTCAACATGCGGAACTAATTGCTGTTATACACGACGCCTCCAATACATGGACCCGTAAACAACTGCATCCAACGGTCTTAGAAAGCTTAAAAAGCTATCCGAACTTACCCAGTATATTGATACTAAATAAAATAGACGCCTTAAAATCGAAAAGAATAACTCTTGAATTAATTCGGCAATTAACAAATAACACTTTAAGTGGCCTAAAGAAATCAAAGAAAGCGCCCAAAAAAGGTTTTAACGTAGACATTAAAGAAAATAGTAATAAAACTCTCGAAAACCCGGTGGTTGAGTTTGGTGATTTAGAAAAAACTGAGAGCAGTTGGAGTAATTTCAGTGAAGTATTTTTAGTGTCATCTATTACAGGCAATGGATTAAATGAAGTTCTTGTAAGTTTACTTATTCAAATTCATTACTTAAGTATTCAAACCATGTTTTGAAATATATTTTAGGACTATTTGGTAGGGGTGGCGAAAGCAAACCCTTGGCACTATAGCAGTGATGTTTTTACTGATGAAACACCCGAAGACCTTATTGTAGAAAGTGTTAGAGCTCGACTTTTGGATTATTTGCCTCAAGAAATACCATACAATTTAAAAACGGCAATAGAATTTTACAGTGCAGATAACAGTTGAGTTGTTTTAAGAAGAATTAAGAACTTTTTGTATTTAAAGAAACATAATGCCATTTTAGATACCATATATGCATCCGTTGAAGTTGTGTGCCCTAGCCAACGAATTGAACGTTTAATTTGTGGCGAATCAAATGGCAGATTAAGACAAATTACGGAACGTGTTACATCAGATTTGGTAGAAACTTTTGGAAAGCCCATATCTCTTACAATTGCCACAAGACCTAAGGAAAAAGTTAACGAAGGAAAGTAGAACCGTATGTGCGTACAAAAACTATGTGCCAGATTCTTGTTATCCAATTGAGGAATTTCATCGTATTAAACAATTATTTCAATATCATATTTATGAACACTTTGAAATTAAACGTCTAAGCTCTGTATTCTTAATGTGTTACATTATAAAATGTTATTGCAATTGATATGTAACAAAAAAATCCATAGAAATGTAATGAACAACTAAATATGTGATCTTAAAATTTAAATTTTTTGAAAAAAGTAACGAGTGAAAAAGACGACCCTACCGTTGATTCAGTTGTTGTACAATAAATCGCTACATATAGGGGCTGCATTACATTTACATATCGGTTCTATGGTCTTGTATTCTAAAAGTTGAGATGAAATTCTTTTTGGTGAAGTATTAGCAATTTCAGCCCACCAAGACTCCGAGTAATTGTTCAACTATGAACCCTGCCTATATGAAACAGTAACGAAAGCTGTTATAACCATGGACAACAAAGCTCAATTTTGCGAACGAAACTTAAGTTCTAATATACACCTTTCTGATGTCAATCAACACCAATGAAACAAGGTTCTACCAAGAAACCTCTCACTAGAACTAGACAAAGCAGGGTACAGAAAGTGATCATCTAAGTCTTTAAAGCTTCTGCAAAAGTATGACGAAAGCACAATTTTTGCGCATTAGATGCTATTGCATCATGATCACTAACCCATGCAATAACTAAACATGCTTGGTGTAAAGTGCATATCCATTTTATTTATCTGAAATAGCACACTGGGTTAAAAAGCGCTATAATCGTCCCTAGTTTGAACAGTATCCTCTTGTTCATTGTTCTGATATTAAAACCATCCTCACCATGTACTCAGCTGCGAGTAATCATTATTGATCTAAACGAACTATATTTATTTTATATATATAGCTCGATATATTTATCGAGCAAGGAAGTAAAGAAATTGTTATACACATTTTTGAGGTGCTATGCTGGTCTCAATATATACATAAAGCTAAAATATTAACTACTTTTTTCCATATTCAGAAGCATTCAGAATGTAGCAGCGTTTATATTGAAGAGCGGCATATATTATTTACGGTTTAACCGACCTTTTATAGATACAAATACCACTAACAACCATATACATCCACTTTTCAAAATTCAGCCTTCGTATCACTTCGAATTCAAAAGCAACTTTCAAGTACTTTGCCTTCTCGATCGCCTGCAACTTCACTCCATTATAGTCAGAGAATGGCAAATTAAAATTCATATACAAAGTGTTTCTTTTTATTAACGAATTATAAATATTTACAAATAATTAACATTTTTACAACAATTTTAACTGGCCTACTAGTTTATCAATATTCTCCACCGTGTCTGGTCCTATACCTAAAACCGTAGCTGTTCCAGCTGCTAATTGCGTGCGACCAGCATCTTGTACCAATGCCGAAATTACACCAAGCTCCGTTGACATTTTTTGTAGTTGCATTAAATCTGCATAGCCGCCATCTACTTTTAGGACAATCTTAGGTTGACCTTTAATCAACCAAGATTCTAGCAGTTGTTGTGTCTGGTCGTTTTTACTAAGCTGAGATTCCTGAACACACAAAACAGCGGCATGAGCACATTGTGCAGCCGTCTTGCCTTTAGACATTTTTAAATCTCCCCTTACAACTAGAGCCAGTTTTGTTGGTGGCGATGATACGGTTTTAGCCATTTTTAAAACATTTTGTAAAAACTTCATCTTGTTAATGTTAATGGATTTATACTGAGGCAATTAATTTATATGTGCGTACTTTTTGCTTTGGGCATCAACATACTTTTGCATGCAGGCCTTAAACTCTTTGACTTTATCCTGGCAACTGCGCCAATCGCCGCTCTCCGCTATACACTCTTGAACTTTGTAATGCAACTCAATACAGCCGGTCTTCTTAAGCATTACTTCAACTGGATCCACATCGGAATCAGTCATAATCGGAGTATATGATTTTAATTGATAATTTATTAAAATTTAATAATACATAACAATTAGCAAAATACAAGACTTTATTCTGGCACTCAGTATAACAGTTTGGCCAGATAATTAAATTCACATGTAAAGATGTCAATTCAAATTAACATAAAGTTTTACAAAACATAACCTCGAAAACCAAAATATCCCACTATTCTCTCAAAAAATTTTTCTTCCGCTAAGACCAGTTAGACGGCGGATTACCATTTATTAAGCTATTCCTGGGCATGCTGAAGCAAGTCTTAAATTTCTTCCCAATTGCCTAGTAAATGTTTTGATTGTCTCAACCTCATTTGGATTTAGAAGACCTTTCTCCTCTCTCTATCTTTTCCTTTGCCAAGTTTAATCTCAGAAACTTCTCTTCCCATTTCACAGAAATGTTCTGGCTCTAACAGCGGTATTGAAATTAACCTCCTGGCATATTCATCTGCCCGGTAATTGCTCTGAATTCATACATAAGCGAAGATGACTGCTTAAACATATCTAAACTAATTTACTTCTATGGCAGCCTGTCCGTCAGATGTTATTGGCTCTATCCGTTAGATATTATTGGCCTGTATCAAAGCTGAAGCTGACACATCGTTTAAAGGCACAAACTTCCACTTTAAACTTACATGCCCAGTCTCCCAATAGGTTCCGAATATTTCTGTATACCACAGAATGGTCCCTCTCTCTATCATTTTTAATTAACTTATATATTTCCACATTCATTTCTCATTGCAAGTATTTTCCAAAATAAAATCTATGTCTTCTGTTTTTGGAGACGCGACACTTGCTGTTTGATGTATATTACTTATGTGATGTTATCAATAACTCAAAATATTAAAGAAAGTAATCTTTTGATCACTCTTATCGAAACTCAAATCATTCTCTTCTTTATTTGGTTCAAGGATATCTGATAAGAACGAAGATCTGAATGTTTTTTTATGTCTTCTTTTCTTTTCTGTTTCAACTTCTGCTTAATAATAATTTCAACTAAAATTTGCAAAGCTCCTCATTTCAAAATTTAATTCATTACAATGTTACCGTCTCCAGCTTGAGTACAACAGTACAACATATAATTTATTAAAACCACACTTTTTCAATTTGTTAATTCAGCACAAATTAATGTTTTGCAAAATATTAATAATGTTTTGTTTTTTTTATTATTAGGAAAAAACAATTTGTATTGAAAAATAATATAAAAAAATTAAATGTAAGATCATCATTTAATTTCAACTCATTGCTAGTGTTTTGTTCTATATAGAATACATAAATTTAAAATAATACATTTAACAATTTTGGAAATAGAAACAAACATCAAAAATCAATATTGAGAAATATTTGTTTAAGATCAAGTGTAAAACGGTTTTAATTACCATTTCACTTGAACTGTATCGTTTTCTTGCAGTGAATAGAAATCTAAAGTTTTAGATAAATTATCCAAGGGTACTATTAAATCGGGATACTTGTGATCGATGTAACTCAACTGTGGTGAATAGTTTGTGGAATCCATTTGAAAGTGTTTGACAATCAGACCAAGTAAGGTTTGTACTGTAATCATACGGGGACATTTCTTCTCCCATACTTCGCCAGTCTCTGTGTTCAATATACGTATTTTGATTAGATTTGAGATTTTCTTTTTATTTGGTATAAATTCAGCAGGAGAACCGTATTCTAAAGATTTACAAAGAAATATTTTATTAATTATAAGCAACAGAAATTGAAATTGAATTTGAAATCACTTACTTCTTATAATTGTAGCATAAGTGCGATGCTTTTTATAAAAATCTCTCAAAGTATCAGGTGACTTGGAGGCTTGCAGCCATTCAACGGCATACTTTTTCCATATATCATATTCAGCTCCACGTCTTTTTTCTGGTGTTAAATCGATTTTATTGAGTATCTCTAAATTGGATATTGATGCAACAGCTTTAGCAAACATTTCATCAAAATCTGACTTAAGATGAGGAGTTTTGTGTAACATTTTCAATTTGGGTAATTTGTCCAACTCATTGAAAGCATCGGCTTCATTCCAAATTGGATTGTACAGTAAATTAAATTGTTCCAAAGAAACAAATATATTCAGTTTAACATTTGGATCACAATCAGGTAATTTTATCTCTTCAATGCCATTTTCCATTAGATTCAACGATTGCAATGTTTTAATATTACCCAATTTACAAACCTGATCAAAATCCATTATTTTAGTACGATGCAAATCCAGTTCTCTGTAAATATCAAAAAAAAAGAATTACGGACATATTGAAAATTCACGTAATAGTTCCAATTTCTAGAGCTTTACAGCCCTGTATCTAATGCGACCTTTCTATAATAATACAGACGTCTACAGAAAAGATAGAAGTATAGAGGATTTTGTCGTAAATAAGTTAAAATCTATTTCTATTTCCACAAATGCTTATGAATTGATTTGCCACTAAAATTGTTTACGGAAATTGTCGTAACAACATGGTGTTGAAGACACTGTATTGTTTTTTTTATTAATTACAAAACAACTACAAATTATATTTAATTATTTACGAGGTGAGTAACTTTGAACTCTGATGGGAATTTAATTCTTAACCCCTAATCTTAATAGTCTTGCACAGTACCTACTACACTACCAGAACACATCAATTTATCTCAATGGTTCGGAATAAGTAATTGGAAATTTTTAATAAAGAAAATCTCTGGTTGAAAAAGAAGCTTATGATTTACATACATACATACCTACATAATTGGTCATTACAACCCTTCAGTCAGGATTACGACCTAGATTCTCACACCACTTATGTTTAAAGTCGACTCCGAACGACAGATTTTTGAGAAACTTTTCATGGCAATTTTATTTACTCTCAGAGTTTTTGCCAGAAGTCACCGAAGAAATACTTTTTGTTTTGATGTCTGGCCTGGGGCTCGAACCCTGGCTTTACGTCTAATAAGCCAACACTCTACCTACTAGACTACAGCGACTTCAAGCTTATGATATACCAAGTAATAATTGATTCCTATCACTTCATTGTACGCTAAGTAAAGTGTTAAATTTTAATTTTCAATTTCAAAATAATCTAAATCTGCTCCAGAAAGATATGAATTATTTTTTCAAAAGTTTGAAAATTTTGAAACCTATATACAAGATATTCCATAAAACACGATTTAGAAATAAAAAAGTATTCTTATTGGAAATATTTAGAGAAAATCTATGATATTGTTCATTTCAATTTCCATACGTGCTATGGTCTTGGGTATTTTTATACAGCATAGTTACTGGAAGAAAAATCTAATGTATTAGCAGATAATTTTCATAATAACAAAATGTAAATATAAAAAGTATTAACAGAATACAGAATTGAAAGAGAAAACCTGGTGAAATAAAATTAAATGTAGTAATTTATAAGCAGAAATTGGTTAAAATCTAAAAAACCTGTTTGAATTGTTATATTACACCACTATTATTTACTTTTGATATTCTTATATCATTAAAATATAATTCAGCTATTTTAAAAGGAACACTTTTTGAACTCACTTTAAATTTTTAAATATATCCTTGGTGTTGACGACGCTCAATTCAGTGATTTGGTTCTCTTGTAAACCGAGCGACTCAATTAATGGCCAAAGTCGAGCTGTTTGGATAACATCAGACCAATCCGTAAAGCCACAGTTACGTAAATTAATAAATTTTAGATTATTGAAAGCCGAAGATAAATCACACACTTGTTGTTCTGTTGGTAACACCAAACGATTACCACTAAATTATAGGATATAAAGAACATTTTTAAGAGATATATATACACAGTATATTGTCAATAATTCTCTAATAGTTGGAAATAGGTATAAAGAAAAACTATACCTTAAGTTCAAATCTTTCAATGTAGGTACTTGGCGACAGATATCAGCTATGATTTCCCAATTCCATATTAGCGTATGACTCAAATTTAGAGATGTTAGTTGGGTGAACTCCTTTAAATAACCAGCCGAATTAATAGGACAATTATCAACACTGATCTCGCTCAACTGTTCAAATTTACTTTGTTTACGAGCCAATTTATCCATACCCACAATTTCAAAAAGGGATGCCTGTAGCGATGCTTGCGTTTCGCGTATCAACTGCATGTCCAAAGCGTTATCGGAATATCCCAAATAACGCTCACGTGCTGCTTCTTCCAACGACTCGCAAGGCCCAACTTTACCAGGCCGTATAAAGCTTCCAGCAGTAGGATGCGCCGTATAAAAATAATGTTTACCATCTACCGTGCCATTATGTTTGCCCCTTTTGGGATCATCCCATTCGACTCCTAACCAAGTGCTTTGGTAGCCATTAACCTTAAACAGAACACAATTGCATTGATGAACAATTTAGTATCACAAGCAAATATAGTAATTTTCGCTTACTTCTCCCACATAACGTACGGTTCCATAATTTTCTCCAATCTTTATACGTGTTCCCAATGGATAACGCAAGCAGGTGTCGTCCAAAATACCTACCATTTCTTTCAGCTCTACTCTTTGTTATGACTCTGTTGCTGAATTGTAATGTGTTTGTGTGTATTTTTGTTTTGTCTTCTGGTTTCAACCTCTGCTTGTTTTCCGTTTTTTTTGTCTATTTCTTTCTATGCAATTTGTTTTCTTTACGAGATGATTCACTCACTTTTTATTTCAAACTATGAATTTTATTAAAATCTTTAAAATTTGTTAATCTATTTAAGGGAAAATAAATTGTCCTGTTCCGTTTAATTTATTTATTTATATGTCTTCTTTTATTTATAATTTTTCCTCTTTTGTGGTTGATAAATATTTTCGTTTACTTTCCGTATCTTCTTTTTCTTTTCACGTCATTCAAACAACTTCGAAGTCAATTGATATAAAGTAACGGCGTAGCTATTTTTTGCTAATTAGCAAATACTACGCCAGAGAACAGACGGACAAAAATAAATAATAATGAACTTTAAAAGCTGATACCCATATACTTCGGTTCTGGAGAGCCCACCCATCAACCTTTCCACTGAATCCACTAACCGTCGTGAAGTCTACATATTCTATTCTTAAATCTTTAAATTTCACCACTGATAATATTGTGCAAATATGGTACTACCTTAACAGTCGATAGTGCCGTGCATTTTACGAGTAACATATTTGTGGTGAATTTCATATCTATTCAACACACCTGAGAAAATTCACCAGTTTTTTTTCGAAACTCACTAAAGAAAAATATGAGACGTTTTCTAATGTGAATGTGAAGGAGATGGAGGAAGTCAGAGCAAGGTACTCATTACTTTCTCACCTCCCAGTGCCTTTTCTTTCTCAGGTCCATCCAGACGTATGGGCGGTCTCCCTTTCGACTGACCATCACCACCCTCACACACATCCATCATAAAACAGCAGCAAAGTCTTGAGTTCGTTATTCTATTTAAAATTTTAAATATTTAAAACACCGACAAGCGTAAAAAGTCTGGTTTTTGCCTACATTGAAAGAATAATACTCATATTAGGCATTTTTAGAAATTTAAAAAATAGTTACGCGTTTTTAGGGAATAAAGAAAGTAATCCGTATGGTGTCACTTTCTTTCAAATGGAATGCTGGCAACACTTCATTATCATATGGTTTAAACTAGTGTAGTCATGCCAGCGGTTTTTGTAAATCTATAGAATTAAGATAACTTAATATTTTTTAATAACTCGTTATTTTGGAATACGGAATATAATTGTCAATTGGCAGTGCGAATGAGTTAGCATTTAGCATTCGCATTTTTCTTTCGAATCGAATTACATAATAACCCTCTGAACCTTCCTTTAGTACGTACATTATGTGCATATATTGTATATTTCCGACTGTCATCTTGAGTCTAAAAGCCGGGGACTAATGAGGAACTAAATCTTTGTTGTATTAATATGTTTTTGCCATAATTTGTGTTTACAATTTTTGCATATACACGTCACTACATTCCATTTATGAAAAACATTACTCTGTGCATGGCATATTCATATATAAATATGCCTTGACTCTGTGGTTAAAACATACTTTTATTCATATGTAAATTGGAGTTAGAATATAAAATTAAGAAAATGGAAGCAAAAGAAAGAACCAAAAATAAAACAATATTGTTGCCAGACTACATTCCATTAAAATTTAATTTCTTTTTAATTATTCTTTCTGAAACATATATGTATGTATGTATTGGATAAACGAATGTTTTTGTTTACTATTTAAGAGAGACTTACAAACACTAGCAAGAAAGAACTTGTGGTCGGTAAACAAAATCTATATGCAAGCATACATACACTTCTAGGGAAATAGTTGGCGAATAACTTAGCCTTATATTACATTGCTTATGTCTGGATTGTTTACAAAAACAACATAAAAAATAATATATGCGAAGAAACACAAATTACTAAAATGTACTATGTATATATATATATATTAAAATCTATATATTTTTTCTACAAGTATCAAAAATTCAATATTTTAAAAAACTTCAGTTAACAAATATGTAAGTCCATGTGTACATTAGGTTTATTGCCCATGCTTTTTTTGCATGTGTATTCACTAGGTTAATACAACGATTTTTGTTTTGCAACATTGACAATATTGTCATAAATGAAAACACCGTAAATACAAAAGAAAAAAATATTATATGTCAGTATAAATAAAAATAAAAATTTGTGTTTCCCCTAATAACCAACAGCTAAAGTCCACGTATGTATAATATATACTGATGTGTTTCATGCAGGCGAACTCCAGATTTCATCATTTATTGTTTGACTTTTGCGGCGTCGAGGTGTGTTCTGTGATTCTTTCTCTTGACACTGAAGAGAGTAAAAAAGTGTAGATAATCATATTATCATCATAAATATAAACAAAATGAACGAAGGAGAGGATCAGAAAATAAATGTAAATAAAAATATTTGTCTTGAAATGAGATATGATTTCTTTGTAAGTTTTATTGTAATTAAATGGTAATAATATTTCTATTATTCAGCTCAAACCGAGAGATTACCAGTTGGAGCTGCTGGACTATATTTGTAACCGAAATGGAATAATTTATTTACCGACAGGATCTGGGAAAACATTCATTTCCATTTTGGCGTTGAAACATTTTTCTTCGCAGATGAAAAAGTAAGTACTAAAGATTATTTTAAATATTTAAGTGTAATCGAACAAAGAAAAATGCAAAACAAATCTGGATAGTATTAAATCGGCTTTCTATATCATACACACACACATAAATATGTTTATATTATTCCTCACTTAACACCACAATGGTTGGAAACGCCGTTGTTAAAAGTAATCATGAGAAATGCTAATTTTGATTTCTTGTCAAGAGTTTAAAGTAAATTTTGTCTAAAGATATTAAATACTAAAAGATAAAAAATAATTAGAATGAATTAATCTGCATCAAATTGTTGGTAATTTTCCCTACGTCTCTAGGGCGGATCGAAGCTATTCCTAATTTCAGTCTATTTTCAAATTTTATCTACGTTTGTACCCATAGATGTCTTTCAATTTAACAACTTATTGAGTCAAACGATTAGAAAAGTATAAAAGCAGTTTTTTTAGCACAATTTTACTTTCTAATGCCATCTAGAGTGATCAATTTTACTTTACTTTAGGTTAAAGGATGACTAATAGCCTATTAGGCCACTTTACATTCGAAATCCTTTATGATCTTCGTTGACAGACAAGCTGCCCTCAGGGCCATTGGGTGGGTTTGGTGTAAATCACGGCTTGTGAGTGCAAAAAATCTTTAAGGACCTTTAGACAAGATCGAACAAGTCTAGGTTGGGTTCCTTGTCATAGCGGTATACTCGGTAATGAGACGGCGGATGCTCTCGCTAGATGCAATTAATTCGTTCCAAAAAAAACCGCAAGCAAAGTTGCATTCCCTTCTTTCATTCTACTAAAGTTGCACGGCCACACATCAAATAATGGATCAAATAAAAATTACTCACACATATAGGCCGAGATGAGTTTGAAGAATATCAAAATACTTTTGATTTTTGCTATCTGCGTTGCATAAATCATATGTTCTTTTCTTCTTCACAACAACAACACAATGAAGTTTGAAGGAACAATAAACAATGATGTGTCGCCATGCGCCATAAAGTGTAAAATCAATCACTGCAGTCTGTATCATTTCAAATGTTAATTTATTAAAAGGGGTTTTCCCTGAATTGTAACTACGTTGAATTATTGCCACAGCTGTCTGTATCATTTCAACTGTTGTTAACTTACTAAAAGGGGTTTCCCCTGAATTGTAACATTACATTGAATTTTTGCCACACAGTTTTATTTTTAATAACATACAAATTCAAAAACTGAAACGGAATTGATAATCAAATTTGCTTTGTGTGAGTGTTTCAATTTTCGTTCAATAAAACACTTGATCTATGTAAACCGGTTTTCTGAAAAATTCTGCCACTGTAAAATTTTGTTTACTTCTAGAAAACGAAAATTGTAACAAAAGTTGATTTTAAAGTGTGTTAACCTATTATCAAACATACATACAATGTATTTGTGACAAAATTTAATAAGAATATGAAACCTGAAACTGCAATGTAAATTAATTATGAAGCCGCGACATATTCTAGTGGCACAAACTAAAGTAACTGACTCTCTGTCCTAAAACGCTCAGGATGCTTTATGGGGGATTATTAATGTTCTGGAAGAGTTCGCTTCTGTTATGGTTTTTGAACTAAAAAATTACATCTTCGAGATTGAGATGTTTCAGTATTTATTCCCTAACTTTATCTTCTATCTTCTTGTTTTCTTTTACTTCTGTCGTTTATCTCCTTATTTCAATAATATTTCTTCCGTCTCTTTTTCAGTTTCTTTTCTCCTCATCTTTTCTTTCTCTCTCTCTCTCTCTCTTTCTCTTTCTCCCTGGGTAAGGTTGTATTTTTCATCTACCATTGCAATCTAACCTCACTTAGCTGGAACTCATATCGCACAATACTCCCTTTGACACCATTAGCGAATGTTATGAAATCCATGCTTCTTTCGTCCCTAGAGGAAGATTTTAACTTGGTCTTACACTATGCCAGTGGCATTAATAAACAGAGACCGTATGATCGCACTGTTGTCACTACTCGTGATCTGTCGCCGCTCAATAATGATGTACGATATTATGGATTCAGTCGTGTCTTATAACATCAAACGCTGTTTTGGCAACTACTTCAGCAGTACATTAACCCTAGACCATTGTAGAATTTATAGATTGGAAATTCAGTTGAGGAGGGAGGATAAAGACGGATGTCGTTCACTCTTTCTTTCACGGCTACTGCAACTTCCATATGGACACACTAATTCTGCCGCAGCTTTGATTCGAATTTAGTTGTATCGTAAATAACCGATGCTAAACATGCCAACAGAGACCTTATGACACGGCACATCTGTTTAGTTGTCAAGGTAGGACAAAACCAGTTAGGCTGCGCGCTTTTCTACAACTACCTTCAGCATAACAAACAACAATCTTAAGTTTTATCAATCAATTTATTTCAATTATTTTATTGCTTGCATTTTTAATTTAGAATCAACCAAACTGTACAGACTATAAACATTTTGCTTTAAAGATGAAAAAATCTTGTTAAATGACTACATGCAATATTTGAAACATAATTCAATATCGTTATAGCATAAAATGCCTATTAATAAACATTAATATTTCTAAAATCCGCATTATAATTAATTTAATTCTGTACATTTTTTATTATTAATCTTTAAAACTTATTGATAATGCTCTCCACAGTTGCTTTACTTGCTCTAGTTTGAAATATGGAGAGAAAAGGTGGTCTTGTTTAGTAATTAATTAATAGTTATATATTAACTGATAGTAATCCTTATTATTTATAATTGTTTAACATATACAGAGGTAGTCATAAGTATTTACACAAAAGAGCATTTTTACGTTTTTCTTAAAAAAGGTCTCAGTACTTTTTACTGGAAATAAATTTTGGAACAAATTTTTTACTATTACCTAGCCTCGAATATGCAGAAGCAAATAAAATAAAATTGGAAAAGATAACGGTTCTTAGTACTAAATAAAAAACAAATAACCATATGCTTATAAGTTGTCAAAATTATTTACACACGTTTTATTCTTTTCAAAATTATTTACACAAGACTTAAGTCCGGTCGCAATCTTTATATTAATCATTTTTTTTTATTTTTACATAGTTTATTAATAAACTTAGCTAGTATTTTGTAATAACGCCTTTTGAATCAATGACCGCCTGTAATCTTTCTGGAATTGAGTTAATTAAGTTTTGGGCAAATTCGGGAGTCAATTTAGACCAAATTTCACTAATTTCTTGTATAGCCTCTTCGCGTTTTCGACTTTTATCTATAGTTCTATGATATTTTATGAAAGTCCAAACATTTTCAATAACGTTTAGGTCAGGGCTCTGAGAAGGCCATGGAAGAACAGCCTGATCTACGTTTTCTAAGAATATGGTAGGTAACAATCCTTTGTGGCAAGGGGCATTGTCGTGCTGTAAAATCCATTAACTGGTTGGAAAAAGGTTGTTTGCAGACCCAAAGGCATTGTTGTTTATAATTTCGAGATAACCAGACTGCTTTAAAGTCCCGCCTATCGGTACCAAATTCCAAAACCGTAATATGATAGACATCCCCAAAACATCGTGCCGCCACCAAATCTGTTGAGTGGTTGTACAGCCTTTTTTTTTTGTTTCGTGGTGGATGCATAAAGCGCTTACAAAACGAGCCCTGGAATTGAAATGCAGCCTCATCCGTCCACAACACACTCTACCAAAACTCTATAGGATGATGAGGATGTCTATCATATTATGGTTTTGGAATTTGGTACCGATAGGCGGGACTTTAAAGCAGTCTGGTTATCTCGAAATTATAAACAACAATGCCTTTGAGTCTGCAAACAACCTTTTTCCAACCAGTTAATGGATTTTACAGCACGACAATGCCCCTTGCCACAAAGGATGGTTACCTACCATATTCTTAGAAAACGTAGATCAGGCTGTTCTTCCATGGCCTTCTCAGAGCCCTGACCTAAACGTTATTGAAAATGTTTGGACTTTCATAAAATATCATAGAACTATAGATAAAAGTCGAAAACGCGGAGAGGCTATACAAAAAATTAGTGAAATTTGGTTTAAATTGACTCCCGAATTTGCCCAAAACTTAATTAATTCAATTCCAGAAAGATTACAGGCGGTCATTGATTCAAAAGGCGTTATTACAAAGTACAAGTTAAGTTTATTAATAAACTATGTAAAAATAATAAAAAAATTATTAAAATAAAGATTGCGACCGGACTTAAGTCTTGTGTAAATACTTTTAAAAAGAATAAAACGTGTGTAAATAATTTTGACAACTTATAAGCATATGGTTATTTGTTTTTTATTTAGTACTAAGAACCGTTATCTTTTCCAATTTTATTTTATTTTCTTCTGCATATTCCAGGCTAGGTAATGGTAAAATTTTTTTTTCAAAATTTACTTCCAGTAAAAAGTACTGAGACCTTTTTTAAGAAAAACGTAAAAATGCTCTTTTGTGTAAATACTTATGACTACCTCTGTATATAGGCCATATAAGGGTAATAAAAAATGTTCTAACTCACTACGAGTTTCTGTTTCTGCATCGAATTATTACACCCTCTCATTATATTCTTGTAATACTGGTATGATAAGAAAAGACCAAAATTCAATGTAATCCAATTCAAAAAAAGACACCTACCTCCCTTTTTATGTCGAACTTAAAAAAAATTTATCTTTACTGATGAATATGATGCAGCAATATGATGTTCGAAATGTACTCTTAATGAAGAAGTTATATGTATATTATTAAGTTATTTTCACTAACTTAATTATTAAAATGTAAGTGTAGATCATATCGACGCCTCCGTTCTATAGCATTCTAAGTCGAAAAAGTGTGTTTTGAGTTATGAGCTCTCAAAGTTTTCTCGCGATATACGACTATATGTGTATTCTAAGTAAATTTTTCCCTATAAGTTCGCAACGGATCGGCGCATCTTAACCAAATTTTTACAGTATTTAAGTTAGAGAACGTAGAATTTAAAAATGCATGAACATTAAAAACGTTATAAGTACACTTAGAACGTTATAGAATGGAGGCGTCGATATAGTATGATCTATTGAAGTTAATATGTGATTTTTATTCACAGTGATGTGAAAAGTAATAAGGACAGTGCCCACCCAAACTTACATTATATTTAAAACCGAATAAAAACTCGAAAATTCTTTCAAGTTTAAACGACTTTTTCTTTCTTAAACGGTAGAAAAAGATTAAAAACAAAATTTTTTCTATTCCTATAATATATATTGATTTTTTTGTGGTTTTGTTTGAATGTATGTAGTTTAAGGTTTGAAAAAAATAAGGACACTTCATAAAATCTTAAAGATATAACTAACCTAAGTAAAACTAAATAGGTATTTATACGGAATATTGTTGCATGAAGCCTTAGTGTGACGTTAGTACTTTGTTGCGGATTATTTGTTATACAGAACAGCAGCACAGCTTCTAGGCATTGAGTTGACCAAATTTTGACAAACATGCAGCAGTATTGAGTTTCAAGCATCCTGTATAACATTCCAAAGCTCGTTGCAGTTTGTTGGACACTCCCCTGATTGCCCTTTTAACACAAATTTTCTATTGGGTTCAAATCAGGGGACTGTGCTGGCCATTCTAAAACATTAATTTTTTTTGTCCTGGAACCACTTCTTTGTGTACTTTGCCGTATGCTTTCGGTCATTATCCTGCTGGAAGACCCATTTGAGTGGCAGCGTTGTATTTATCAAAATTTCGGTGTAATCAGGCGATTTCATTACATTCTGAATACGATATAGAGGACCCACACCATAATAAGAGAATGACACCCATACCATGATGCTACCTCCACCCTGTTTTACCGTCTTTAAATTATATTTTGGATTGAATTCTTACATCTTACCATGTAAGAAGTCCTATCCATCAAGATATGTATGTGTTAATTTAAATCAGTAGCAGTGAGTTTCATAAGCCATTTCTATTAATTATTGTATTTTAGTACTATTGCAAATGGCGGCAAACGGGCAATATTTATGTGCAACACAGTGGAATTAGCGCGTCAACAATACAAAACTATCAAAAGTTCAACCAATTTAATTGTGGGACTCTATATCGGAGAACGAGATGTTGATAATTGGAATCGTCGTAAATGGGCAGAAGAAATTGAGGAAAAACAAGTATAACTAAAAATGTTAAAATTGGAATGGCCTTTCATTAGTTTTTTTTTCGTTAATTATTATTTTAGGTCTTGGTGGGAACAGCACAGATATTTGTCGATATTGTTAATCAAAATTTAATAAAAATAACAGACTTGAGTATTGTTATAATCGATGAATGTCATCATGCAACCGGAAATCATCCAATGCATGAATTTCTCAGTACATTTCAATCGCATCCACAAAATCAATTACCACGAGTTGTAGGCCTGACTGGAGTTCTTATAAAAGGTAATAAATTAGGTTCTGTTATAGAGGAACTAAAAAAATTGGAGGCTACTTTTCGTGGAAATATTATTACGATACGTAATATAAATCAAATAAAAAATGTCATGGTGTAAGTATATTGTTTTTTTAATAAAGACAACAAAACTGCGTGATATTTATCGATGCAATAAAATTTTAGATTTTCCACAAAACCAACAGAGCAAATGATCGTATATGCAAGTCAAGAGCATACATTTCGTGTGGAAAGTGAAGTTGAAAGACTTGTTAATGAAGTAAATGCTACAATAGACAATTTGGATATTGGCAATATACCACAGAAAATGTCGAAAAGTCTTGTTACAGTGCGAGATCCAAATAAGAAAAAGGCCATCAAAAATTTACTTTCCGATTTTATTTATCAAATGAAAGATTTTGGTTTATATGCTGCATCCATAGCAATTATGTCGCCTATAATTGAATATGAAATTAAAAAACGACAAGCAGAAACTATTGCACTGCGTAATTTATACCGTGTGGTAATACAATATTGTGAAAGAATCAGGCATATTATTGTTAAAGAATTGAAAAGCCAAACAGATGATGAAAATGTTGGGGCCGAAACACTTGAAATAATATCTAACTATTCCAAACCAAAACTATTAGCCTTATTCAAACATATAGATGATACTTTTGCTAACAAAGAACCTGATGATATTGCTTGTTTGGTTTTCGTTGAAAGACGTTACACAGCGAAATGTTTGTTCTATGCATTAAAAAATTATATTTCGCTTAAGGAAAAGCTGCGCAATCGAATTCGTCCACAATTTATGGTAGGCCGAAATAGTATTCTGTATAGTATTGAATCTATTTTAGAGACAAAGTGGAATAAGAAGGCCATTGATGAATTTCGTTCGAAAGAATGTAATCTACTAATCTGTTCCAGTGTACTGGAAGAAGGCATAGATGTGCAGGCATGCAATTATGTTTTCGCATTTGATCCTCTTAAGACCTTTAATTCCTATATTCAAACAAAAGGTCGTGCTCGCAGCAAAGATTCGTACTACTCTATATTTTCATCGCGTCAAAATCAAATGGACACAGTAATAAAAGTTAAAAAATACAAAGAGACACATGAACAAATTATACACTTTTTAAGAAATCGTGTATTAGATCGAGAAGACCCCCTAGAGGAGGAAATTGCTGAGCAATTTGCTGAAATAATACCACCGTATACAATACCGAGCGGTGCTCGTTTAACTGCTAACTCTGCCTTGGCATTATTACATCGATATTGTCAGACACTGCCGTGGGATAGTTTCGGTAGTTGCCAGCCATGGTATACTAAATTGCCTTCTAATTTGAAAGGAGAGATTGCTATTTCAGTTAAATTGCCGCTTCAGTCTACCGTTCGGGAAACTATTGTTGTAAGTGTATAACAACAGTGTATAATAAAAATAAATTTTGAGAATCTAAGGATCACGTACTTATTTCTTTTCATTTGATTGATTTTCAGAGTGATTATTTTAAAGTTGCCAGGGACGCCAAAATTTCAGCAGCATTTAAAGCGTGTAAAAGGCTCTATGAAAATGGAGAGCTTAATGACTATCTTTTGCCTATTACCAAAACCGAATGTATTGCCCAATTGTCGGACCAACTTTTCCAACATTGGAAAAAATATAACGACGACAGTAAGTTAATTATTTCTAAAAGTATTTTCCTGGAATATTCGATGTTTTCTATTTTTTGCAGTTACTAAACAAACCGTTGGCAAACAAATGAAACGTGCTTATAATAAAAAGTGTCCTAGCGAACTATATAATGCTATGCCCCGCTTGGGAGAAAAATCATATGCTTACTGCATTGAATTTGCAACAGATTTTACAAGGAATCCATATAACGAACATATTATTAAATATTTAGGATCTAAAGCAACATATGCCATACTTTTAAATAAGAAGCTACCAAAGCTAGCCGAAATGCCCTTATTTATGTCACAGGGCAATTTACGCGTAAAAATCTCAGAAAAACCCATTGAATGTGTAATTAGAGATGAAGGACAATTAAATCTATTGAAAAAATTCCATACAGTAATTTTTAAAGATATTTTAAAGTTATGGAGAGAGTTTTTGGTTGTTGATAATCGTAATGAAGAGAATTCATATTTAATTGTACCCATGGATGGTTTGCCTTCTATTGATTGGCAATTGGTAAAGAAATTTCAACATTTGGAAGCATGTCGTTCATATTCATCTGAAGAGCGTTTAGCTGCAAAATACACACCAAAAGACTACTTGGATACGGTAGTCACCAAATGGTATAGTGAACATCAGCAAGAAAACTTTGTGGTTACAAAAGTACGTGAAGATCTGACACCAATGAGCCCATTCGCAAGTAGCAATTATGGCACATATGCTGACTTTTATTGTTCGCGTTACAATGTTAATATAGTTAATAAAAAACAATTTTTATTGGAAGTAAAAAGTTTAACTCAACGTAGAAACTTTTTCAATAATGCCAGCAACAAAAGCGCTGAAAAGAAAAAGGAACAGAATACAATTATTCTAATACCGGAATTGTGTCACAATTACAAATATCCAGCCCACCTGTGGCTGAAGGCATTGTTTCTACCAACAATTTTACATCGTGTCTACTATATGTTGCACGCCGAGTCACTTCGTAGACGCATTAATGCATTTTTAAATTTGGAAAAATATTTTGTTGACTACTCACCAAAACCTTTAATAATTGATACATCATTGAAGAGAGTACTAGACGATGATGGTTACTTGATTAAAGAAAAAGAGGTTAGTTTTTACTTTTTACATTTGAAATGCAAACATGTTTATATATATACATAGTATACATAAGGTCATAGGCCTCTAATTTATTACATATTATAATTGGCCCTAATCACACGAGAACAATTGTGCTAGCGTAAAATGATATTTTATAGGCAAGAGAGGTGAAGAGCCTAAAACTAATACATGCACATTTTTTAAAATCAGCCAAACATCAAATAAATTGAAAAGAACAAAAATTGTTCTCGTGTGATTAGAGCCATTGCCAATTCATGTAAATCGTAATTTTTCTATTGCAATATGAGGATCTTGTTTTAAATGTTGGTAACATTTTACATCAGATTTTAAGAACCACCAGTCTTGCTAATTAAAAAATATCAATTTTTTTTTGTTATATTGTTAAAATGGAATTTCGATATAAAAAAATAACTTGTGTTTTATCTCTGTTTTTTTTTCTCTCCCTCTCGCTCTCTATCTCTGTCTCTTCTAAAGCATGCCAAAAGGAATCTACCTTCTTTACCAACAGAAAACCCCGGCAATAACTATGAAATAATCAACTTAGATACGCTAAATAGTGATGAATGTAAGTGGAAAAAATTTTTGGAACCAATAGATTTATCGCGAAATATTGACAAAACCTTTCCGGTTGAGTTGGACTACTATTATAAATTTGTTTCGAGTTTAATTCCCGAAATTAATAAATTAAAACTAAGAGATGAGGACGAATACTCGAAATCACAATTTGATATACCGAATGTTATGAGCAACAGCCCTGAGCATTATAATAAAGTGCCAATTGAAAATGTTGCGACAAATATTGAAAAATTGGCCATTAAGGATGCACCACTTGAACAAAAGATGGAAATAGCAATGTTAAAGAGAAATTATGAAAAAGATCATTGCTTGAAGTCAGCTGAACAATATGAATTCTTAGCTGCAATAACATCGGCACGAGTTAATGATGTTTTCGATATGGAACGTTTCGAACTTTTGGGCGATGCTTTCCTTAAATTTTCCGTCTCATTATATTTAGCAAACAAGTATACTAAATGGCATGAAGGCTATTTGACAATAATTAAAAGTCGAATGGTATCAAATCGTAATTTACTATATTGTATGATGGAAACAAATATTTGTGAAATGATTTGCTCCACATCGTTCAATCCGAATACGGTTTGGTTGTCGCCTTTGTGCGGTTTGCCAGCAAACATATTGAATTTATTAAAAAATAATTTACCAATATCATCTGTATTAAGTCCTTGTGATTTTTATAATTTACATTTAACGGAAGATGAAGTCTACTCTGGTATATGTTCAGCAGAAAAACTGGAATGCTTTAATAAAATCTGCAAAAGAAGCCAAGAGCTAGCGGCTAGTAATGCAGAATCCGATCCCGACAACGATATGAATGCATACATTTATAAAGATGTCATACGAGATAAAGTTGTAGCAGATACGTTGGAAGCCTTGTTGGGTGTTTGTGTTAAAAACTATGGCATTCAACGTAGTTTTCAAATGTTAGAATTTTTTGGTATTTGTAAATCAGATCAGAAACATTCTCATATCAATTTATTGGATCTGAAACTAAGTGGTGATCATTTACGGACAAAAATTTCAAAAGCAGAAATCGATGGCTTTCTGCTAAATTGTGAATACTTGGAAAGAAATCTTGGCTATAAATTTAAAGATCGCGCATATTTATTGCAGGCTTTAACGCATCCTTCCTTTCCGACAAATCGTCTGACTGGTTGCTATCAAGAATTGGAATTTATTGGCGATGCCATACTTGATATGCTGATAACATGTTATATATTCGAAAGAAATCAAAATATGAATCCTGGCCAAATGACAGATTTGCGTATGGCTTTAGTGAACAACATAACCTTAGGCTGCATTTGTGTTCGCAATAAATTCCATTTATTTTTGCTTTATGAAAATGCACCATTATCGGAAGCTATTAAAGTTTTTGCTGATTTTCAAGAGACACAAAATTATCGTGTCACTAATCAAGTTCGTATACTAATGGAGGAGAATTCAAGTGATGATATTAATCCGTTCAATGATATCCTGAACGATGTAAATTCATCTGAAAATGAATACAGTGACAGTGACATTGACATGGTAGACTATGAAGCACCCACACAAAGTATACAAAATAAAACATCAAAATGGCCACAACCTAAAAGAAGTTATAATATGGCGAAAAACGTTGATGTACCGAAAGCTTTGGGTGACATTGTAGAAGCTCTAATAGCGGCTGTCTATTTAGATTGCCGTGATTTAAACACTACATGGAATGTTATCTACAATCTTATGAAAATTGAAATTGATGAATTCTCACACAAAGTACCGATTGATCCGGTGCGCCAATTAGGTGAAATTAAACAAGCTCATCCCAAATACAGCAAGCCGGTTATCGATAACAATGAAGTCATGGTAGAATGTGTTTTCAATTGTTTAGATAAATCTTATACAACAAACGGCTTTGGTTCTAATGCTAATCAAGCCAAAAAGGCTGCAGCTAAGCAAGCCTTACAAATATTGGATAAGCTGTCGAATTAATTTCTCTTGCCTTCATAAAGCTCGAGGAGAATAGAATAGGATAGAATAACAAAGGTTTTGTGATTTTATCATATTTTTTTTTATGAATACATATTCATTTGACAATTAAATTTTTATTGGGAATAGTTTTATCCTAACAAAACTTGTTTCCTCCTTTATGTATTAATTCAATGATTTTCCAAAAATTAGTATTAGAATTTTTAAATTAGATTAGATTAAAAACTTTTCTATATTTGTTTCAATATTTTTATATTTGTTATATGCAAGATGATGTGTCTTATACATACATACATACATACATACATACATACATACATACATACATACATACATACATACATACATACATACATACATACATACATACATACATACATACATACATACATACATAATTGGTCATTACAACACCCCTAATGATGATTACGACCTAGTTTCTCATGTGCCTTATATCCGGGCTGAATAGATAATATGTAATATATTGATTACGTTAATAATTCTGCTTTTATGAGGTTCAATTATAATTTCTTAATTACATTCTTTATTACATACATATATAATTAATATAAATTAACATTTAACCATATTAACATTAGAACATGTTTGTTAAATTTAATTTCGTAATTCAAAATGCCTAGCAGTGAAAGGCGTCATGATGTGTTTGCTGTTTCATTTTATTCTCAACTTTAATAAAAAAAATGCATTTTAGATTGCAATAAGGCACTTGTTATCGGCCACATAGTTGCAAAATCTAAAATCGATTTGAAAAATTTACAAAAAAATTTACAAAAGAAAAATAAAAAATTTGAAATTTATTTTAAAGAAAAACTTGTTGAAAATAGTTGTTGCAGTTCTAAAATCTGAGAAACTAATATGAAACATTTTAAATCTAAATCCTACAAATTATTTTCCTGATTTCATTATTAACGCAATATGTTGGAATATGTTGGTTGCATGATGTCTTTTATATAATAAAACATGCAAGCTTCTCAAGCACTGAATTTCAGTGGAACACTATAAATGTCTTCCAACACAAATTTGTTCAACAAACATGTTTCTACTTATAGTTTATAATAAGAATGATAGACTTAGTAGAGGTTAATCATTCATAAAATTTCCTTGCATTTTCTGAATTTTTGTCCCCTGTTACCATCATTCATTTTATACACACATACCATGTTTTAATTATATTTTTGTTAATTTAGTTATGCAAACATTATAGATATATAAACAAATAAATAAAATATAAATTTTCATTTTGTTATAAACTTATATTTGAAGTTTTTTTTTTTTTTAATAAATTCGGATATAATACTGCGTGTTCTGAGATATTAGCCACTATCACTGTTGTATGGTCAAGCGATCTTTTAAATTTTTGTCTAAACTTCTAAACTGAACTTCACTATTTAAGTTAATACTTTTTCACAATTTCAATTAAGACCTGTTAACTGTCTTAATCTGTTACGTAGAAAATCGTGTGATTTTCAGTACGTTTTACGTCCTTCACAAGGGTTCGTTTCGAAAATATGGCGGCTGTCAAAATGTGAACCTTTATTAAAACCGTTTCCAAGAAGCTATCTAACATCAGCCAACCCATGGCCTAGTAAACAACACTCATACTTTGATTAACTTCTTCCTTCTTCAGCCTTCAAAAATTTTTCGAATTTCTGTCAGGCCATTTTTTAACTTGAGATTAAATTCTTTTTTAATTTTTCTGCGACGGAAGGGTTGTATCTTCTACTCGTTTGGCAAGGCACGGCTTAAAGTACAAAAAGCCCGCCCCACATGTAGCAATTGCAGAGGTCCCACCCGTAAAAGATACTTCAGAGCAGGCACTCATGACAGACGACTCGGCATTGGAGTGTTCTTCGGACTTTCAGATCACCTGGTCGAAAGCCAGAAAAACTGTATACCATGGGTTCGAATAGGACTCTGACTTTTCTGTGATACTAAATTCACGCCCTCTTAAATTTTGAATGCAATTGTAAAGAACTGATTCCTTAACTGAAGAGTGCATGTCCATGTGTATAAGCGACCGAAGGGTATGTATAAGAAATGATATCTTAACTGAAGAATACATGTCCATGTGTATAATCTACCGAATGGTATGTATAAGAAATGACATCTGGCGTAGAAATGTTTCCATCGACATTTTTTTCTCAAATACCAGGCTAACAGAACTCTGTAGGAGGTGGTTTCCTTACAAATGATTTTGGTTTAGTGGCTATAACTTCGTTGTTTCAAGGAGTTTGAAGAAGAACTGTATACCATGGGTTCGAATAGGACTCTGACTTTTCTGTGATACTAAATTCACGCCCCTAATGCGACGCCCTCTTTAGATTTTGGATGGAATTGTAAAGAATTGATTTTCTAATTGAAGAATACATGTCCATGTGTATAATCTACCGAATGGTATGTATAAGAAATGACATCTGGCGTGGAAATGTTTCCATCGACGTTTTTTTTCTCAGATACCAGGCTAACAGAACTGTGTAGGAGGAGGATTTCTTAAAAATGATTTTAGTTTTATGGCTATAACTTCATTGTTTCAAGGAGTTTAAAGAAAAGCTGTATACCATGGGTTCGAATAGAACTCTGGCTTTTTTGTGATACTAAATTCACGCCCCTAATGCCACGCCCTCTTTAGATATTTGATGCAATTGTGAAGAACTTATTCCTTAACTGAAGAGTACATGTCCATGTGTGTAAGCGACCGAAGGCCATGTATAAGAAATGACATCTGACGTCGAAATGTTTCCATCGACATTTTTTTTTTCAGATACCAAGCGAACAGAACTGTGTAGGAGGAGGATTTCTTAAAAATGATTTTGGTTTTCTGGCTATAACTTCGTTGTTTCAAGGACTTTGAAGTAGAACTGTATACCATGGGTTCGAATAGAACTCGGGCTTTTTTGTGATACTAAATTCACGCCCATAATGTCACGCCCTCTTTAGATTTTGAATGCAATTTTAAAGAACTGATTCCTTAACTGAAGAGTACATGTCCATGTGTGTAAGTGACCGAAGTGTATGTATAAGAAATGACATCTGACGTCGAAATGTTACCAGCGACATTTTTTCTCACATACCAAGCGAACAAAAGTGTCTAGGAGGTGGTTTTCTTACAAATCTGACAACGTGTTACTAGCGACATTTTTTCTCAGATACCAGGCGAACAGAACTATCTAGGATGTGGTTTCCTTACAAATGATTTTGGTTTAGTGGCTATAACTTCGTTGTTTCAAGGAGTTTGAAGAAACACTGTGCAACATGGTTTCGAATAGAACTCTGGCTTTTTTGTGATACTAAATTCACGCCCATAATACCACGCCTTCTTTAGATTTTGAATGCAATTTTAAAGAACTGATTCCTTAACTGAAGAGTACATGTCCATGTGTGTAAATGACCGAAGGGTATGTATAAGAAATGATATCTGACGTCGAAATGTTACCAGCGACATTTTCTCTCAGGCGAACTGAACTGTGTAGGAGATGGTTTTCTTACAAGGTGGCCAGAACACCTGGACGAAAGTCTGCTGCCCGACGAAAAAATGGACACAACGATCGTTGCAGTCAAACAGGATGAAGGTAATCCAGACCAAAGCTACTTTGGCTTCATTTATTTTTCGACTCTACAATGGGGAGGAAACTATCATTCTGGTCCAATAACCGTGGGTCTACAATGGTAAGATTTGCGGACTCAATTCAAAGACGTACAAGCTGATAGTTCCTTCCGACACGGGTAATAAGAGGGCTTTTATTCTAATTAGAAATGGCTTCAAATTACAGTATTGGGCGCTTGAATCACCAAATAATTAAAGATTTATTTCTCTTTATAAAATAAAAGATATCATTTATGTGCAACATTAATATTTTTATTGTTTTTGTTTTTTTTTTAATAATTTTATGTAAATATTTCAATTGCTACAGCCTACAACGAGATTTTTAATTTATTGGTCTTATTATATACAAAGAGAAATGCTTAAAAGATAAAATTATGTTTTTCCAAATATTACACATCTGCTTACATTATATATATATTTTTATTTTATTAAATTTCACCAATTAAAAAATAAAAAGGAACAGATATAAACATAAAAATAATCTTGGGCAAGGTATAAATAACTAAGAGTTTAACATGGAATGGAATATTTAAATCAATCAAATTTTAATAACTTAGAACTTTATTTTAAAAAGTATAACAAATGAAATAAACATCAATTTAAGAACATTTCATTGTTTTAAAATGCTTATACACATTTAAATTTCTACTTATATAAAATCTTTGAGATAAAATTAAATAAACTAGATTGTAAATATAGAAAAATAAGAGTAACGATACATTGAAGTAGAATAAAATTGAAAAATAAAATATCCGATACACTATAACCATGTATTTAAACGCGACAGCCACAATCCGGTTTATTAATACTTCGTTGTCGTGTTTGTTGTAAGTTTCTTAAAGCTGCCCCACCGTATTGTATGCCGCTGCCAATACGTTCTGGATCGAGTTCTCCTGTCTCTATTTTCGCCAAAATAGTTTTAGAGCACTTTAAAAATGCTTCTTCTACATTTTCTCCAGTTTTTGCACTTGTTTCAAGAAATATTAATTCTATCGAAGTAAAAAGAAAAATATTGAAAATATTCACATTTTAATCGTTTAATATGAAATAATAATACCATTTTCTTGAGCAAATGTACTGGCCTCTAAAAATGTAACATCTCTGGCTTCCTCTAGATCTTTTTTATTTCCAACCAATAATATCACTATGTTGGGACTTGCTAAGGTTCGAGCATCATTTAGCCAGTTTGTTAAAGCATTAAACGAATCTCTCGATGTGGTATCATAAACCAGAAGGGCACCAGCTGCCCCACGATAGTATGAACGGGTGACAGATCGAAAGCGTTCCTGTCCAGCTGTATCCCAAATCTGCAACTTTACTGATTTACCGCCTACATTAACAATACGTGAACCAAACTCCACACCAATGGTATGAGAACTATCATCCTTGACTAATATCATAATAAAAAAAATTCATTTTAAAAAGGGAATAGAATGGCTATCATATATAAATATCTTTATCTTTAAAGGTGTTTTATTTAAAATGATTTGTATTATAATTATTTCAGAACACTTGAATTTAACAAATCATTTCGAAATATTCTCAGTCAAAAGGGTATTCTATTATAAACAATAAGCAACAAAGATATGTATTTTCTTGTTGCCTTATAATTTTAAAATTAACTATCTAAGATACGGGCTTAAGACTTAAGAAAAATTCATAATCGATTTATTTTATAACATACATATGAAAAGTAGCCTAAACTATTTAATTATTACTAGTATACTCTGTTGTAAAACAAATTGAATTATTAAAGTTATTTTTATTTGAGGACGAGGGCAATAATATAAAATCTAGTCCTAGAAAATAATGCATTTTAAATAAATTTAATTTGGTGTCAAATAGAAAGTGCATAGTTTGCTAAAATGAGTTCGATTCTTCTCGATAACAAAAAAAAAAATAAATGAATTTCGATGGAACTCTGAAAACCAAATTTGGTAAAATCGGGAACAAGAAATTTAGTATATTGGCTTCGCTGCTATAAGGGTAGGACTCGCATTACGAAATCTACATAATGATTATGATTTTAAGTCTGATTTCTTGAGGATTCAATAAACGAATTGAATCGAATGATTAAACTAGCAACTAAACCTTCAGACTGTCCTCAACTATAAAAACAGACGTTCTTCGCATTCGCCTCTTATAATTCGCCGAAGCTTGAAGGCTATTAAAAATTTCGGCGAGGTCACCGCCTTCCACTTCTAAACAAATCACACTTCCTGAGGTCCTATGCTCCTATAGGATGGATGGGATAATATATAAAGAAAATTAAAAATGTACTCATTTACTAGACATAATTTATCATTGATTAAATAAATAGTAGGTTATATGATAGATGATCATTTTCCATTCATAACGTGGATTTCCAGCTCCCATTTCAATAAGCATCTCGAAGTAGAAAGACCTTGAATAATTTTTAAATTGTTAATCATAGTTTGTTTAAATTTTAAATACCGCAATATTTACAATTAAACCACAAGAATACGTAGATATTCCAATTTCAAAATTCTATGTTAAACTATAATGTAGACTGTTCATTTAACTAATGAGGGTTTTTCATTTATGTTGTATTAAACAAGAGCTCTTTTTATACGTTTGCTTGCTATCATCATATTTTTAAGCCATAAACACAAGCCTTATACAGCTTGCATATTAAAATTTAATATGGTAATTTCCCAAATTTATAAATTAAAAACAAACAACTGCTACACTCCCACTCTTCTGAGCTTAAATCTACAACTAGGTTTAGTTTAATATTTCCTACAGTCGATGTTCGTAACATTTGGATATTAAATCATGTCTTTGCTGTAATTGCTGTTGTTTAGTTTTACAGCAACAGAAGCAAAACACGCAATTATTGCTATTCTTATTATATATCCAATCTGATACATTTTACTGGAAAATATTCTTTAACTTACATTTATTTTCAATAAAGTGATGCAACAAACAACTTTTACCACTGCCAGCACTGCCAATAATTAGAAATTTGAATAAATAATCTAAAAGAAAAACAAATTTAATTTGTCCAAATAACAAGTCAATGGTAAATAACAAAAGATTTATTTAATACCGTATGTTTCAGACATTTTTCTTTCAACTTTATTTTTGTATTTAATATATTTGAAATAGTTTTCTTTTTATTTAAGTAAAAAATTAAAACAAAATACTCTTTTAACATAAAAATGCAATTTTGATATTTTATTGTTTTTTTTTTGCTTTATAGCTGTCACTAAACTATGACTAAAGTTATTGTTGTTATTTTAACAACTACTACTTTTGTCTTTCTTTTTGATATACTGAACGCACTGCATGCCAACTACGCTATTTAGTAGTGCTACCAGATTTGATTTATAAACTCAAGTTTTAACCATGGTGAAATTATTTATTTGAAATATTTTGTAGAAATAATTTATAAGCAATTTCACCATGGTTTTAACATAGAATTCAAGTTAGAAATGAGACAAACGGAAAACATTATCGTAAATCAGTGTTGCAAAATTAAACAAACATAAAAGAAAGAAATTACCATTATTAATTATTATTATTATTAATTATCAAAATAATTTAAATTTAATTATTTTTTGTATGCAGTTGTCTAATTTTAATTTTTAAGAATTTTAAATAGAATGACACAATGGCAACATAGTTAATGCAGTGAATGTAATCAGACATATCGGTGAATGCCTCCACTAACAGATGTGAAAATTACTTATTCTAGACACACACCGTCTAAATCACGATATACAGTACATGGATTTATGGTAATACACTACATATTTCGAATAACAGTAAGTTTCTATTTTATTCACCACATTTTGGAGGAACTCACCACACTCCGACTTTATTCACCACACCGAATATATTCACCACGTTTTGTAAAAACTTACCACAACCACACTTCAAAAAAATTTAAAAAAAATTTATATGCTTTTCCCTTTCCTCTCTAAACCAGCAGCGAGCAGAAACCATCATCATGTTTTCGTTTTGTCTGAACGAGCGAACAAACAAGCCCAGTTACAAATTAATTAATTAACTGCATGGCCAGCCGAGGCAGACATTTGAATGAAATTATTTTCCATTATTAACCGGAAGGATTGTACTTTCAAATAAAAAAAGGAACTTGGGAAAATATTCAGTAGTTTTTTAAAGCATTTTCAAAAAAAAAGTTATTTGGCGGACACTTTATCTATTTAGACAGACAGTCCACATAGTGCATTAAACAAACGTGACTTTTTTTACTTAATAAACCCCCGGAAACAGAAAAAGAATGTTCAAATAATTATTTAATAAAATTATATTTATTTTTTGAACGAACAGAAACGCATTTAATGAAAAAAGTATACTGAAAGCTTGGAGGGGGTACTGCGGTCGCCACAGGCTCACAAGTCTCTTAATATTATAGAAAACAATAACACCGAAAATTATAAGAGATCCTTTGTTGCATATGATAAAATCAATTTCGTTCCCTTCATTATTATCAATCGCAGCTTCGATCATGTTACAAATAATCCAGGTTGGTCAAGGAAATAATACTAAAAGCTCTAAAAGTATATACAATCTTGTAAAGATTTTTTTGCTGGAGTCGCCAGCGGCTCTCAAGTCTTAACATATATAGAAAACTATAATGTGAATAATGCTATAAAAATTGTGATCTTTCTTACTTTCTTTCAATTAAATAAATTTCATCTTTATTTTATGAATAGTTTTTAAAATCAAACTAAACACTAGTTATTTCGCTTAATAGAAGAATGTTGGCATATACGAACACATTATTTATTCAGATTTTTCGAATTTTGAACCGTAGAAGGGGACATACTGCAATACCAACTTCCAGTCGGTGAAGTACAAAAGTGTTAAGCCAGCAGCACCTCCGAAGCCGACAGCTGAGGAAACACTAAAAAACAATCAAAGGAACCACAATTAAACGACAAAATTTTTTATAGTGCAGGCTAAACAAGGAGATTCGGTTATGCAATGCATGGCAAATATTCTTGCCACAGAATGGAGTATCTTTCATGATATCTATAGGATGAAATTATTTAGTATATTACTTACAAAGAGGTTGCAATTTCAGCATGTTTTTTTCCAAAAGGGAGTTTCATTTTGTTGATTTATTTTCTATTTTTTTTTTTACCAAAAATGAAAGCAGAAACTATATTGCTTCGGGTTTACCTTACTACTCAGTAAATTGACAATTATTATTGACGTACAATATAACAACTCTGGTTTTTTTCCATACACCAAAAACTGCCAGACCCAATGCTTTTTGAACTCATATAAACTTTCAATAATATGGATTTAGAAGTGCGCTTAACAACACTGTTTATTAATCACTTCTTATCAATTACAAAGCTGTGGGTCTGCAAATTGCCTTTAGATCAGTATATTTTTTATTAAATATATTTAATAATTTATAATAGCGATGGCTTTATTTACTTCCTTCACTCTTTTTCAATTTTTTGTTGCATTTAGTGTAATGCCCTTGGTTTTTATATTCTTGTGGTGTTTAATCGTTGGCGATTTTAAGGTAAAATTAAACCCAAAATTTACTTAACCAGTACTTACTCTATTCATTTTTTCAGAATTTCAAAGACAGCCGCAAAAGTTATACAGAGTTTAGTGCAAAGGATCCAGTTAATTGTTATCAAAACTATGTAGATCCTAAAAAAATAAAATAATATAATTAAAAATCTTGTTAAATAGTTTTTGCTTAAAATTTGAATATAATACTTCCATATTTGCCGTATCCAAGTCAGCAGCTTCGAAGATTAAACTCGTTATTCTTGACAAAAACTAGGTGTGCAACTTTGTTCCCTGTCTATCAAAAACCTACATATTAAATTCACGTTATTGACAGATTTGCTATATTATACTATAGATTAATTGTGAAAGGGTTGTAATGCCCATTTAAGTTGGTATGCTTGTAAAAGCTGAGAAGGGTTAAAGCAGTATTCCAATAAGGCGAAGGAAGATTTAAGATGCATATTGGGTGAGAAAACAAGTTTAAATGTAGTAAACTTTGGAGCCATTACAACCCTTCAGTCAGTATTACGCTCTAACTTCTCATACCACCCATGTTGTATGTGTGTGAATTTTTTTCCATTAAAAATGGGACCTACAATTTAAAACGCACGGCAGTTTTGTGAAACTTTTCATGGCAAGTGTTGGTTACAGTTAAAAAAGTGCTCAATTCAGCACCATTTTCACAATCTAATCCCGAGGGCAATGGGTGGGTGATTTATTGTTTCTATCTTCCCTAAAGCTCTGTATTGGAAATTCAGTTGTGGTGCCACTAGATACATAAAATAGGTCTCTGCCAACGACTGATGAAGGCGTGAAGATTGTTCATTGCTTCCAATAACAGGCTGGGTTACACGTCAATAAAAAAGTACAGTTTTCACATCCGTATCGAATATTAGGATCTTGATTGTAGGTGACCGTAGCCATTTTCGAAAGCTTATAAAAGCCATTTTTGGCTTCGCAAATCGAGTCTCAATATCCGAAAAAATAATTAACATTATGTATTTTACATATTTTAGATACAAATCATATTCCGTCATTGTCTTAATATAATAAAAGATTATTCTGGGTAATGTCCTCGAACTCACAGACTGGACTGTTAATGAATTTTATTCAAACTCACCTGTGCTTAATTGTACATTTATATTCAACAATTAAAGATATTCCATAATTAAAACAGCCTCTGGCTTTACTACGTTTTCTTTTAGCAAAGAAGATTTTTAGGTGATCGTTGGAAAACATCTTACAAGAAAAAAGGGGGGAAATAATGTTTTAAATCTTTTGATATTAGCATTTTATTTGAAAATATTTGTATAAAATATTAAAACTGGCTGGCATTTAATATTTATATTAGTATTTGAAAAAGTTCATTGAACTATTTTAATTTAATCATATTAGTATTTAAAATTAGTAAAGTAAAGGAAATTTAGGTATAAAGCATCACAATATTTGTTAATGTTATGTGATACATAGGTTTTTAAAATAAATTCTTTAACAAAATTATGAGAAGGGCAACAAAACTATAATAAAAATTTATTTAAAAATATTAATACAATCTTAAAGATATCTTATAAACGTAAGGAAGCATAAGAACATTTGTAGATAAAAATTAATGTATTTTTTTATTCGAGTTATTTACTATAATATTACTTATAATCTTACATAAATGTATAACTAACTACAATAATTTTATTTGATAGTGTTTTCTAATTAAAGTTTTAGTTAAATTCTTACAGAAAACTATTCACTTCATACTAAAAATATATTCATGAGTTATTATTTAAAACGAAAAAAAGGATAAGTGTGTACAAATATTTGTTTTAACAAATTTTAATTTATCTTTAAATCGACCAGCGTTTATAAAGAAAAAATTAAACATTTTTAATGGCAGTTTGAGAATTTAACAGTATTAAACCAAAATGTAAACCCAAACACAATTCTTTTAATTAAAATAATAAAAAAATATAAAGTTTACATATAAGATGATATGTTTCCAGAAAGACATGATAAGAGATTCCGTCTGAAAATTAATAATAAAAGAATAAAGTGTTTGATTTTTAACTTACAGTAATAAAAAGTCTTTTGAATTGTTCATAAATTTATAAATCGGGTTCAACAAATGAAGCGGGAAATAAACCAGTCTTATAAGTTCTTGAATTGGTACCTTTATACCAACCATTCTTTTGTTTACGGTATACAAATATAATATCACCAACTTGAAGTTCCAATTCAACATCGCTATTAGGCGGATAGGGGACAACACATCGAAAACGGCTAAAGATAAGAAATTAAATATAACATATGTTAGGTAAAAAAAAAAACTTAGTTCAACTATTATTCCTATATGTATGCAGGGTATTTTAAGTCCGAGTTTCTTATTTTTTTTTTTGGTACTTTCTTTTGGAACGAGTCAGCCAGTATTAAACTGCTCTGTTCAAATTATATAAAAGCTGAGCCTAAATTCCACTCCAAGAGAGTATTTTTCCTTCGTTTTTTGGGTGACAGAATTTATACAATACTGTAAAATCTGCCAAACGAATATTCTAGTAGTCAACCAATTCAAGAGGCACGCCAGAATCGTTTTCTCAACCGATCCAACCCACAAATTGGATGTGGAGAAGTCGCCGTGGTCTAGTAGGTAGTGTGTTGGATTATTAGACGAAAGGTCAGGGTTCGAGCCCCAGGCCAGACATCAAAGTAAAATACAAAAAGTATTTCTTCGGCGGCTTCCTCTCAGCAGATTTCTGGCAAAAACTCTGAGAGTAAATAAAATTGCCATGAAAAGTTTCTCAAAAATCTGTCGTTCGGAGACGACTTTAAACTGTAGGTCCCACCACTCGTGTATAAAATTAACACACACAACATAAGTGGTGTGAGAAACTAGGTCGTAATCCTGACTGAAGGGTTGTAATGATCAATTATGTATGTATGGATGCGGAGAAGCGCGCAAAATGGTTACAGCGTTTTCTCACAATAAAATAAAAACGGTGTGAAATGAAAGTGTTTTAATAAAAGGGTAAGTGTAGTACAATAATACTGAATTTTTGCCTCGATGAATAAGTATGACACATGAGTCACCACTTTGCATCGAAAGGAGTTTCGTTTGCAGGCATTGCCATAGTGGAATGAAATTAACTTATTACCTTCAAAAAAGAAAAACAACGTTACGTGATAAAATTAATGCAAAAAGTAACATTTGGTGAACAGGAAAAGGGTCAAAATCTATTAATTAAAACTCGAATTAGATCAACACACAACTGACGACTTTTTGGATTCATCTCTCTCTCTCTCTCTGATTATTTTGTTTGGCAAAGGTGGGATTTACCGGTTAATGAATATTTTAAAAATCGAAGATATTGGAAAGTGTATCGCTGATATAGCAAGCTTGTTAATGGCTTGGATTTGAAAAGAATAAGTATAATAAAACTCTGAGCCAATTTGGCCATCAAAGTCTACAGAATCAACAACCTTAGGCTCCATTTAAATCTAAAGAATAAAATTTATTTAAACAAATCAAAAACGATTTAAGCCTTAAAATGTAAAATTTCACATAAAGATTACACATGGCAGTAACAAAATTAGATTATCTATTCAGAGTGTGTGATTAAATTATTATGGAAACGAAACCCGAAATTAAAAAAACCCTGTAAATTTTGGAAGTATTGTTTAAGAACTTTTTATAACTAAAATTAAATTCTTTAAATAAAAATTTCCTACCTTTCACTCATATTCTGTGTTGATTTCGTTGTGGCACTAGCATGTATAGCTGCAGCATTTATATTACACTGTGGATTTGCTGTCATGCTAGCCCCACCGCCTGCACTTGCATTATTAGATGAAGAACTTGTTCCTGTTAATAGTGTGTTTATTGGCGAAGACTGTAAAATATTCGAGGCATCAAGAGAATGTGATTTGCGATGGTGTGCAGTAGTTGTATTTTTAAAATTTGTATTTGATACTAAATTCTGTTGCTGATACTGTTGGCCACATTTGTTGGGCATTAAGGCAGATTGTTGCTGAACATGATTTGCGTAAATACTACGTAAAGTAGAATCAATGGTCGGGCGTGTACTGGAAGTGTAATTAAAAATGCCGATGTATATATTATACTAAACTTAGTTTTGGTTAGAGAAATATATTACCTTTCCAAAGAGCTCCTTTCTTTAGGGCCTTTAATGCGTTGGGAACCATAATTATTTTGAGGAGAAGATTGTACAGATAGTGTTGAAGATTGTGTTTTACTTTCAACTGCTGCACCATGTTGTATATCATTTGGGAGATTTTGTAACAGTTGACTGGGACAAGATCCGGACCTGTAAGTAGGGATTTCAGTCATTTACTCACTGTAATTAATATTATTTTATTGTATATTATAAAAATAATAACAAAGTCTATACTAATAAAAAACCACTAAATATAAACACTAATAAATAAACACTGTAGGATTTATATCAGACAAGATGGGAGCGTATTCAAAATTGTTTGAAATCATTGCATCAAAGAGTGCATTTTTTATAAATTTCAAACTAAATTCTTAAAAACTTACCGAACATGTACTGGAGTCAAAGAACTGACATTTGGTATTTGTGTTTGCATAATTTGCGAATTTCGTATTTGAGACTGTTGCTGTTGTTGTGGTACATTATTATGAGACTGGGCTGTGATATTAGCCTGAATTGTAGCAACAGTTGCAGCAGCAGCCGCAGCTGCTACAGCAGCACTTGGAGATTTTGATCTAGATTTAATATGAGTTAAAAACTTTTTCAATCCTGCCGAAGCCGACGATGCAGAACTAGAAGATGATGAGGATGATGTTGATATACAACCTGTTGTAGTTGGCTTTTCTTTTTGTGCTTCTCTATCACGATTCTCCTTCGTTGTCATTGTCGTTGAACTGTTGTTACCAACAGTGAGTGGACTGATAGCCAAATATCTAGGAGGTAAATCCGGTGGCATGGCCTGATGAGGAGTAAGATTTGCCAATGTTAGACGTGCATTTATATTCTCTAAATCATTACGCATTGATGTTGAATAATTTGGTAATAACTGCTGTTGTTGTTGTTGGGATAACTGCTGATTTTGAGAAGTAGATTGGTAACTGGACTGCATTGTAAGCGAAGGTGGTACTAATTTCCAACTATGCATCAATTGCTGTTGATCTCTGGCCCTTAAAGGTGTTACATAATTACCGGGAAATACACCGCTAACGTCTTTCCAATTTTTCCCTTTAAACCAACCATCTAAACAACGTTCGGTCACCATATATACGCACCCTATAAAATTTTTATTGAAAAAAAAAAAAATGAATCTTGAAATTTAAGTAAAATTTTAGGTTCTCTTACCTTTTTTTAATTCCAATTCATCATTTTTTCTTGGCTTATAGGGATATAATGCTAAATAGCCCCATGGCAAAGATGGTGGTAGATTCTGTTGACAAGTTTTTAAAACATTATGACGCGAAGCCTGTTGTGAAGTTGAGCAAGATGAAGTTGCTGAAGGTATTTGTACTTCATTTTGCACACTCTGTGGAGTTGATTGATTACTAACTGACGGTAAATTTGATGTATGCACTTGTTGTTCTCTAACTGCTGTCGTTTGACCTGCCGCAATTGCAGTCGCTGTTAATGAACTACTTGGCTCTATTTCGGTATCATTTGGAACACTTAAAATTTCCGCCGAGTGGCGATTTGTTTGCATAATACTTAAAGCTGTACTGCCACTATTTAGTAATGCATTAAGAGAATGTCTTTTGTGTTTCAAATCATTATTACGCAATCGTACAGAATTGGAAGGATTCGTTGTAGTTACTGAATGTTGCGGCGTTGTAGGTTTGGACGATTGTGGACTATTAGGCATTGAATGAAAGCTACCGCTATTTGAAGAACTTGTCGAATTTACTGGTGCTGATGTTGGGCTTGTCGTTGTCGATGAATTTGAGGAAGATGGTGCTGTATTTGCATTTGAAGATGCTGCTGAAGATGACGTTGTTGAATCGCCATTGTTTGTATTAGTGGTTGGATCAATTACTGGCGGTAGTGGTGGTAAGTTGCGAGCTTCAATACTTGTTGATGGCATGCCATAATTAGATGTTTGCTGAGTAGTTGTAGATGACATAACGAAACCCTCCAATATTTGCTTTGCTAATTGATTTAGTTCAACAAAAGCAATTGGAAAAATTCCGATTGAAGAACCGATACGGCCCTCTGCCCAGTTATGATCTACTCTACGTAAGACCTGTATTACTGTACCCTTTTTAAATGTTAAACAACCTTCTTCTTCATTGGGACCCATTTTGAAATCGTATAGGGCAACACATTGCGATGTTGGCAAGGGAACCACAACCTAAAAGAAAATAATTTCAGCATGAATTAAGTCTGGCGAATTTATATATAAAAAATAAAATAAAAAGAAGAGTACCTGAACATAGTTAATAGGAAAATTCCCTTCGACTCCTTTTACTTGGCCTACATACCAGTTGCTGTCAATTTTACGTTTTAAGAATATTAAATCACCCTTTTTGAACTTTAAATCACTCGATTCGTTTGATTCGAAATCATATAAAGCATAAGCATGGGGCACAATACAACGTCTTTGTTGTTGTTGCTGTTGTGGTGTTGTCGGTTGTGGATTCTGAGAAGTTGATAACTGATTTTGTGGCGTATGCAAATTATGTTGTTGTTGTATTTGCTGTTGAAATTGTTGTTGCCTTTGTATTATTTGCTGCTGCTGCTGTCGCGAACGTTCTTCATTTCCCATATTGGGAGCTGCAATCGCCACTACACCACCAGATGGTCGTAACAGTTCCTTTTGTTCATTATTCTCTTTTGTTACATCGTTCATAATACTATGCTGCTTACTTGCAGCATTTTTCATGCCTAAAGAAAACAAAACAAAAACATTTTAACAGAGTAATGTAAAAAAAACTGAAAAAAATAAGTGTACTGATAATCTTTAAAATAAATACATGCGTAACAAATCTTACATATTTTGATATAATTGTTAAATAAATATTACAAATAATTTAAAAACATTTTTTGAATTAAATAAATAAAAAAATTATTAAATAAACTATACAATACATATGAACAGAATTTCGCTTTTGTTATACTTTTTATGCTGTTAAAAGCGATCAGTATACTTTTTAAGAAATAAAAGAAAAAACTACTATAAACTGCAAATACAATAAGAATTCCGTAAATAGAATAAATATAAGCGGGAGTAATGTAGTATACCAGACACGCGTTCATCTTTTCTATCTACATCAGTCTAGTGGGTCAAGCCGCATGATCTTGGCAGCCAAACTTTTTGAAAACGATTAGTATACACTTGTAAACCTAGTTCAATTCTTTCCGAAAAATCAGTTATCATCGCACGGTACCTTGTTTTATTAACTTTAGCGCTACGATTTTTATCGCTCTTGAAGAACTACGATAAAATGATGCTGCCAGCCCACAAACTGCACCAAACAGTGCATATTTTAGGTTGCATTGGTAGCTCTTGAACTGCCTCTGACTGCACTTCACTGTAAATTCGGCTTATTTGTGATTGAGATTTAAATTTTGTTCGTTTATTAGACTATTTATGCCAAATTGGCAAAGCTTGTTAAGGATTTTTGGTATTTTTTTTACACTGAAAAACCAAATAACTAAACATTAACTTCACGACGGGGTGTTTATATATTAGAACCAAAAACCAACATATCGCTAGTATAATTCGCAAAGACGCTAAGTCCACTTTTTTCCAAAATTTAGATTTTAATGCAAAACGGTAACACTATATAAAATACATGTTTTACTACAACAAAAAATTTCATGATGTAGTTTAAAGTCGTTGTAATTTTGTGGTTTGCAAAAACGCTAAGTCCACAATACTACGAAAAAAATTAAAAGCACGTGCTAACTCCACGAATATTATTTATTAATTATTATTAATTTTTGATCTAGGTCATTTTAAAGAGAGCTATTTTGTATAAATAATTGCGTTTAAAAAGTTTACAAATTTTAAAAACCAAAAAAGCTACTATGTTTTTTGTGTCTCCTGTAAAATTTGAAAAAAGGGACTTAACACATTTGCGAATAAGACACGATATGCTTTTGTCTACATCACCATAATACAGTTTTCCATGTGAAGGTACTACGTGCACTCAGGAAGTATGTGAACTGGAACAAAGCAGATGTGGTTCGAACGGGCTTTAAAATTTCTAGTGATAGTCAAATAACAATTAGGTCTGTAGCGTACAGAGATGCAAGGCCTGTTATTGTTTTATATTATAAGGGAGCGACTAACGATTTTTTTCTAATTAACAACAACAAATTTGTCGCAATGTGAGGGTTTAAGTGGACCTCTGTTTAAATGCCCTTACGAGGCACTCAACTTTGTAGACGCATTTGAACCGTTTAGGCGCGCTGAATAATACCGAATAGAGGACGTAAACGATGGAATATCTTCGATTTAAGTTTCCAAACTTTGGGCGCATTGATTTCCATTTTCCATCGACTGATACTTCATCAAACAATATTCAGCTAAGAATAGGACGAAATAGAGAAAATGCATACACGTACATCTCCTATGAATTTACGTGGATGGGAATGACTATAGGGCGTGTGATAATTTTCTAGTACAATTTCAGACTAGTTTATTTACTTTATAAATGAGAAAAGTTCTATTTGTTGCACACTAAACAAGTTCAAATTCATAATTGATTTGTTATTCTTTTCTGCCTACGTTTTGTTATTTTGAATATCACGCTTAAGCTTCGTTAAGACGATTGTCAAGGTCCAATAATATTGCCAGTAAATTGTGTTCGACCCGCTTGAACGATCAATTTTATGTTGATAATATTGTTGGAAAAAGCATTTGTAAAGCTACCGGTTAGCAACATATCTGAGAACGTGTCCAGGCTTCGCTGTTATTGTGAATTTTCTGATAATTCGTTTACAATTGTGTAAACTATTTTTTCGCTACGCTAATTTTTATCCTATGTTTCATACAATAGACTCCAAAATGCCAATAAAGTTATTCAAATAAATTGTAACATTTAAATGTCGTAGACCATAACAAATAAAATGGAATAAAACATTCAACTTAAAAAAAGTAAATTTAAATAAATGAATTAATAATAGTGGGTTTCCAATATGTTAATCAGTTTCATCACAATATTTTTTGAACATAGGGATTTCTAAATAGAATCCATGTAGGTGTAGTCGAGAGCTATCGACAGATCAACAAAACAGACATGAAGAACTTGCTGCCATTCATTAATTTGAATATAATAATAATACATAGAATAACACTTAAAGTGGCAATATGTTTTGTGCAAGATCTTAGATCGAAAGCCAGCTTAATTGTACGTAGAAAACGTCTTAGTTGTGTCGGTAGTTTATTTAATAGCGAGCAATATAAATAATATAATAGATTAAATATTTTTCTACCGAAAATTTGTTTTAATTCAAACGATATTGATATAAAACTTAATATATTTGTATTCCAGTTGGACAAATGTTTTAAAAAATTCGATTTCAAAATTCAGAAAAATTCTGAAGGTTTCACTTCTAAACAAGGGGCATATTGACAGTCTTAAGAAAACTTGGACTTAATTTTAAATGCTATTCAAATTTAGTGAATAGGTAAACACTTAAAGAACTACATTTTAGTTGCAAAAATACTAACACGGATATCACAACTGGTCTGTTAAACTTAGTACTGTATTTTAAATAAGATTGCAACAACAAAGGTCTATTATTCATGTTGAAAAACATTTGGTGTTTGTTGTTTTAAGATATTAGTCACTACCTCTATCCAATACTTTTAAATATTATAAAGTCAGTTAAAGTCGTTCAGTACTTAATGCAATTAATAAACACCGGCTTAAACTGGAAGTGTATTTTAAATGAAATGTATTATTCATAATTAAATTTCTGTAATTATTTTTATGCGTAGGTTGGCCTTAAAGCTAACTAACACCTATTTACAGCAACAAGATGTTGGATACATACCCTCTAGTATTCTCATTAGCAGTACATTGGGTGGTAAATCGTCGATTTTTATTTCTACCAAAATACGACATTCTGGGCATCTTAATTCTTGGCGACTGGCATAAATAACCTTCATGAAAAAGGAAACCAAATCAAATGTCAGTTAATTTCATCATTTATCTCTTATTCATACGGACAAATATAAGTTCACACAGGCACACACACGCACACCCAATTGAATAAATGCATATGCGTGCCCATTTGTACGCTGTCCAATACTTACCTCTAAACATTTGCGACAAAATGTATGCTGACATGGTAAAACTTTAGAGGATGTATCCAAACGTTCCAAACAAACGGAACATTCTAACAAATCATTTAATGTATTTTCATCCATATTGTTAATTAATTGTTTCCTTTTGGCGATTATATAGCAGTTATGATATTAAAATTTAGTTTTATTTTAATCCGCTTCATTTACATATTTCTTTATAACTCAAGTACGTTTGCTTGCGTCCAAAACAACATTCCATTCCCGCGAGCAAGTATTGGTGTGTTTGTAAGAAGTTCCGCAAGAGTCGTTCACATAGAAACAACAAAATTAGGCTCCCCTCTCTTACTAAAGTAGAATCCAACACACTCACACAAATGCATAAATTACATTTTAGTAACTCACTTAAACTGCATTCACAATATTTTTAGTTATTTTTACAAGATTTTATATTCACAATTCTACCATATATATGTAATATATTCCTTTTAGTAAATATTTCTTTTAAATAACTTTTTAAAACATAAACTCCTTGTAAAATTCTTATTGTGAAAAAATGTGTACTGGAGTATCACTTGAAACTAATGGAATGTTTAAAGAAGGTATGTTCAGTGAAGTAATACGGAGTGTAGAGTTGCAGTTTAAATTTAAACAAGAGAACTGTCAATTGTTTGAAAAGACATTTTGCCCGCTCCTTTTCGAATTTTAAAATTCCAATTTACATCCATGCCTATCCATCAATCTTACTAAGTTGTACAACAAGTCTTAGAAAAAATCTAGTTAGAATTTACACGATAAATTTATATCATAAACATTCTATGTTTTCATAAAAATTTATTCTTATATGATTCAGTGGTGTTTTTATACATTGTGTGCATGCATTTTTGGGTTAATAATGATACTTTGATATGCAACTCTGCCTTGAACTCTCCACTTTAGTTTGTAAATAAAATATTCTCCTCTATTTTGACATTTGCCTTTCACAACGCAGCAATAGCAGCAGAGTAAAAAACCACGTTCCTTTCGTAAAACACAATTTATAGTGTTGTGTTTATTTTTTTATTTTCTGTAAAAAAAGTTATCACTTAAAATTGTTTTTTATTTAAGTATAAAGAGAAAACATCATGCCGAAAGTAAGAAGCACTTCGGGGCCTCCCCGTAAACAAGGATTTAATAAATCCAACCACTCCATGAATCCAGAAAGAACAAAATCAGGGCTCAAAGGAGTTGCTAATCCCAGAACAAAAGGAACAATTAAACGTTTGCAAATGTACAGAAATTTCAAGGCCAAGCGGGATCGCACTGGCAAAATCATAACACCTGCTCCCTTCCAGGTAAACATTTACTTCCATATTTCCATTACAATAATAAAAAATATATAATTTTTACAGGGTCGTTTAGCTTCAGGAACAATGGCCAGAGTGGAACCCACTCCAAAGTGGTTTAGTAACTCTCGTGTGATATCACAAAATGCTTTACAAAAGTTCCAAGATGAAATTGGCAAAGCCCTTAAAGATCCTTACCAGGTGATTATGAAGCCCAGCCAACTTCCAGTGACATTGCTGAATGAATCATCTAAGCATCAAAGGGTCCACTTGTTGGAAACAGAAAGTTTTGCAAGCGTTTTTGGTGCCAAGAAACAAAGAAAACGTGTAAATCTGAAAGTAAGAGATTTGGAAGAATTGAGTCGTTCTGTTGAGACTCAAGCAGAAGAATATAACGCTGAGAAAGATGTAGATTTAGTGCGTGAGGATACCGGTGAAAAAGATGCTCAGAGAGATTGGATATTCGCTGCCGGCCAGAGTAAACGTATTTGGAATGAATTACATAAGGTGGTTGATGCATCAGACGTGTTGCTACAGGTATTGGATGCTCGAGATCCCATGGGTACTCGTTCGAAATATATTGAAGAATTTCTGCGCAAGGAAAAGCCACATAAGCATCTTTTCTTCATTCTAAATAAAGTGGATTTAGTGCCTATTTGGGTAACTCAACGTTGGGTGGCCATACTCAGTGCAGAATATCCTACCATTGCTTTTCATGCTTCCTTACAGCATCCATTTGGTAAGGGAGCTTTAATTAATCTCTTCCGCCAGTTGGGTAAACTTCATATGGATAAAAAGCAAATTAGTGTTGGTTTCATTGGATATCCAAATGTTGGCAAGTCATCAGTCATCAATGCCCTGAGATCCAAAAAAGTTTGCAATGTAGCACCTATAGCTGGTGAAACTAAGGTCTGGCAATACATTACGTTGATGAAACGTATTTTCTTAATCGATTGCCCTGGTGTTGTCTACCCTTCAGCAGAAACTGATACCGAGAAAGTTTTAAAAGGCGTTGTACGTGTGGAATTGGTCACTAACCCCGAAGACTATGTGGATACAGTTCTGAAAAGAGTTCGTCCCGAATATATCAAGAAAACGTATAAAATTGAAAGCTGGTCGTCAACATTAGATTTCCTGGAGCAAATGGCTAAAAGGACTGGCAAACTTTTAAGAGGTGGTGAACCTGATATAACAGTTGTTTCCCGTATGGTTCTTAATGATTGGCAAAGAGGCAAATTACCATTTTATGTAGCACCCGAAGGCTTTGAAATACCCAAATCACAATATGAACAAAAATCACAAGAGGCTTTTGAAAAAGCAGAAGCATCTGGCAATAATAATCAAGATGATGATGGCAAATCTGAGGCTCCAACTTTCGTCAGTGAATCTGTTAAGAAAGCAAGGGAATTTAAACAACTTCAAGATTTCCGTAAAATTAAGGTCGGCATTGATTTTGTCAAAGATGATATTAAAGAATTGGATAAAATCGACCTGGAGCTTTTGGCGAAGCAAAAAGAAGAAAGAGCAGCACGGAAAAAGGCTCGCCAGCTCAATCCAACTGGGGATGATGGCGAGTCAAGTGATGGCGCAAGTGATTTCTATTCTGAGGACGAGTATGATGAAGAACTAGAGAAGGTGGTTCATAAAAAAGCAGCACTTAAAAGAAAACAAACAGTAGCAATAACCTCATCAGGTAAATTTAGAGTGGAAGATCAGATAGAGGATTCTGACGATTCGGACGGCGGTGGTACGCCCGCTGTGCCAGCCAAAAAGAAACTAACAGCCAAGCAGAAGAGAGCCCTTGAACGTCAACAAAAACGTAAAAAGGTCGGCAGTAATTTCTATGAAGTGGCCAATGTTAAGAATCGTAATCGCAACAAAAAGAAAAAAGATTAATACGCCTTGTGTGTAGTTTATTATGGGTACGATAAGCTTTTCTTTTATTATTTCTTTATTCTACAAATATTTTATTTTTAATCATTAAATAAACAATTAGAAATTAAAAACACAAACAACCCCTACTCAAACTCATTCATCTTGATGGTCGTGTTTCTTCTTTTGGTGTTTGCGTCCCACTAAATCGTATTTTCCGTTATCCTCACAACCTTGGGGTTCATCGTCGCTGCCACTGCTAATCTCTGAATCGCTCGATTCATTGTACGGTCCCAGACCTGGCAGTATGGCTACACATTTCAATTGGCCTTTATCAAATTTATCTGTTTGGATACAGGGTAAATCTTCAAGTTTCTTAACTTGTTGCAACTGCTGCGTGGTTTTGCTTTCTGAAGTCTTAACAGACTTGCTACTACTGTCTTTATCCTTTTCATTTGTTTTCTTTTCCAATTTCATTTGTTTGCTTTTATCAACAGATGTCACATTGGCTTTTAATTCACCATTCTTGCGTTTAATACCAACACCCAGTAATGATTTTTGTGATAAACGCGCCGTTGAACTGGACGTATGGGGTTTGATTTTAGTCTTAAGATCATTTTGTAGCTTCTGCAAATATAAAAAAGTAAAGTGATGAGATGATTAATGGAAATTGACTTCGTGTCGATAATAGATTCTTATTTTATTATTTATTTATTGCGCAATTACGCTTTATATATAGAAATATTTCGGTAGCACATTAGCCACTAGACTACAAGGGGTTTTACATCCATTCCCACAATGAACTCTCATTAGTTGCACTACACCGCGCATATGGTCTAAGTGACTCGGCTTGCAATAATTATAATATAATTGTATAAATGTATTCTAATTAATAAATAAAACATATTTTTGGCTTTACTTACTTTATCGAAAGATTCTTCTTGAAGTGTGGCAACCTTCGAACGAAAATCATTCAATTCCTTTTCCTCCTCCAACATTTGTTTCTTTTCCAAGTCCATTTTATTTTTATCGACCAATTCAAGAAATTGAACCTCATCATCGTCCAAACCTCTTATTAAATTTTCTAAAACAAAAATAATATTGTTATCGATTAAATAAAGAAAAATTTTAATGGCTCTTCTATGAACAACAATCGATCGTCGGATAAGTTTGTAAATGTAACCTACAGTTGTTGTCTGTAACTTTGGCAATTAGCATTGAAACCAAGCTTTAGTTGCCATCCATAATCAAGCTATAACACTGATATACTTACTCAGTTTGTGAGCCTCTTCATATTCCAAATCTTTTTTCATTTTCTGTTCTTTTAAACGTTCAAATAAAGAGCGACCATCATACGGTTCTTCGGGACGATCTAAAAATTAAATATTCCGTTTCAATGCCCGCTCTTCTGGAGTACAGAATGTACATACCTAATGGATCATCAGGCTTACGGACCTTCTCCCACTCTTCCTGTCTGCGCTTTCGCGCTTCATTTATTTCTGTTTCTGTAATAAAACCTGAACTCATTTCTTACTTTACGTTTTTCTTTAAAATTTTTACTTTAAAGTCGCGAAATAAATGAAATACGTTTCTGACGGAATTACTTTTTCTTTACTTAAAAACTTAAACACATTTGATGCTTCTTCTTGTTTATGTTGATATTCATTGAAACAGTGTTGTCATGTTACATATGTGAAATTTGCTAAAATCGTCTCTTGCAAGTGCATTTTGTTTTTATTATATAAAGAGAGTATTTTCGTACATTTCTGTAATTGTTATTTACGTTATTACTTTTTATTATTTGAGTTCGGTTTAACAGAATCTATCTGATCCTTTCATTACCAAATAAGGATTCAGAAAAAGTGATTATTTATCGTGCAAGGAACACTGAGCGTCCTTAAAATGTTAAAAAACGCGAGTTTAATTGCTCTTCCTTAATTTGCATTAATAATACTAATATTTGCAACCGAGTGTTGTTATATATTATATCGTATTTCTATTGTTTATTTTGTTTTGCTCACGTTTTTCTTTAATCAATCACAATGCGATTTACGATATATACAATTTCTCCATTACTTGTTGTGTTTCAGTACATTAGTCTTCGTTCAGTTGAGTACTCGCTCGTATCGTATAGGTTTTACGGTTTACCGTTCGATTACGTTTTGTCGCTAAAATTCTAATTTATGGAAAAATTATAAAACAATTGTACAAACATAAATTCGGTACGCGTTCATAAAATAAACAAAATTCTCAGTTAATAAGTGCAACAAATTGTTCAATTTTCTTTGTAAAAGTTAAAGAATAAAAAAGAAACAACAATAATAAAATTCAATAAAATAATCTTTTTTTTGGCTTTTTTGTATGGAAGTGGAGTGTGTGCGTATGTGTGCGTTTATGAAAAAGATCATGGAGTAGAAAAGAGAATACAAAAGAAGTGATCTCAGCGAACAAATACAAAAAGTCAATATGGCCGCCACTTGTTGGATGTTGGTGTATTAATTAAAATTAAATAAAAAGTGTATATAAAATAATAAATTGCTAATAAATGTGTTTATAAATCAAAAATAAAATTGTAAAATAGAAATGCAAATAATATAATATGGAAATTGTGTGGATTTATTAAAATAAAGAAGAAAAAAGTTAAAATACATAAAAACCTTCATTTTTTCGTTAATTTCATGGAGATTTCAATAAAAAAAAGTGTTAAACAAGAAAGAAAAGAATTAAAATTAAGTTCCTTCGTTCGTGTATATTAAGAAAGTGATCAAATCAAACTTATCTAAAATTTTATGGTGATTTCTTTAAATGGTAATTCAATAATAATACGATAAATTGCATATTTAATAATCAAAACCACGAAAAAAAAATATTTTGGATTGAAATGCTGGCTATACAAAGTAAATTTGCTGAATAAATTTCATTGTTGTTGATGTTGTTGTTGTTGGTATGGAAAAAGTTGTTTAGCCTGTGTTCGTAGGTGCGGCAGTTCATTTGTGAAATATTAAATAAGTAGTCATGTTAAAGAGAGAACAACAACGTTCATTACATTAAAAAAAGTTTCTTAATTTTCCAATATGTTTTTCATTGAAAAATAAAATTATAAAAGTATAAATTAAGTTTATGCTTTAATTATATTGTATATTGAAACAACAAGAAACTTTTCTTTCTCTTCATTCGTATTTTTTACCATTCTTTCTTATCATTACACTCTCTTTCGCAATATTTTAAACCCCCCAGTTATTGTGTAGAAGAGTAGTCAGTTTTTTCTGTCTATTCTTTAATTATCTTTTCTCATGAGATTATAACAGTGTTGCCAGTGTTAATGTTTGAAAATCAGCAAGAAATTTTGCACATGCGTACGTATTGTTTTTTTCACTCTCTGTCTCGCTATAGGTTTTAAATTTGCAAAATTAAAATAATAATTTATTTAATCTTTTAATTAAGCAAAATATAAATAATATAATAATTAAAAGTGGAAAAAATGTTTGTAGAATTTAATGATTTATAATGTAGTGATGTCTGCAGACTGTGATTTATGATTAAGGTGGTCCTACCAAACACTATTTTTCTTTAATTTTTAACTTTCAATATAAGAAAAAAAAACATTTTAATTTGTTTTTATTTGCTGTGAATTAATAAAGTTCTTGTAATTTTTAATATTGATTCTCCCCCATTTTTTAATTCCCTTTACAATATTCAAAATAGTTTAAAATAAGTGTTTAAATGAGTATAGTTTTTGCCTTAGGTTCCTTAATTGCTATTTTGTTACTGGAATTAGATTTTTTTTAAATTAAAAGAACATTTTCTATTTGCTTTCGTTATTTAACACAACAATAGTAATTATTTAATCAAATAAAAAGTGAAATAAAATTCGTTATTTGTAGAAAGATTTTGAAATTCATAAAGCTTTAGACTCGCATTCACTTATTTGTATTCATCGTTATTTTTTGAAAAATCATTCTTAATAAAATATCTCATTTGAAATGAAATGCTGCATTTTTAAGAAAGCAATTACAATTGAACTGTTAAAGTAAATGGCAATGCTGTTCAGACGACAGAATGGGTTATTTATAACATAAATTGTTAGAGCCCTAAAGTTACTTGCACCGATTTCGTTAATTGTTGAGAGCAGAAATCAGAATCAAAATTTTTACCAGATTATAGGATCTCGTAACAAACAATTTCTTTCCAGTTCTACCAAACATAAATAACAACCATTTTTTGTAACAATTTTTCCTTTGAATCCGTCCGTGAAGTTTCACTTTACTTCGTATACGATCTTTTTCGCACACTATTGTCATAAGTGATCAGAAAGGGTTTAATTTCGTTTTAGTATTATTAAATTTTTCGCTGTCAATTCAAAAAGTACCTTAACATCTGTATATTCGGCTTTCTACAGATAGTTGATAACCGTTTGGTTATGAATGCCTAGTTCACTAGCATTGATATTGAAATCAATTTTATTATGCAAAATGTTGGACGCATTTTTCACTTCATGAATAAACTTAAACTCAAGAGAAATTCTGAAAAAAGTACTTTTTTATAAGCTTTGAAGCAAAATTTTTAAGTATTTCGGCAATCTGATGTTAATAACGGCATCTTTTTTCCTCAAAATGTGAGAAATTTTAAATTGATTTCAGAGCTGATAAAATTAGGAAAAATCAGCGAGGATTTTAAACCTAAAAAGCATAGTCAAATAAATTCAATAGAAGTTTCACTGACAGTTTAATTATTACCAGATTGATCTTAAATTTTTAATAAACATAACCAGCTCATAACCATTTTGTTCAAAATTTTCTCTCAGATCACAGTCTCTCAACGTATTTTACATTCAAAATACGTCAAAAGCACTAAAACGATGCTAAAAGTACCGTGCCAGTGACAACGGGTAGTAAATCCCAGACACATTTTGCGATACAAGAATTCTCTCATAATGAAATCATCAAAATAGTGTATTTGTGTTTGTATTTTTCTTGCAGATCGTGTTCATGTTTTTGTTATTATTCTTATGTATTGTTATTCTCATGTTTTTATTTTTGCTTTTACTTCATTTCTTTTTCAACGTTTACACACGCACACTGGAGCAAAAGTCAATGCATACATGCTTGTCCCACACAATGTTTGTTTATTTCTTTTGTTGTATTTCTCTCTCCCTCTCTCTGCCTTAATGATGTCAACTGTTATTACAGAAAGCAAAGCGTTTCGGAAAACAAAGTAAACAGTATTGAAGAGAGATTTTACGTCATTTGCAAAGGCAAATTAAGCACAAATTTTGAATGAAATTCTATCAGGTTTTTTTAATGAGTACAAGAGGGTCTAGAATTTTTCAATGTCGTACATTCGTTTATACTGTTTCGGCATTGCTCCTAAATGTTGTCTTACACGGCGTCAATTGTTGTTGGTTTATTTAAATGCATTTTATCTTTGATTTCGAAATACATAGAAGTAATGAATCAGGGAATTTTCAATTCATTATTAATATCCATATCATTGGCAATTGAAAAAAAAAAAAAACTGGTTGACAATATTATCCATGTATACACGAACTTACGGCAGTTTAACTCCAATGCTAAGTCAGTAATGTCACAATAGTGTCAAATTAAAATCATTTCTGTTTTTCTTTAACGATGATCGTCTATCCTCACTTAATAGTCGTTTTTCTTTGTCCGATAATTCAATGGAAATTGAGTCGATAGCATTTATATTTTTGATTTACTTTCCAATTATACATTGCTTACTGCTCTTGATATTAGGCTCGAGAATTTTCATTACCTAGTTGACAATTGATTCCTCTACTCTGGACCAGGAATATCTTGGCCTTCTGCTGACCATTTTTAATAATGTGTGTGACGATAAATTCGAATTTAAAAAAATTAGAGACTGTTCACATAAAATTTAATTCTCATTATGATTAAGGGAGGAGGTCAATTTTCTCAAATCCCAAAATTATTCCAGCTATCCTACTGCCACGGTTCGAAAGAGGACCCTCTGAACTACCCTTTACATATAGTCTGGTAGGTGTACTATTTCTCATATGTTCCAACACGGCCACTGGTCTTTTAGAGAATTGACAGTTTCAAATCCAATTTTCTCAATACCATATCACTCTACATGTGACTATATTCCTGATTATATTAAGAGGCCTTGAACCTTCCTAGGAATATGGTATGGTACTCATAGAGCTAGAGTATATGCCCTGAAATTAGCTCCTAAACTTGTGGGCTTGTTCAGATGCCTACTGTTAAACAGCTAACTGTGCTCTGTTAAGGACAAATTTTGTTCTGTTAACGCCAAATGTGGCGCTGCTAGAATTTATGGATTGCGTCTTGGATTTTCAAATTCAAATTTATCTTCACACACATTTTTTAATGTGAAGTATGTAGGTATGTATTTCTAACGCAACATCTTCCACTCTGCTATTCCTTTTTTCGAACTCAAATTTATCTTCACACACATTTTTTAATATGAAATATTTCTAATACAACGTATGCCTTCCACCTTACTACTCCATTTTGGTAAAATAATTGTATTTCTCTTTCCATTACCCATTACTTCAGGAAAATTAATTAAAATTTTATTTTTTAAATACATGACATCGCATTTACTTATTATTCCAAATAAAATTTTAAATTAAAAATTGTTAAACTTTTTAATTCACTTTCCTTTTTTAATGTTTCATTTGGATTTGACTTGATTTCGTAATGAAGTCTATAATTTTTGTATTAACTTGTATGTATGTATGTAAGTGTTAGGAATTCTTGTTCTATGTCTGGCCCTTTTTCCAGCTATAAATGTTTTTTGTTAGTCTTTTTAGAAAAACTCTTGCTGGCATATGTACATACCTACATATGTTTTGTTCCATTTATTTTTACTTTAAATATAGTGTAGCAAATCAAAACAAAATATAAGAAAAATATAAAGAAAATTGCGTTTATTTTGTGAATAAGAAAAATAAAACAAAATTTTCTATTTTTTTTTTGTCGACTAAAGTTCAAAATTCTCATTTTTTTGTACATATTTATAGAGCCTTATTATTGCATGCCATGCATATTCCAATATTGCAGAGAATTTATTAATACACGGGCGAGTGTAAGTGTGTGTGAGGGTTTGTAACACTTTGTTAGTATTTTTGCGTGTTGTTTTTGGTTGTTTTTCATTTTTTTCTTACAAAATTGCCATGGCTGCATAACAAAGTCAAACAACTTCAAAACAAAACTGCTGCAATTTCTTTATAATCAGGGGTTGCCAAAGTCTATAAACTTTAATAGGAATGTTTTAAAGGATTTTTTTAAATGTATTTGATATATGAAAATTTTTGGAAAAAAATTCCTCACAATATAGTATACTTATATACTACATACATACATATGCATATCGGTTAATTTGTTTTATTAAAGTAAACCAATGTTAAGGTCTTACTAAATTAAAATTGATTAAAAAAAGATTAAACGCCTGAATTGTCCACATGAAAATGTTAGCGGCCCGATTTTCCAACTTTAAAACGCAAATAAGTTACTAAAGCGACGGATTTATCGTGGTCGTCCAAATGGCAGCTTGTTTGCCATTCTCGCAGGAGTCAAATATCTTCAGCTTTGGAGGCAGGAAATTGTTACTTGAGGAAATTGTTACAGCGTGTGCAGGGGCAATTCCTAACCTAATTCATGGTTTTTTTTCTGACAATTTTGCTTTCCTTTTTCACTTTTCAAAAGTCTGCTATCAATTACTGTCAAAACACAAACTAAAAGAAGTAGATTTCGATGGATATCAACTGACAGGAGCAGAGTCGCAACTTCAGTTATGAAATTATTGAATCGCCTGGAATACCATAGGCTTGAGTTCAAAGCTCTTGTATATCCACTTTTCAGGAGGAACCTGAACCCAATTATTTATTACCTGCGCCTGTACGTCTGTCGCGATGAACAAAATCATATTAAACAATATACATTGTAGCAGTGAGGTATTTAGGCGCTATTCACATTTTTGGTTTGGACTGGCTCACATTTTTGCTTCTGTAGAAGGAAAATTAAAAATACTATCAATGCACTATTAAGAGAAAAATGTCTAAAGACAACAGACGCCGTAAGACAATACCTTGTCCGTAATTATTTCGTCAAAAGACGACATCTATGGTGAACCAATAGCTCTTAAATAACGGGAAATATAAATCACTAAAGTCATCTATTGGAGAAATAATAGATTTCTTTTAAGCATACCTTAAATAATAATAATTCCAAGTATGAAAATAGATCTTGTCGAAGGAATTTTGGTAGGACCAGACCACTTGAGAAACTTCTTCCATAGAATCCTTAGTATCAAGTGTATTAATTTTATTTGTAATGTTTTTAATAAAGCACACAACAAAATTATAAAGAAATTATGAAATTTCCGTTCAACAGTCACTTTTTGTTTTGTTTTCCCGATCTCTCGTTCTTTCACTATGGCAACACTATGTGGCAGTACATATATTTAAACATAATTTCTTACTCACTCGAAGTTGATGTAACCCATACTACTGAACTCAAACATTTTCTCTATGGTCATGCATGTGTGAAATTTGTTTTTGCTTTCGTTTTGGTGGTTTTTTTTTTAATGTTTCCAAATTTTTTCTTTTCTTTTTTAACCCTTTAACCGGTAAGGTGCTCACTTTAACAGAATGTCGTTTGTTGTGTAGCATGTAATAAATGAAGAAAAATGGTTTTTGTTTCAATACTAATCACAGGATCTTATTGAGTAAAATATTCGTTTTGTTGTTCTGTTTTAGGATGTCAAAAGAGGGTTAAATTGAAATTTCTTTCTATCGAAATACATTTACAATTGTACACCTCATTGATGTTGTTGTAGAAATCGCGTGAATTTTAGAAATACTGGCGTTTTCTTACTTTTCTTGTACTACTTTGGTTTTGTGGTTTTTAAATTTAAATATTTAATTGTGTTATTAAGGATATATGCATACATACATTCTCCTATAAATGTGTGTATATTTATGTAATATATTAATAATTTGTTTATTATTTTATTTACAGCAAATATACAACAAATTAATCTTCAAAATCTATGGAAGACCCATCAATCACAAAGAGGTGAGTAAGCAAAGCGATATTGATAAATTTTTTATCATTTTTTAAATGGTCAAATAAAAAATTTAATTATAAAATAAGTTTTATGCATTCTATTGTAAGTCAATGAATATGAAAATACACGTCAAAAGTGTCATAAAATGTCGGTGCAGAATTTTAATTCTCAAAACTTTTATTGTGAAAACACTTTTCAAATTGTGACTCAATTTTGATCCAACTGCGTAGCAACAAAGAATATGGATATAAAGAATACGCATCATTCAGAAGTAAAATTTCTTATGGCGGGTCGTAACATTACGACCCGCTCTCATCAAATTTATTTCTAGATGAGAGGGAGGAAGACAGAAGGAAAATAAACACAAACAAAGAGCGTAACAATGTGTTGCTCTCATTGTACGTATGTACACGTGTATGTATTCTTGTGTTTTTTGATTTAGTTGTCGATCAGACTGCGACAAGAACACATGTTTTGCGGATGCTTTGTCATTTTATTTCAGAATAACACTCGAAGAATATTTTGTGTTAAAAATGTTCTGTCTCATAGTATAATTTTTTTTAATGCTTTGGAATGCTCGTTTTTTTTCCTTTTAATAAAAAATGGTTTTTTTCTTTTTATTTTTCTAAAAAACATGGCGTATTTTTTAAGCCAAAGGTGGATAGCTTTATGTTCTTTTAATAATAAAATGGATTTTTTATTTTATATTTATTTATCTAAAATTATTAAGCCAAAGATAGACAGCTTTACATATGTATGTTGATGAAATGAAAATAAAAATAGAGTATATTACTAACACTTTTATATGGCTGTAAATAAATAAATTCTCTCAACTTCTTTTCTCTCTCTTACTCACAAATCCATAACCAAAGGCATGTGTTAACCTAGAGGAAAATTGTTAGTAATAATGTCAAGTCTACTTATTAACCCAATGATATGTATATGTGATCGGAAAATATAGAAAAATTGTACTGCACTAAGACACCGTATTTAACTTGACAAGTATTCTTCCAAAAATCGAAATCATTTCTCATTAATATTAGTGAATACTACTGTGATATTTCTTTGGGTGTATCATTGAAGTCTGAAAAAAGCGACATGAACCTTCTTCTTTAAAAACTGACAAGATTTTTACGCTCTTTTTAACGAACATTCTTGATGTTCGTGTCCTATGTGTGTAAAAAGCCGAAGATGTTCTTCCCCTGAGGGACATTGGTGCCGACGTCTGTTTTTAACACCAGAAAAAGTAATAAAAAGTGGTCAAACAACAAAAACGCACGATGAGAACAACGCATTGTTACGCTCTTGGTTTCTGTAACCTTCCCTTCTATCTTTCCCCCCGCGTCAAGAAATATTTTTGAAAAATATTCCAAAAAATGTTAAAATGCACATTCCTTATACTTTATTTTCTTTGGTAGCACCTAAGTGTTTCGGTTAGCGACCTGAATTTCTATATAAATTCTGTCCTTCATTAGCAAAAACCTTCTCATGAAAATTCGTCGCCAGTTTATCCATTGGTTCCGCGTATTACATTCTGAGTCACTATCAGCGGCCTTTGTACCACAACCAATCTATATCGCGTCCGTATAAAGCTCTTATGTAGCTTGGAAATTACACCATTAGCCATTAGTTTTGTTTCAAAGCATTTCCCAAAGTCTTAGAATCTATTAAATCTGCCCAAGGCGCAGTCAAGAAGGAATGAAGTCACGATGCACCGTGAACCTTACCAATCTAACCATAGTTCTAATGGTACCAGATGCAATAGACTTAAATCTATCAGAGCCTCTTAGCTGCCATCTACTTGAACCTTATGGTCTCTCGTTATCATCTACAGAATCTTATGTGCCATCAGTGTCTCATTATCGTAATCAAATTCTCTCTCGCTATGATCCTTGTTTCCACTGCAATAGTTAAAACTAGTGCCAACAGTGAATACATCCTCATTGCTTTGGTTATGTGGAAGAATGCCAGTTCTCTCTACCTACAATGGTCCCATAGTTCACAATTGGTTTAACCATTATGGTATACATTCAATGCATACCCAAGATTTTCTTGCAAGCCGCTTGCATATCATTACTGCATGTTCTTTGTGTGTGCCCCGCACATCTGTTTACTGTCCAGTGTTACACCCAAATATTTTCACCCCTATTTTTGGGAGATCCCTTTACTCAGGTTTCGAAAGTGTGGGACCTATATACGGAAGTAATTTTTATTAATTGGTTTCGAACAGTTTTTTTTCAGTAAACCCAAGCCGAATTTGGCGGTTGGTTATCCAGAACTCGAATTGTGTTTGAAAAATTAATATTGTGTTCAACCGACTCGCGCAATCTCTTTTATCCTCCACCTGTAATTTATTTTTCTTGGGTCTTTTAAAAAGGGTCTTTAAAGGATTTTTTTGTTTCGGTGCAATAAAACGGTCAATTACTCTATTATTGATACACACAAGAAAGTATCAAAGTTAATGTCCTTGTCTCGTTTACCTTTTTATTATTGTTATTATTTTTATTTGTATAGAAAGTGTATATTTTTTGTCCTTAACTTTTCCTTTCATTCAAATAGTAGTAGTTTTCTATAGAATTTTTCTTTTTGGTGCATTGACAACCCTAAGAAGTTTTTGTTTTTTTTTTACTTTTCTTTTGGAACAAAATTTGTACTTTATTTTATCTCCCTTTTTTTGTTTCCCTCCCACACTCTTTGCCTTTGACTCTTTTTCTACATAACCTCTCCGTTAACTTCTTTTTTTCACATTCATTTGGTTGTCAAAGTTTTAGTTGTTGTTTTAATGCATTACAAGACATTTATGCGGGTATAGGATATCGTTTTTCTCTTGTACTTTTTTGATTTCAATTTTTTTGGGGGTGTTTTCGTAGTTGTTTTTACTTTTTTTTTTGTGATTGTTATGTCTGTTGCGTTTTTGTGGGGTACATGGAACTCTTATTGTAGTTTGCATGGCATATAGTGGTGGTGCATTTTTGTTGTTTTTCATATTTGATTGTGGTCGGTGACATCATACCGAATACTAGAAAATACTTGTATTTTTCTAATAACTAAATAGAGAGAGACGGGGAAAATATTAAATTAAATTAAAACACAATTAAATTACAAAAGAAACCTTTTTCATTAATTAATTTATGAACAATTTAATTTTCCAAAGCTTGAGTTTTGAAACAGTGGAAATTATTTGTGTTTTCCTAATAATAAAATTGAAAATAAGTATGCTTCACAGTTTAAAATGAAAAAATGAGTATTTCAAGGCAAACATATAATTATACTTATTAATTTAACAGTTCGCAGATCGATAGCTCAAAGTGTGGCCAACTAAAAATCTGAAAAAGAAATCAATTATCAGGCACTTAACAATTGAGCTGAAAAATTGTAGGCTTACATCCAAATCCTTCAAACAAAACGTGTACAGATTTTAAAACTCTCGAAAAGTAGTGGGTGGGATAGAGCATTTTTTTGAAAAGAAAATGTGTGGTCTCACAAATCAGGAAGGTATTTGGAAGCCCGATTAATGCAGCTTTACTATCGTTCTCATTGATGGCAGCTATCGAATACGTGGAAAGTGCTCAAAAAGAGGCAATGAAGAGAAAAAGTAGATATCAATTGCTTGAACTCGAACTGAGATCTTATGGATCTCTACAAAAACAAGACTCCTGTCATATTAGTGTTCTTCATTACAAGTTCAAGCATAAAATTTCGTTTTCATTGCCCTATATTTGTTGATATTTTCCTTACGTGCTTAAAGTTGGCAAATATAAAGCAAATTTCTAAAAAAAACGAGATTATGATCTTACAAATCACCGTCCAATATCAAAAAATATTTTAGAAGACACTGCTACGTTCATGCCTTTTAGAAATGAGTATTTCATGTGAATTTGATATTCGTTTATTTTCGTCTATTATATCTTTTTTTAAATTATTAATTTTTATATTTAAATCAGCACTATCAATTTTACTACAAAGATCCTTTTACTAAAAAGATAAAATTCTCCAGTGTAAAATACGATAGTGTTCATACGTCAACAGTGTTTATACTACTCACTGGCAATGTCACATTTCCTTCCATTAATAATACATTTACATTCAGTCTGGCAACTTCTAGAATTTTACTGTCGATTTATTAATGTTATTAATGTTAAAATACGACAGTGCGTACACGTTGTGCTATGTTTATACTACTCACTGTCAACATTAAATTTCGTTTCATTAGTACAAAATTTATTTTCAGTCTGACAACTTCTAGAACTACATACATACATAATTGGCCATTACAACCCTTCAGTCAGGATTACGGCCTAGCTTCTCACACCACTCATGTTGGGTGCGTTAATTTTATACGTGAGTGGCGGGACCTACAGTTTTTAACGTCGACTCCGAACGAGAGAGTTTTGAGAAACTTTTTCATGGCAGTTTATTTTACTCTCAGAGCTTTTTCAAAAAATCTGCTGAGAGGAAGTCGCCGAAGAAATATTTTTTTTTCATATTTCATTTTTGATGTCTGACCTGGGATACGAACCCGGGCTTTTACGAATAGTAAGCCAACACACTACCTACTACACCACGGCGACTTCACTTCTAGAACTTTCAACTACAATTAAAAGTGTGCTATTCCGTCTTACCTTCCTTTTATAACTTAATTTCCCAGTTTCTAATATGCACTGCATGAGTAGGAACTATCCCCCGAGCATTGGTTTCAGCATAAAATTAATCGGCTAAAGGAAGTTAATATTGTCAAGAGCTCTTGATCTTCAGGACATTGGCATTTACTATCATCAACCAACATATTTTTTGGCATTAAAAGGTGAATTATTAGGCATTGGTTCTTTCGAAAAGGTGCGACACCTTCACATAAGTGACATTGATGTATGGACGCTCGGACATCATATTTTAAAGCCTCTCAACAACTTACAGACTTGAAGAAAGAATCTATCAACGCCCAGTTTCTGTAAAATACGAGTGTTTAGATCGAAAATATATGTGGACTACATTCTTACACACATATTCGGCTCTCTTGATTCATTATTTGCACAATTTTGCTTGTGCTTCATTGTTTTATCGACTCTGCAATGAAATATTCTGAAAGGAAAGAAAAAGTCTTGTTTTCGATAGTCCAACATTTTTCCATAATACACATATGTACGCCTCATTCACCTTATTTTTAGTCGTAAACTAATGTCAAAACAATTTAAAAAAATTTAAATACGTACTATATACACCGAAAATAGGTTAATTGGCATCACTTTTCTGTCTATTGGTTATTTTTATGATTGAATAGTATCAACAGAATAAACACAAGAAAATATAAAGCATAACAAGATAAATTTATTATGTATTAAGAAACGTTGTTTAATGAAATAAACAAATAAAACAACAGCAACAAAAATTAAAAAGAAGTACCTCCAGACCTTCACAATGGAACTCTGAATGAAACGAAGTATTTTTTGTTTACAATTAAAAAGAGAGAAAAAATGCATTAAAAAAATGTTGTTTACTTCATATCATTTGTTGTTGCTGCTGTCGTTGTTCTATTTTATCATTTGAAGTCTGATTTAGTATTCCAAGAAACGAAAAGTAAAAGGTTTTCGAACTCAAAAGAGTGTTCAGTTGTTATATGTACACGCTATCCAGTTCATGCTGTTTGTTTGTGTGTGTGTGATTTGTGTAAGGCAGGCACATGAAAATAAAAACAATCGACAGACTCCCTCTTTTTTCCATTGCTCTCTTCCTATGTTTACATTAATTCACAATAAATAATGCAGTATTAAGAATGAAAAATATAATAAAAAGGAAAACGATCGTATGATGATTGTATGAAACGAAGAAAAGTGTGTGAAATTGTAGGAGATTTATATTCGATGCGTCACTTATAAATGTCGCCTTAAGATTAAGTCACCTAGAGTCCGTTATGCGTTATACTTTGACAAATTTTCGCATTGCTGTCTTTTTGTTCATGACTTGTTTTTTTTGTGGATGGCTTCTATTTCTTGTGTCGTTGACTTGCATCTTTTTGGTCCATGACTTGCATCTTTTCGTCGAGGACTTGAATTTTTTAGTCGATGAATTGCATTTTTGGCCGATGACTTGAATTTTTTGGTGGATGAATTGCATTTTTTTGGTCGATAACTTGCACTTTTTTTGGCCGATGGCATGCACTTCTTTGGCTGATGGCTTGCATCTTTTCGGTCGATGACTTGCCCTTTTCGGCTGATGACTTGCATATTTTTGACCGATGGCATGCACTTCTTTGGCTGATGGCTTGCATCTTTTCGGTCGACAACTTGCATTTTTTTTTAGCCGATAACTTGCAGTTTTTTGGTCGATGACTTGTACTTTTGTGACCCAAGACTTGCACTTTTTTGGGCCGATGACTTCCTTTTTTTGGTGGATGACATGCACTTTTTGGACGATAACTTGCAGTTTTTGGTCGATGACTTGTACTTTTTTGAACTATGAGTTGCACTTTTTTGGCCGATTAATTGCATTTTTTTGGTCGATGATTGCATTGTTTTTACGATTACTTGCATTTTTTGGACCCAAATAGCGCCCGACCGTAAGGACGCCTGTTTTGGAATCCTTTCTACCATGGATATGTAGCGGAAAAGCTGCAGCAAGCTCCAATTTTCCACAATATCGATTATCCTCCGCAGAAATTATTACAACAAACAAATTTTTTTGTATACGTTTTTCGAACTTTCAAAACAATTTGCAAATTATCAGAGAACCTGCTCTTATCAGAAACGTATTGAGTATAATTTTTAAGGAAGGGAATAGATATTCTATCCTCTGACATCGTATGGTCTTAAATGACCTTTTTGTGTTTTTTTTTTATTTTTTTTATTTAAAAATTTAAATTTTCATAATTTCATTCCTTAAGTTTTTATTTATTTTTTAAATTAAAGTGCTGCTCAGTTATTTCTTTATAAATTTGTGCATTTCATCGGTTTTTCTTTAGTTTTGCCATACAATCGATTATCGAACAAAGGAAGTGTACTTTTTTTAAGGGTTGAAGAAACAATTTTCCAACTCCTTTTGACTGGCTGGTCTTTGTTCACCACAATTCAACTTGAACGGCCATTGTTGTTTCAAGGCAAAATTTAATAACAAATAAACCGTCTGACTTACGAATGGCTAAGAAAAAAGTAGAAAATCTCAACCTTCAATTCAAATCAAATCGATTCCTCTTCTCCAATCCAATCCAAATCTCTTTATTGGGTATTAAACTTTTATGGCTTCTCTGTAATGGAAACCCACCCAAAAAAAATGAAGGACGAACGCATTTTTAACATGAATTTATTGCTAAAATTAATTGTAAAGCCAAACAACAAAAGCTGCGTGTAAATAAAATGACTGGATATGGTGTGTTTGTGTTTGTCATTGAAAATCTTTTTTGAAGTTCAACTACTTTTGGAAATCCACACTGCAAGTTACACATGCTTATCTAACAGCACTCAGCTCAACAAAATCGGTTTCTTAAGTGTGGCAGAATTTTCATTGATTCGTCTATTTTTAGTTTTTTAATTGTATTATCAAACATTTTTTAGTTTATTTACAAAAATTGACCTTAAAAATTTCATATTTGGTTGTAACCAGTGTTGTTAACCGATTTTTCTTGAGAATCTTTTTGGTGTCCGCATATTTACATTGAAGCGCTTTGAATTGATGCGAATTAAACTGCGTTTAGTGGTATTTAATAGGACATAACCTAATGATAACGGTTTTATTTTTCTAGTATCTTGCTTAGACTAACAAACGAATAACGTTTGCAAAATCATTGAAAAATGTTTTTCTATCGAAAAATTATATTCAAGAGATGCTTTAACAAACCGATTTGCCGAATTTTTGATATGAAGAATCGTCAAAGGCAGTTTCAGAGCTGCCAACTGATCTTTAAGAACGACAAATTTACAGTTAATGCAGCAAGATACCAAGCGATGATAACTGATTTCTTTTTTGACCAAGAGATTTATGGTAGATTTGGGACTTGGTTTCAATGCCACCCGATATCATGGAACCTCTTCTGAGGTGATTTTGCTGAGCCAGCCACCAATCCCACAATAGCTACTATTGGTGAGCTAACGATCGAAATTGCAGAAATTGGGTTTCGCGGTAAGACCCGTCAATACATAAAGGGTCCGCCAAATAACTTTTTTTTTGAAAATACTTTAAAAAAAAAACTCGAATATTTTCTCAAATTTCTTTTTTTTATTTGAAAGTACAATCCTTCCGGTTAATAATGGAAAATAATTTCATTCAAATGGCTGCCTCGGCTGGCCATGCAGTAGCCTACACGATCGGTCCAATTTTTAAGCACATTATCGATTGTGTGCAGCTGTATTTCACCAATGGCTTCACGAATATTGTCCTTTAAAGCGTCAATTGTCTCTGGCTTGTCGGCGTAACACTTATCTTTGACGGCACCCCACAAATAATAGTCCAACGGTGTCAAATCGCAGCTCCGAGGTGGCCGCCAAACGAATCAGCTCTGCGGCTGATAATGCGATCTTCAAAAACAGGGCGCAAAACATCGAGTGTAGCTTCGGCTGTGTGGCGCGTGGCGCCGTCCTGTTGAAACCAAATGTTGCCAATATCCTCCTCTTCAATTTTTGTGAACAAAAATTCGTTCAACATGGCCCGATAACGATCGCCATTGACTGTAACGGCCACTCCTTGCTTATTTTCGCAGAAAAATGGCCAAATTATGCCTCTGGACCAAAATCCGCACCAAACAGTGACTCGTTTTTGGGTGCGTCTGCTTTTCAATGTATGCGTGCGGGTTTTCTGTGCCCCAAATGCGACAAGATCAAAATGAGCTTCATCTGAAAAGATGATTTTTTTTTGCCAAAATCGGCATCTTCTGGTATAGGCTACTGCATGGCCAGCCGAGGCAGCCATTTGAATGAAATTATTTTCCACTATTAACCAGAAGGATTGTACTTTCAAATAAAAAAGAAATTTGAGAAAATATTCAGTAGTTTTTTTTAAAGCGTTTTCAAAAAAAAATTTATTTGGCGGACCCTTTACATACATAATTGGTCATTACAAACCTTCAGTCAGGATTTCAATCTAGCTTCTCATACTACTTATACATGAGCGGCGGGCAACCTACAGTTTAAAGTCGACTCCGAACGACAGATTTTTTTTGAGAAATTTTTCCTGGCAATTTTTTATTTTCTCTCTGAGTTTTGTGCCAGAAATCTGCTGAGAGGAAAGTCGCCTAAGAAATGTTTTTTCATATTTCGTTTTGTTGAAGACATCTGATCTAGGGCATGACACTATCTATTGGACTATGGCTACTAAATATGAATAATTATTTATCCAACGACATTCTCTCAGCAGTCTTGCGACAAAAGTTCTGAGGCTAAATATTATTCGCAAAAATTCTATCGTTCGGAGTCGACTTGAAACTGTAGATCCCACCACTCCTAGTTGTATACGTTAATTTTATATTTTATTTATAAAGGGTGTTTTTTATAGAGGTATAGAACTTTAAGTTGGCATTATTTTTCAAGATGCCGACCGATTTAACAGCTGTCAAGTGATTTATTCTCAGTTTGGTTTGGCAATTCATCATGAATAGACTCATGCCTGAACAACGCTTGCAAATAGTGGAATTTTATTTCGAAAATAATGGTTCTGTGCGGAAAACGTATCGCGCACTACGTCCATTTTATCGTCGACAAAATCGTCCATCAGAGCAGTTAATTCGATTAACCGTGGAACGTTTTCGCACCACGTTTACTCTTATTGATAACTCGCATCCGCAGAGACGCTGTACGGTGCGTACAGAATAAGCTATTGCTGCTGTAGAGCGTAGCATTAAGGAAAACCCGAATGAGTCCATCCGCCATCGAGCACAGGAATTGGATCTGTGTCCATCCACTTTATGGAAGATTTTGCGGAAGGATCTTGGTTTGCGTGTTTACAAAATCCAACTCGTGCAAGATTTGAAGCCAAACGATCATCAAGTAAGTCGTAGATTCGTCGAATGGGCCCAAAACGAGATTACCGTTGTTCCCGATTTTCATAAGCGAATTTTGTTTAGCGATGGAGCGCACTTCTGATTGAATGGCTACGTCAACAAACAAAACTACCGCATTTGGAGTGAAGGTGTATGTGGAAACACCGTTACATCCAGAAAAACTGACTGTTTGGTGCGCTTTATGGGCTGGTGGAATCATTGGTCCGTACTTTTTCAAAAACGATGGTGGCCAGAACGTTACAGTCAATGGTGATCGGTATAGAGCCATGATTACTAACTTTTTCATTCCTGAATTGAATAACCATGATGTCCAGGAGATGTGGTTTCAACAAGACGGCGCAACATGTCACACAGCTCGTGCCACAATAGATTTATTGAAAGACACGTTTGGTGACCGCCTAATTTCACGTCTTGGACCTGTGAATTGGCCTCCAAGATCTTGTGATTGAACACCGCTAGACTACTTTCTGTCGGGCTATGTAAAGTCATTGGTCTATGCGGTAAAGCCACAAACGCTTGACCATTTGGAAGACAACATTCGCCGTATTATTGCCGATATACGGCCACAAATGTTGGAAAAAGTCATCGAAAATTGGACGTCCAGATTGGACTACATCCGCGCCAGCCGTGGCGGTCATATGCCAGAAATCATATTTAAAATGTAATGCCACAAGATTATCTTTCGGATAAATAAAATTCATGTCAATCGAATAATCCATCGTTGTTTTATTGCAACTTAAAGTTCTATACCTCTATAAAAAACACCCTTTGTAAAGTTCAGTCAGTCTTGTGTGAAGACGCGGTGCGTTTGAAGAGAGTAATCGTGGGTTGAAGATCTCCGTTACAAAGGTCTGTCGGACAGCTGTCTAGTAATTGTTATTGTTTATGCAAAGGGTGTAAACAAAGCAATTGTTGTTGTTTACATCAAGTTGTAAACAGTGGCACACAGAATTGTGCGAATAAGAATTTTAATTAAAACTAAACACAAATTTATTTTTATTTTATTTGCAATCTACGAGCTCATATTTTAAATGTTTTTAAAAGGTAAAAACGCATACACAATTTAGGTGTTTTGAGAAACTAGGTTGTGATCCAGACTAATGGCTTGTAATGGCGAATAAAGTAAGTGAGTAATTCATTAATTGTCTCCAATAAATATTTCATTGTTGTCGTCGTGGTCTAGTAGGTAGTGTGTTGGCTTATTAGACGAAAAGCCAGGGTTCGAGCCCCAGGCCAGACATCAAAATAAAATACAAAAAGTATTTCTTCGGCGACTGCCTCTCAGCAGATTTCTAGCAAAAACTCTGAGAGTAAATAAAATTGCTTTAAAAAAGTTTCTCAAAAAATCTGTCGTTCGGAGTCGACTTTAAACTGTAGGTCCCGTCACTCATGTATAAAAATGAACACACACAGCATAAGTGATGTGAGAAGCTAGGTTGTAATCCTGAAGGGTTGTAATGACCACTTATGTATGTAAATATTTCATTAATTTTTGAAAATTACCCTGACACATTTATTTTCATTAAAATAAAACTATATTGTGTAGAATCTTCTCCTTTTCCCCATGGTTTGAAGACTCAATAATTTTATTTATTTATTTTTTTTTAATAAATAAGGGATTTTCTCTCTTTGCAATCAATTTTATCTTTAAGAATTATTAAACGTGTATACTATATCCGGATTGCGTGTCTATTACTCATACTTTTCGTTGTTAATGTCGGAATTGGTATTATTTTGGCAAAAAAAAAAAAAACGCGAAAAGTAAACACGCCTAAAATTTAATTAATTTCACACTGAACATCATCAATACAAATCCAAAAATAGTTTCTTAAAAACAAATAATAAAAGAAAGAAACAATGGACACAGAAAGAAACAATTTTATGGAAACAAACGTGTAGTCATCGTTTTTAAATGTTTTCGATTTGGTGGTAGAGAAAAAGAGAAAACAGAAACTGAAAGCAGAATTTCATTTCAATAAAATTTTCGACAAAAAGCCATTATTTTTGTTTATTTCATTACTTGCTCCACTGTGCAGATAATAAATTCATGCTTTCCTCCTCTCCGATTACTGTGCTATTATCAGGCAGGCACTATGAATGAAATCGTTTAAAATTCAATTGTTTGTGCTACAGATTACGATTAATGTTTAACTGACACGTTAATTAGAAAGAAATGATTTAATAAATCATATCAAGTGGCAGAGAGATGTGGTGCGTCTTTTTTTTTTTGTTTTCCCTTCACTCACTTGCATTTGGGAAAGTAATTGTTCTACAAAATCGATAAGTATTTCAAAGCAATCGATTCAATTGTAAAATTAATTCCTGATATTGTAACGCTTTTACCTTTTTAAAAGCGTTTAGAATATCAGTTCGTTGATTGCAAACAAAATATTAATAAATTTGTGTTTAGTTTCAATTACACTCTTTAGTGTTCGCACTACTTTTGTGTGCCACTATTTACAGCTTGATGTATCCAACAATAATTTGCTTGTTCATTACTCTTCTCTCCACTTCTGCTCGCGTAAGCACTAACAACTGAGATCTTCAAACCACGACTGTTTTCTTCACACGCAACGCGACTTCTCACACTAGACTGACTGAATTCTTACTGCTCTTTTGCATTTTTATATGGTCGCTTAAACAGTCTGATGAAGGTTCTTAAAGTAGAATGTTCGTGTGTTCGCCTTCTCGAGATCTCTATCGCGACTTTATTGTTGTTTGTGTATTTTGTTTACATTGCTTGTTGTTGCTTTCTCGCTTACTTGTCTATCCCCTTTTCTTTCATACTGATGTTGTTGGTTTACTTGTAACAAGTTCGTTGTATTTGTTAGTGTAGCTCTTCTTTATCCTTTTAATGTTAAACGATGGTACACCGTTTCCATTTTCGTAACAATATTTATGGCGACTATAGTAGACCAATCGCTTCCTTAGCTGGAAAATCTTGTGATTTGATTGATGGGATTAAAAGAAAGCCAGGAAAAATAATACGAAACTGGGGGGGTCCTATGTCCTTTAAAGGAACTAATTATTACCGAACGAACGTATTACTACCGTTAAGACATTGAAGAGCGTGTAAACTTTCTTTTCAACTCTTGTTCAGAGGCTTGATATATTTTGAAAAGAAAATCGAAAGTAATACCTTTATTGCGTAAATAGCAATAAACGCCATTATTGAGTTCAATATTTCATACAAGGTTAGAGGACGTGTACTTGTCAATTAAGACAAGTACAGTACCCGGAGGTCGAATTTACCCATTGTACAACATATTTCATACAAAGTTTAAATTATTTATTGCGCAATAAATACTCAAATTGTTATAATATTGAGTATAATTTAAAATGCAGCACTGTCATAAGTGTGTTTAGTGAGCATATTTCAATTAACCGAACACTTTCTGTTGATATTTGACAACTCAAATGTCAACAACGACAAACAAAACAAAAAAAAAAACAATGTTGTTAGAACAATCAGCTGTTTTGTTTACCAGCTGTCAAATGAATATTGAATAAGCAGCTGAACTGCGTATACTATTATGCCTGAACACTTAAAATATTGTACTCAATTAACCGAATATTGACTCAATAAAAGTGAATATCTGAACATAGTATAACGCATTTCTCTACTGTGCTTGCTTTGCCAAGTTTAGTTTCATAGATTTTAGTCACAGCCTGCCATTTGTGGGTTGCAACAACACAACAAAAAATTCTAATAAAAAAAGTAAAGCACACCAGCTGATAGCTGTCAAAGTACACAACGCGAGCCAAAGAAACAATGCGTTGCGTTGACGGAAAAGAAAACATCTATTTCAACTCGGCTCTCATATGAAAAATTCAACCTGACGGCTTTATGTGACTTGGTCTTATCTCTAAATGAATGTTAGTTTTCAAATGCTCCAGCGTTAGGGGATTATCCGAGTACACACGGTAATAACCTGACGTAAAATAGCCAAAAACGTAGAATTAGTACTACACTAAAATTGGTCGAGTGGCCAATGATTCGTGGCCCTTTCTTATTAAAATCAAATACAGTCCAGCTCTTAAACCTACAATGGCAGGCGAAAAGCAAATCGGTTATCATACGGCCACTGCGCTTTGAATACACCTTCAAACCATAATCCGTTACCGCCATTTTTGAGTTTTCCGGGACAGTTTTGCTCGTTGAGATTCCGAGTGAGAAAATTTTGTTAGAAAAATGTTAGGCATTGAAATCGTATTGATCTAGTAGACAATCAGCATATCCTGGGCGTTGTGCGTGATTAGCCGGCTTTAATTGCTAATAGATGGAGGCACAAAATACGATGTGATGAAACGCCTTGACAGCCTTGCCAGACACGCTAAATGCCTTTCACGTGCTTTGCTTGCACAACTCTTTCAGTACGACTGACATACACCACAATGTGATTCATTATCATATGCCGGAGCATTAATAAAGGATTCTGTTTGAGGAATACCAGAGTTTTTGTCTTGAACTTTTGTACAGAGGCTAGAATGTGCCGCAGCATCCTTATCCATCCATATTTGTAACAGACATCCAGTCAACTCTCTCTCGATAATCAAATCAGTTACGAGGGGTTTAAACGACCTCTTTAATTGCAGTTACAATTGCCAATATACAACTGAGGTTTTACTAGGGTTTCACTTAGTTATGGGGTACAGCTTTCCACAATGGAGCGGAAAGGAACCGTAAAATCGGGATTGAAATGTTTGCCTATAAATGCGGGTACTCCAGGTTCATGAGAATTCGAATAAAGCCGTAATCCCCTTACAAATAATCCATCCAGAAGAACCCTGATCCTGACCTTGGCTGCTAATTACGGTTTTCAAATTTTAGACGCCTAGTCCTCTCACAGAGGATCAACGCTACGACGATTATCATAGGAATCTCAGACAGCCTTACAATTTAGGAAAGAGTAGGACTCTATAAAATGAGTTCCTCGCAACTATAAATACGACAACAAAGCCACATATTTTTGCAGAGGCAGCCGTTTCTAGGCAATGATCGATGTTAACCAATCCTATCGTTCTGGAATCTGTGAAATGAAACTAAAACAAAAGCAAAAGTTTGAAATGGAAAAAGAACTAGATGATGAAGGAAATGCCTTATGACAAACCTTATAATCCTTAAGGGAGACAGAGGTCTCCAAAACTGCTTAATGTGGGTCTTTTTTATGCCCACTTGATTAAGAGCCTTGATCTTTCTGCAGAAAGATAAGAATTCTTGTGATCTTAAGTTTGGCGGATCACATTAAATCAAGATGGCAACACTTTTTTCTTTTATGTTTCGAACGAAAAGAATTCAATTGGGAAAGAAGGTGTAGAAAATTCGGTCAAGCGCGTATGGCAATACCTCTGTTGGCTGTGGTTTTTTATTGTTGTTGCAATTGTTGTATGAATTATTGGTTTTGTTATTGCGGTGGCGGTGGTGTCGGCGTTTGCTAACATTTCGCCTGTTGTTGCTTTCTGTTTTGTGGTTGACGCTGTGTATGGTGGTTTTTATTTTTTTCGTACGTTTCCAATTGCCATTTGGTTGGTTTTATTTGTTTTTTTTTTCTGTTTTCTTTTAAACAACTTTTCGTGACTTTATGTCAAAAAAACAAAAAATGATTTCATTTGTTCTGCATTCAGGTTATTATTGTATTGGTGGTGGTGTTGTTGTTGTTGTCGCCGTCATTGTTGTTATAAAATCGAATTGAAGCAGCAACAAAGGCCACAAACGGATAAGAAAGAAATAAAAGTGGTGGCATAACATTTATGGAATCGCAGATTGAAAACAGAAAATCAAATTTTTTCTGCGTTTTTTTTTCTTTTTTGCACACATTCAAACACATTCAAATTTCACTTTATTTTCAATTTGATTGGTTTTATGGGGGGTTTGTTTCATTAATTGTAAGAAAATGAATTTGTTTAAAACGAAAAAAAAATGGAATTAAAACAAAAGCAAGAAAGCGTTGCTATTTATTTATTAATAGTGTTGCTTTCGAATACTTCCGCATTTTATCGAATCAGCATATCGTATCGTATGTAGAGTTACAGGCATTTTTTTGGTATCGTTCGTTACACATCTATACACAACGACAGCGGCATCAATGGCATCAACGGTAACGACAACGTCAACGACAACGACGTCGGCAATAGCGACAGCATCAATGATGATGGACAAAATGACGACATCAGCAATTGCACAAAACGACCATCATTGCCATAATTGATTTTGAATTTTATTTTCTGTGAAAATGAATGATTTAAAGAGACAACATATTAAATTGGTAGTAAATATCTCGCAAGCTAGTATAAATATAATTTCGTATAAACGTAAGACTAAGATCTTTTTGCAGTACATATTGTAAAATTGGATTTTATAACTTAACTCTGTATGATGCTTCAGCTTTATGAGACGTAATTTTTTTTTCGGCGACTTCCTCTTAGAGATTTCTTGGAAAAGCTCTGAGAGTAAAATAAAATTGCCATGTTAAAGCTTCTCAAAAATCTGTCGTTCGAAGTCGACTTTAAACTGTAGGTCCCGCTACTTATGCATAAAATCAACACACACAACATACATAAGTGGTATGAGAAGCTGGCTTGTAATCTTGACTGAAGGGTTAGGTGGCTCTGATATCAAAAAGCTCACTTGCGCACGTATAATGGCCCGTTGTGATGCCAACGAGGTGAACGCAGTCCCTATAATGACCAAGTTCCACAAAAAAAAAAAAAAAAAATCAAGAAAGAGGAAGAAGTTGGTCAGCGCAAAGGCTGCACACTGAAGGGTTGAAATGACCAATTACAGTGTGTGACATACATACATAATTGGCCATTACAACCCTTCAGTCAGGATTACGGCATAGCTTCTCACACCACTCATGTTGTGTGCGTTAATTTTATACGTGAGTGGCGGGACCTACAGTTTAACAACGTCGACTCCGAACGACAGAATTTTGAGAAACTTTTTCATGGCAGTTTATTTTACTCTCAGAGTTTTTGCCAGAAATCTGCTGAGAAGTGTGTGACACAAATGTGTAAATGATGTCCTAATATTTACACTTTGTGACAAAATATTTTAGGTACAAAGTATATTAACAAAAGTTTTGTGATTTTAAAACCAATATTTTTTTACGATTTTTTTTAACTAACCAAATAAAACATAAACTAATTTATTCTTCAGAAATATAAAAAAATAAAATTTAATTCATTTACACACTTTTGTCGCGAGTTATTAAAATCACAATTTTAGTACTTCGTATATCCTCCCTTGGAATCTATAACTGCCTGAATTCTGAAAAGCATACTCTCTACCAATTTTCGACATTCTTCTTGTGTTATCGATGACCAAATGTCATGACAGCGCTGCCAGAGCCCAGTTGTGCTTTTAAAGCTGTGCTTTTGTGTATTCCCTATACATTTTCAATCGGGTTTAAATCCGTTGACTGTGGATGCCTGTCCAATAAAGAAATTTTGGCAGTTTCGAAAAACTCAAGGGTTTTTTAGCCTTGTGCTTAGGGTCGTTATCTTTTTGCATGACAGAGTTTTCAACATTTCCGACCCCAAGCAGTTAGACTATCCATATACGATGACTTTATAATGTCGATATACATTTCGGCATTCATATTTCCAACTATTTTATGAAGTTTTCCAACTCCTTGCACACAAAAACATCCCCAAAACAGCAATTTTCCACCACCAAATTTCATAGTTGGTACAACATCGCGGTCCGTCAAAGGTGCATTTGGCTTCCTATAAACATATTTAGGCCCATCGGGACCAAAAAGGTTAATTTTGGACTCATCTGTCCATATTACTTTTCCCCAGTCATCCATAGTCCAGTTTTGATATTTTTTTGCAAATGCTAACCTAAATGATTTGTGTCTTTCGGTTAAACGTGGGTTTTAACCCTTTTTCTTGCATGAAAACCACATTTATTTATTTCTCTAAGAGCTGTTCTCTTAGATATTTCAATTTGGTAGCATGAAGATAACTTTTGTTGCACTTCACGAGGACCATTAGCTTCTCGTGATGCAACTAAACGCTGTACCGTGCATCTATCCCTTAGCTAAAGGATTGAATTGCGTCCCAAACGTGGTGCTGGGAAAGTCAAACCGCTCCTTTTTGCTATATTTCATACAGTTTTAAATGAAATATAAAATTTTTGAGAAATTTTTCTGTAGGAGAGAACATTTTTTAGCTCATCTATGACACATTTTTCGACTTCGTTGCTAATCTTCTTCATGATTAAAAAATCCTTGTGAAATAATAAATAATTATGTTTATGATTAAAAATATGATCTTATTTAATACTTAAAACTCATTAGCATACTTTCACCAACGAAATTGTTTAAATTAATATTTTTTAAATATTAAAAACGTGTTATTTTTTAACTTTTTTCCAGCGAGTCAGAATAGTGTAAATCAGTTTTTAACTCTCTGATCTCGTGGTATCAAAGTACCATTATTCCACATGACGATTTTTTGTATTACCGTATTTCACAAGTTGATCTTTACATTGAGTAAACAAAAGTTACCATATGAATAACAGTTCAGCCAAAAATTAAAAATATAGATATTTAAAAATTCATTTACACATTTATGTCACACACTGTATGTATGTATGTACGTGTGTAATTGGCGCATCGCTTGTCGTTTGATGATATTTTCAGACCAAACACATCGTCGTACATAATAAAAGGTTGTGTGATAATATATGGCTCGTGATAATTATAAAAATGGTCCTGTTAATGGAAAAGTTTGCTGTTTTATCGCGTGAGAGCTGTACACTTCGACAATTAAACATTGAAAATCAAACATCGCTAGTTACGTTAACATATGCCCTGGATTCCATTAATCAATCTCTTCAACGGTTGCCAATATGTCTGGAATATACAGTTGCAGAAAAAAGTCTGCATACACCGCTGCTAATTTTTTTGCAGTTTTCTAATAATTTATTTTTTCTTTTTTTTCTTCAAACATTCTTAATTGTAACTGCCTTAACATTTTCACGCCGGCGCTTTAATTCATGCTTATCGCCTACTGGCGTCTGTTATATTTATAAGACGTTATTAATTATAATTGTTATTAAAAAGAAATGCTTTTAAGAGAACGTGACTCAGGTATTTTGTTTAGACAGTCGAAGTGTTAAAGATCTAAATACAGTCAACCCTCCTCTAACGCGGTACTCTCAGAACGCGGTTTCTGTATAACGCGGAGCTGACATTGCGGCAGCCCTCCTATAACGCGGTACTCTTACAGCACGGTTTCCGTCCAACAACATCCCATAAGTTCCTTCCGCACAGCCTATGAATGACTCTATTAACTAGATATTGTAAAAGGGTTTAATATCAGCTTTATTTTCGACGCAAAAGCGCAGCCGAGATATATAAACAACATGTCAAACATACCAGCTTAGCTCATAGCCGTCTACGACATCGGTTTCAGTCACCTCAGAGCTCTTTCACAGTACATACGTTTTGTTGGTGACCAAGTCTTTCCAAAAAAATTTCTGCAACTCATATCGGACAGTGAGGATGAATGTTCAAAAATTATATAATTTTACAAAAGTCTTTCTTATTTTTGTTGTAAACCGTCTTTTAGTTTAATTTTGTTTCATTTTTTTATCAATCTTTATATGAACTCTTTAATTCAATAAAAATAATTTATCACGTCTTGGTCTTCATATAACACGGTACGAATGATGTAATTTGTACTAATTCCGAGTTTCTTATAGCGCGGTTTCCATACAACGCGGTAGACGTTTTCGCTAGAACGCGCTACGAATTAGCCTGGTTTGCACGGTGAAATCAGAGTTGCTTATAGCGCGGTTTCCATATAACGCGGTACACACTCACCTCGTTATAGGAGGGTTGACTGTATTTGATATTACGTATCGTCTAAAGCATGATCAATTGCAGTCTAGTGCGGGCCACCGGTGGTACGATGCGAACGTGTTAAACAGCACTTTAACAAATTTTTAAATAAAATAAAATTTTGATAAAAACACCGGGAAAAAGTCTACTTACAGTGGTGTACTTACAGTGGTGTATGTAGACTTTATTCTATGACTGTATGAAAAATAAGAAGTTGAAAATTTCTTTACGAAATTATGGGAAATTTTCCTTCATATTGGCTTTGTTGTACGATCTTTTTATCGTTACCGATCTCCTATTTTAAACAAAAACTTGACATGTCGTACGATATCTGTTACTACCTAAAACCCCCATTAAGGGCTTTATTAATTGTCAGTGTTGCCAACCAGATTTGCTTAAAATTGCACTCTGTTTGTAATTGCGTTTTCTCTTTCTTTTCCTTTTTTTTATTATTATTGTTATGACATTATCCATCCCTGTGTGTGTATATTTGCAAGTGTGTGTATGTATGTTGATTTTATTGCATGTTGTCTTATATTTAATATATTTATTGTGTAAATTTATTGTTTATTACTATAATTTAAATTATTAACAACATCAAAATAAAAGTAACTTTTGTTTTTATTTATTCTCCTTCATTTTTTCGTTTTCCAATTTCCTTTTTGCAGTTGTTTTTCTTATAAGACACTGAATATTAAAAAATATTAAAAAAATACGTACGAAGAAGAAAAATCAAATCGCGTGTCAAATTGCAGTTCGTAAGTAATTTTTGTTTCTCTCTTTATTTGTTGTTTGTCTTTTAATTTTTTTTTTTTGTATTTTTTTTTTGTGTGAGTTTTTATACGCACATGGTTGGGTTAATGCATGCTGCTTGTGATTGAGTGTGAGATTATGTGTGTGAGAGACTGCCTCTGTGTCTGTGTCTGTATAAGTAAATTTAAAGGCATTCTTATGGTAAATAACAAATGCATGATGAGGCATTTGGCAAGTAAGCTCAAGAAAAGAAAAAAAATAAAAAATCAACCTCCCCATCTAGTCTGTTGTTGATCGTTGTATTTTTCCCCAAACAGAAACATAAAATTGTTGCCAAAGATCAACACAATCAAATCCAATCGACTACTAAATGTTCTTTAAGAACCCAGTGAACATTTTCTAATTGAAAACGTATCAGCTCGCATTTAGATACGATTTGAAATAGAAAGTAACTGATAATGGATTCGTTTAAATTAAAACGATACATACATATATATGTACATAATTGGCCATTACAACCCTTCAGTCAGGATTACGGCCTAGCTTCTCACACCACTCATGTTGTGTGCGTGTTAATTTTATACATGAGTGGCGGGACCTGCAGTTTAAAGTCGACTCCGAACGACAGATTTTTGAGAAACTTTTCATGGCTATTTCGTTTACTCTCAGAGTTTTTGCCAGAAATATTTTTTTCATATTTGGTTTTGATGTCTGACCGGGGGTTTAAACCGTGGCCTTGCGTCTAATAAGTCAACACACTACCTACTCGACTACGGCGACTACAAATTAAAACGATGCTTTTGCGAAATTCCAAAAAAAAAGGAGTGATGGTCCACATTTCTTCTGGAATCATCCAACTGCAATCGATAAAACCAACAATATTCAAAGCGAGTTGCACAACATTCAATGGCCTTAAGGGAAAACGTTGTTAAAGTATTTTATGCTTTGCGTTCAACTGCGTTTCCAGGTCATTATTAGAATATCTCTGCTTCTAACGAGTGACAAACTAACAAACGGACAACGCTTGCTAATCATTGTTCCTAATCCTCTTATCTACGGATTGTAACTATATCAGCTGCTTTTAAAAAAGTTCAGTTATCGATAAAAAAAAAGAGAAAACTTTCATTAAAAACAATTCACTCTGTCAAGTAATGTTGTTCTGCTTTCCCGCAAAAGGACAACATCTGACATTCCAAAACCTACTTACAAAACTCTCTCTGTTAAACTTCCTGGCGATTCATTTAGTTAAAGGAACGTAATATGCATGCAAAACAATTCACTTTGTTCACCTAAGTTGTCCTGATTTATTTACATTAGCTTTCGGAAATGTGTGATTATCTATTTATTGTAGCTCTTATTACACAATATTTTGTAACAGTGTTTAACTTATAGGACTTATTTTAAAGCCTCATGCTTTTTACCTAATTTTACCCAGGAATTTTAATGCTTTTTTCCAGTTTTTCTTTCCAAGCCGTAAATAATTTGTTTAACAGGGTTCTGTTAGTGACGGAACAGAGCTCTGTTAACGAAATTGGTTTGTGTCCAGGGTAATATATTTTAAAATCTATCATCATACACATACAGTGGTGGCCTTATAATTAGAAACGACTTAGCAACATGTATGTTTGTTAATTTGGTTTACAGTTTTCACTGTGTACCTGGGATCAAAGGCTTTGTTTGGAGGACGTCTTACATACGTTTTTTCATCAGATTGGGACAAATTATACTTAGATTCGTCACTCCAGAGAACTCTGTTCCAGAAACATTGTTTCTAATTATAAGGCCACCACTGTACTTCATGGGACTCTTGACGTTCAGGGGCAGTCTCTAATCATTATGTCACGATACTTAATGGACTATGTAAAACACATACGGCAATAACGACAATTTTAGTATATAAAGCTTAAAAGTTTAAAGCCTTTTTGCAAGACATGCAGGCATTAATAGCTTCCCATGGAATCTAGAGTCGTTTAATAATCTATTTTTCGCTCGAATGATTTTATATAGTCTAATCTGTGTATACGTATGTCGTTCTAACAGTACAAAGAAAATTTAACAACGCTGAACGCCATTGGTTCAAATTGTTACGTTTTTGCCTTTTAAAAACGTTTAAAATATGAGCTCGTAGATTGAAAATAAAATAAAAATAAATTTATGTTTAGTTTTAATTAATATTCTTTATTATTCGCACAATTCTGTGTGCCACTGTTCACAACTTGATGTAAACAACAACAATTGCTCTGTTACACCCTTTGCATAAACAATAACAATCACTAAACAATTACTCGACAGATCTTTGTAACGGAGATCTTCAAACCACGATTACTCTCTTCAAACATACCGCCTCTCCACACAAGACTGACTGAACTTCAGTCATTTCAAAAAAAATGTCAATCTTCATTGCGTAATCGATCAATGCCACTTGGGCTGACTCTAGACGTGATTACTACTCGTTTGTATTTTATTCCATTTGCTCTTAGAAACCTAAGCAGGCCTATTACTGCTACGAATATCAATATTTCAGTGGATTTTGATCATTAAGACCAGATAGGTTTCTTTGAATTTAGTATGTAAGCTAGGTATACCGTTGTATGACGCTCATATGTTATACAATTTATTATTTTAAGTTGTTGTAGTTGTTGTTCTTGTTTGATATACATACATGATATAAAGTGGCTGTTTAGCTGCTGTAACCGTACAATCTTTTTAAGTTAAAAGCTTTATAATTACAACAATTATAAACTATTAAATGCAAAAAAAGCATGGGAAAAATAACGACAATGACAAAAACAGAAAAAATACATTCATTAATTTCATGAAAACATGAAAAAAGGTATGAAAATATATTTTAACGTCTCTGGATGCAACTCAAATTACAAGACAATTTTTTTTTTCATCTTTTTCATGATCTTAGTTGGCCTCATCAAGTTGTAACAGTTCCTGCGAAAAGTTTTCTTATTGATCTACTCAGGCGTGTAGAATTTCTGTCAACCAATCGATAGCTTAGAGTGCCACTGCACTAAGCCACAATCATTGTTTTCGTGCACATTTTTTTTAATTCTTTTGTAAGTGTCAAGAACAATGTCGACTCGATTCCAACTCGCGCTGCTGATAAAGATAACTTTATGGCTCCAGTATTCGCAATAACTATGTATACCTCATCGCCGTAGTCTAGTAGGTAGTGTGTTGGCTTATAAGACGTGAAACCCCAGGTCGGTAATCTCCAACAAAACGAAATATGAAAAAAAATATTTCTCCGACGACTTCCTCTCAGCAGATTTCTGGCAAAAACTCTGAGGGTAAATAAAATTGCCATGACAAGTTTCTCACAAATCTGTCGTGTTTAGTCTAGTTTAAACCTTAAGTGCCGCCACTTGTGTGTACAAATTAACACACACCATATAAGTGGTGTGAGAAGCTAGGTCGGAATCCTGTCTGAATGGTTGTATGGACCAATTATGTATGTATGTATGTACATACAGTGGTGGCCACGAATTTAAGACACGACATATGACTGACTTATTTGTGATAATTTTTACAACCCTGTAATATCAAATTAGATATTATTTAATTTTCTATGTACCCTGTAATGTTAAGAAAAAGTACCGTTATTTTATTTTGTTTCTTTTTTACATTTTGTTGCTTTTTGATGATATTATTGTAAAAACGTGTATTTGGAACTGGCCACGAATTTAAGACATTTAAGAAGTTTTTGGTTTTTAAGTGATTTTTTGGGGTTTTTTGAAGCTAAATGGTGAGTAACGAATGTTTTATACTATTTTATGTTGGAATACATAGAAATATTTAATTATAAATGGCCAGAGGTATTTGGAGTTCAGATGCCGAGCGAAAACTGATCCAACAACTAAAATTTTATGGAAAAACAGTAATGGAGATATCCAACTTGGTTAAATGTTCTAGATCTAAAATTTACAACGCGCTGGAACACATCAAGCAACATAGTACCACAAAAAATGTCAAACAGCAACCTAGAGCCCGAAAAACTACACCCAGGGAGGACAGTTTAATTTATAGACTTGCTGCGAATAATCCTTTCACGAGTTCAAATAAAATAAAAAATGAAATTGCATCGGATTTTGACATTAATATTTCGTCTAGGACAATAAGAAGACGTCTCAATGAGAAAAATTTGCGAGGGTGTATTGCACAACGTAAACCACTTGTGTCCAAAAAAAACATCAAATCACGACTAGCGTTTTCGAGAGAACATCTCAAAAAACCAATGATATATTGGAAAAATATACTTTGGAGCGACGAGTCGAAGTTTTGCCGCTTCGACTCTGATGGAAAGCAGTACGTGTGGCGCCCTCCAAAACAGGAGCATAACCCAAAGTACACCATTAAAACGGTCAGACATGGTCGTGGAAATGTGATGGTGTGGGCAGCATTTTCCTGGCATGGTGTGGGTCCTATTTACAAGATTATCACTAAAATGGATCAGCACGTTTACAAAAACATTGTAACAAACACTATGATACCATATGCTGAAGACAACATGCCTCTAATATGGACATTTATGCATGATAATGACCCTAAGCACACTTCACGTCTAGTGAAGAGTTGCTTAGAGGAAAACAATATCACTGTTCTTAAGTGGCCAGCTCAATCCCCGGACCTCAATCCAATTGAGAACTTGTGGAATGATGTTGAGAAACATATACGAACAGTAAACCCCAAAAATTCAAACGATTTGTGGGCAGAAATCCAAAAGGCTTGGTATGCGATTCCAAAGCAACGTTGTATGGCATTAGCCGAAAGTGTACCCAGGAGATGTGCTGCTGTGATCAAAAATAAAGGATTTCCCACCAAATATTAGGATTTTTTTTATGAAGCTGAGCTTTACTGTAGTAAATTAAGTTTTATTTTGCCTATGGCTTAAATTCATGACCAGGATACAATTTCTGTTAATCTATATTATATTATATGTAAATAAAAATTCTTAACCAAATATAGGTAGCAAAATATTATTAATTTTACTTCATCACATTACTATAATCTTAAGAAAAATATCATGGACCTAAAATTTTTCCGATAAGATGTACAAATTATCACAAATATATTAGTAAAATATCGTGTCTTAAATTCGTGTCCACCACTGTATGTATGTAATTATATCTCGCCAGAAAGTAACTCTGTATTCTTTGGAACTCCACATTTTAATTGCTTCTTACGAATGTCTGTCAGTTGCGTCAGCCTAGAATCACTCCTGTTACCAGGTGCTAAAATGTTGTTAATAGGCAATTGGGTAAAGCAATGAAATTAATTCCTTCCCGTGCTTCTCTTTGCCGTTGAAACATGGATTCTATAATGCACCGATTGAAAAAGAAAGATCAATTGATTGCACAGGAGAGAATTTTTTCTCTTTAGCTAATGTCTCTCCTGTCTGCGCTGAAAATAGAAGCAAATCTGTTTGACAATACTAGTACATCTTACTACAACCCATATTTACTTTTCCCTGACGCTGCCATCCTCTTAGTGAAAACAAAAGATGAATGAAGTAATCGATAAATGTGACAACCATAACTGCAATCATGTCTGTGGATGTCTAATCGTTCAAGTTCATCTTTTCAACATCATTTGACGATTGTCGTTAAAAATTCACATGTTGCCCACGCAAGCATTCATACTCATATTCAATTGGAATTAAAAAAAATTTAACGCTGATGAAAAAGTTCTATTTCAACTGATTTTAATAAATAAAAAAAATAAAAAAATAAACGTTCCTTTTTCACTTTCCTAGGTTTTATTAAGTTTGATGTCACTGTAATTCTTAGAACAGTTTTAAAAGCATTGGATTCACAATACTATTTACATAACAAAGCCAAGCAAAAAATTTCCAAATGATGTAATTTTCATTATAAGAGAGAGAGAGAGAATGAATGAATGAATGAATGAGAGTGTTTAAGAGAATGCAAATGTATTTGACTCATTTATGCAGTTTGCGAGAAAAAAAAAAACAAAACAAAAACAAAATTAATGGAAAGTTATTATAAACGTAAATTATAAAGCCTGATCTCATCACTCTTTCCCTCTAGTTTTCCTTCTTTTCTCACTTTTGTATGTAATTTTCCTATCTTGCTATCTGTGTGTAATCCTCTGTTATTTTAATTAATGCCTATATGTACGTATTTGCTTACACCTAATTCTCTTTTAACATGAGTTTTTTTCATTGCAAGAATTTTTTAATACGAGTTAAAAAGAACAAAAAAATTATTTTTTGTTTACACAAATTGTTTTGTTTTAATTTTGGGTACATATCTATTGTGTAAAAAGAGAATTAGGTGTACTTAACAACCCTACACAATACATACATCTAAGCATGCAAGCATGCATACACATGTATACATAGACTAGCAACAAGCGACACAAAATATTAAGCCAGACTCCTCAATGTCTCTGTTGTTTACGACAGGTCTAGTGAGTGAGGGAGTGAGCGAGTGTGTGTATAAATGCATAACAAATAAATGATAAGAAAATAACGGCAAATGAAAGCAACTGTATTTGTAATATGAATGTGCCTTGTAAATAATGCAAAACTATGCGCTTTCATGTAGGCTCGTAGGTATACATACATACAGTGGACAACAAAAGTCTTTCATGAATTTTAGCCAACAGTTTGTATAAAAAATTAAGCTTTTTATATTTATTTTATAAGTTTATTTCTGTTTTATTATAAAATAAAAAATTTTTTAATGTTTCTCATAAAACAAGAGAAAAATCAGGAAAAGTTTCAAATGACTCCATATGCACCCCCAAGGAAAACCCTGAGTAAATTTAAAATTCAAATTCCTAATATATGAAAATGTTATTCCTTGTAAAGAGTGTTTTTTATAGAGGCATAGAACTTTAAGTTGCAATAAAACAACGATGGATTATTCGATTGACATGAATTTTATTTATCCGAAAGATAATCTTGTGGCATTACATTTTAAATATGATTTCTGGCATATGACCGCCACGGCTGGCGCGGATGTAGTCCAATCTGGACGTCCAATTTTCGATGACTTTTTCCAACATTTGTGGCCGTATATCGGCAATAATACGGCGAATGTTGTCTTCCAAATGGTCAAGCGTTTGTGGCTTTACTGCATAGACCAATGACTTTACATAGCCCCACAGAAAGTAGTCTAGCGGTGTTAAATCACAAGATCTTGGAGGCCAATTCACAGGTCCAAAACGTGAAATTAGGCGGTCACCAAACGTGTCTTTCAATAAATCTATTGTGGCACGAGCTGTTTGACATGTTGCGTCGTCTTGTTGAAACCACATCTCCTGGACATCATCGTTATTCAATTCAGGAATGAAAAAGTTAGTAATCATGGCTCTATACCGATCACCATTGACTGTAACGTTCTGGCCACCATCGTTTTTGAAAAAGTACGGACCAATGATTCCACCAGCCCATAAAGCGCACCAAACAGTCAGTTTTTCTGGATGTAACGGTGTTTCCACATACACTTGAGGATTACCTTCACTCCAAATGCGGCAGTTTTGTTTGTTGACGTAGCCATTCAACCAGAAGTGCGCTTCATCGTTAAACAAAATTCGCTTATGAAAATCGGGAACAACGGTAATCTCGTTTTGGGCCCATTCGACGAATCTACGCCTTACTTGATGATCGTTTGGCTTCAAATCTTGCACGAGTTGGATTTTGTAAGCAAGCAAACCAAGATCCTTCCGCAAAATCTTCCATAAAGTGGATGGACACAGATCCAATTCCTGTGCTCGATGGCGGATGGACTCATTCGGGTCTTCCTCAATGCTACGCTCTACAGCAGCAATAACTTCTTCTGTACGCACCGTACAGCGTCTCTGGGGATGCGAGTTATCAATAAGAGTAAACGTGGTGCGAAAACGTTCCATGGTTAATCGAATTAACTGCTCTGATGGACGATTTTGTCGACGATAAAATGGACGTAGTGCGCGATACGTTTTCCGCACAGAACCATTATTTTCGAAATAAATTTGCACTATTTGCAAGCGTTGTTCAGGCGTGAGTCTATTCATGATGAATTGCCAAACCAAACTGAGAATAAATCACTTGACAGCCGTTAAATCGGTCGCCATCTTGAAAAGTAATGCCAACTTAAAGTTCTATACCTCTATAAAAAACACCCTTTATTTAGTAGAATATCCCTTAAGGTCAAGCACTCCACTCCATTTAATCCATTTGGAATTGAATGTACATGTTTTGTTTAGTGCAAGTTTTTCGGTTGACTTTTGTTTGAGGTTTAGTGATTACATAACCGTTCTTTCAAATGATCTCCTAAATACTCTCTTGAAGTCATTTCGGGATTGTTTTTTCATCAAAATCTATTGCCGTACTAAGACATTTGCTGTCCACTGTATGTATGAACATGCATAAAGTGGGATCTTTAATTAATTTGTGTATTATAAAGTCGAGAGTGTAAGAGTGAGAAAATAATGTACTATGTATGCGTGTGTGTCTGTGCATATAGTTATAATTGTATACAAATATAGAGGAAACTTGCCATTATTGAAGAGAGAGAGAAAAATAAATGAAACGAATAATTAAGTTAACATATCATTTTATTTAATTTAATTGTTTTCTGTTTAAATGCATTTTTATTTTAACTTTATTAAGCATATTGCATAATTATTTTGTTTCCATAACTAAATATTCATTAACAATAATGTACAAGCAACTAATATGGCGGCTCTATTGTCTGACATAGGAAAAGTGTTGCCACATTTGGAAACAAACTAAAAGAAAAGAGTTTTTTTTTTCAATACAATATCTATTCGTAACTTGCATCTGTCATTGTGTAAATAAAGTTTTTTTTAATATTCTAAAATTGTAAGATTTAAACAAAATAAAAGTAAAATAAATTAAATATTATTGCCCGGTTCTCTACTATATTACGGGCTTTAAAATGCTTTTAAACCACCACCCACACATAATTTGAAAAGCAAACCTAAAACCACAGTAAAAAAGAAAATAAATGTATCTGCCTGTAGAAAATATTTATTGTTGAGTTATAAAATTATGCATTACAGTTGTGGTCACAATAAAAGCCACAATCTTGACATAACCTATCTTAACATAATCTTTCTTATTCGTCATGACATAAATATTAATAACAATAATGCTCAAATTGTCTAGAACAGAAAGGAAATTTTAAAATTTAACAGGGTGCCTTGGTAGTCTATTGGGTTAGGTTAGGTTAGAGGACGTGTACTTGTCAATTAAGACAAGTACAGTACCCGGAGGTCGAATTGACCCATTGTACAACGTTCTAGTTTCTCACACCACTTATGTTGTGTGTGTTAATTTTATACATGAGTGGTGGGACCTACAGTTTAAAGTCGAATGACACATTTTTATTTATTGAGAAACTTTTCATGGCAATTTTTATTTACTCTCAGAGATTTTGCCAGAAATCTGCTGAGAGGAAGTCGCCGAAGAAATACTTTTTGTATTTTATTTTGATGTCTGGACTGGGGCTCGAACCCTGGCTTTACGTCTAATAAGCCAACACACTACCTACTAGACTACGGCGACTTCGTTTTGTTAGAGAATGCCTGACCTGGTATTAGCACCATGGCCTTACGTCTAATTAGCCAACACACCACTTACTAGACCTCTGAGGCTAGCAATACGTTCGAATTTTTTAATGCAAATAAATAAAATACTGTTTATGAATTTAGAAGCAATTGGTAGACTTTGCCTTAATTTTTATGTACAACATCTTTGCGTCACCGGGTCCTTGAATCTACAACTTTTGTAAAAACTTACAGCGAAATAGCATTTGAACAAACTTCCCCGATTTCCTGGATAACGTTTAGATCCAACATTCACCTTTCACCGACTTTTGCACAGTAAAAATAGAACTATACACCAAATATTTAGCTGAGTAGATCTCACACCTCAATACAAATTGGTTCACTACACCAAATTCTTGGAGATGATCAAAATTCCAGGAGACCATTGACTGCAAAATTATAATTTCCATCGTTGTGGAAGAATTACAATCAAATAATACGGCCAGGCCAATTCACCAATCGAACTAAATAGTGTGCATTTGAACGTGCAATGATGACAGCTCTTGAAGTGCCTCTGTTTGCTCTTCACACCAAATTTGTCAATTTTGTTTATTGGCATTCCTAAATGGAGCTAAAAATGAGTAAAAATTTATATTATTTGTTTCCATAAAATGTCCAGAATAATTAAGAATTTTTAAATGAATTTTTATTAATTGCAGTTGACTTTAAATTTAAATTGTAATTAAAGGTCTTCGTGGAAGGGTAAACCCTTTAAACTTGTGTAGAATCTTTTATTTGAAAATGCTAACTTATTCTAATTCATCTTTTAGCGCCTTTGAATTTGAAAATATATTTCCGTCGCTGCAATTAATTCTTTTAGAACCATAAAGCAAAGAATTAAATCGTTAAAAAACATATTAGGAAAGTGCAAAATAAATATAAAAAAATAAAAAAAAAATAAAATAAAATAAAAATATAAAATAAAAGACAAATATAAAATAAAATATGAAATAAAATATAAAATAAAATATAAAATAAAATAAAAAAAGACAAATATAAAATAAAATAAAAATGTAATATAAAATATAAAATAAAATATAAAATCAAAATATAAAATAACATATAAAATAAAATATAAAATAAAATAAAAATATAAAATAAAATATAAAATAAAATAAAAAATCAAAACATAAAATATAATATAATATAAAATATAAAAAAAATATAAAATAAAATATAAAATAAAATATAAAATCAAAATATAAAATAACAGAAAATAAAATAAAATATAAACTAAAATAAAAATATAAAATAAAAGACAAATATAAAATAAAATAAAAATGTAATATAAAATAAAAATATAAAAAAATAAAAATATAAAATAAAAGACAAATATAAAATAAAATATGAAATAAAATATAAAATAAAATATAAAATAAAATATAAAGTAAAATATAAAGTAAAATATAAAATAAAATATAAAATAAATTAAAAATATAAAATATAAAATAAAATATAAAATAAAATAAAATATAAATTAAAATATAAAATAAAATATAAAATAAAATATAGAATAACATATAAAACAAAATATAAAATAAAATATAAAATAAATTAAAAATATAAAATAAAATAAAATATAAAATAAAATACAAAATAAAATAAAATATAAAGTAAAATATAAAATAAAATATAAAACAAAATATAAAATAAAATATAAAATAAATTAAAAATATAAAATAAAATAAAATATAAAATAAAATACAAAATAAAATAAAATACAAAATAAAATAAAATATAAAATAAAATATAAAATAAAATATAAAATAAAATATAAAATAAAATATAAAATAAAATATAAAATAAAATATAAAATAAAATATAAAATAAAATATAAACTAAAATATAAAATAAAATATTAAATAAAATCTATAATAAAATATAAAATAAAATACAAAATAAAATAAAATATAAACTAAAATATAAAATAAAATAAAATATAAAATATAAAATAAAATATAAAATAAAATATAAAATAAAAATATAAAATAAAATATAATATAAAATCTAAAATAAAATACAAAATAAAATAAAATATAAAATAAAACATAAAATAAAATATAAAATAAAATAAAAATATAAAATAAAAGAAAATATAAAATAAAATATAAAATAAAATATAAAATAAAATATAAAATAAAATAAAATATAAATTAAAATATAAAATAAAATAAAATCTAAAATAAAATACAAAATAAAATAAAATATAAAGTAAAATATAAAATAAAATATAAAATAAAATCTAATAAAATACAAATTAAAATATAAAATAAAATATAAAATAAAATATAAAATAAATTAAAAATATAAAATAAAATAAAATATAAAATAAAATACAAAATAAAATAAAATATAAACTAAAATATAAAATAAAATAAAATATAAAATATAAAATAAAATATAAAATAAAATATAAAATAAAAATATAAAATAAAATATAATATAAAATATAAAATAAAATATAAAATAAAATCTAATAAAATACAAATTAAAATATAAAATAAAATATAAAATAAAATATAAAATAAATTAAAAATATAAAATAAAATAAAATATAAAATAAAATACAAAATAAAATAAAATATAAACTAAAATATAAAATAAAATAAAATATAAAATATAAAATAAAATATAAAATAAAATATAAAATAAAAATATAAAATAAAATAAAATATAAAATATAAAATAAAATATAAAATAAAATATAAAATAAATTAAAAATATAAAATAAAATAAAATATAAAATAAAATACAAAATAAAATAAAATATAAACTAAAATATAAAATAAAATAAAATATAAAATATAAAATAAAATATAAAATAAAATATAAAATAAAAATATAAAATAAAATATAATATAAAATCTAAAATAAAATACAAAATAAAATAAAATATAAAATAAAACATAAAATAAAATATAAAATAAAATAAAAATATAAAATAAAAGAAAATATAAAATAAAATATAAAATAAAATATAAAATAAAATATAAAATAAAATAAAATATAAATTAAAATATAAAATAAAATAAAATCTAAAATAAAATACAAAATAAAATAAAATATAAAGTAAAATATAAAATAAAATATAAAATAAAATCTAATAAAATACAAATTAAAATATAAAATAAAATATAAAATAAAATATAGAATAACATAAAACAAAATATAAAATAAAATATAAAATAAATTAAAAATATAAAATAAAATAAAATATAAAATAAAATACAAAATAAAATAAAATATAAAGTAAAATATAAAATAAAATATAGAATAAAATATAAAACAAAATATAAAATAAAATATAAAATAAATTAAAAATATAAAATAAAATAAAATATAAAATAAAATACAAAATAAAATAAAATATAAAGTAAAATATAAAATAAATTATAAAATGAAATATAAAATAAAATATAAAATAAAAATATAAAGTGGAATATAAAATAAAATATAAAATAAAATATAAAATAAAATATAAAATAAAAAATATAATAAAATATAAAATGAAATATAAAATAAAATATAAAATAAAATCTGAAATAATATATAAAATAAAATAACAAAAATATAAAATAAAAAAAAAAACTAAAGAAAAAGATAAAAACAATAAAAAACGAAAATAAAATAAAAATTAATTTCTTTTTGTTTTGTTTGTATCATGGCTGATAATGATCGCACTGATTACGATTACAAATAATAATAAAAAAAAATAATCGAGATTACTGGCGATTAAAATAATAAAAAAAATCGGGACTACTAGCTGGACTAGTAATCCCCATGTAATCTAATTATTTTCAATGATTATTTTCTGTTTTTTTAATTATTTTCAATACATATCAATCAAAAATAATTGTTATAGAAGTAAATAACCCTTACGATTTTTTTTCAAAAGGAATATAATTGATTGCTAATCGTAATTACAATTTAACAGGTATGGTCATACATTTTCAATCCTTATTGCTGGTAACACAATGGCAACACTAAGAAATTATATTTTATAGCTCTGTATACAAACATTGTTGTCTCCCCTTTTCCAGACAACCTTTTTTATGCTGTGTGGCTACATTTAAAATAGTCTACGTCTGGCCGTTATAATATCTCCAGAGATTGTTTATTATTATTTTATACATTTTTTTTTTGATTTCTTTCTTCTCCTTTTTCTTTCTCCTTCTTAATGCACAACTGTTGTAAATTATAAGTGTACACAAAGGCAAGTGTACATACACAGACAATATTTACTCCCTCAATAAAGTTGCAACAACACAACAACAACAACAACAAGAAAGCTAATGCACAAAACTTTCATTCTCATTTTACTTCATAATGAAGTCCAGTTATTTCATTTTTGTTTTCGCTTTTGTTTTGAAAACACTTTAAATTGCTGCATTAATTATTTATGTATGTATGTATGTATGCTTGAATATAACAACACCCTACATGCTATACTTGCTAATCTGCTTTGTTGTTAATCTCTTGGTATTTGCTTTAAATTCATGAGGAGAAAATTCGAATAAAAGAGAAAACATTGTATTTAATCTTGCTTTTGCAATTAAATTTGATTGTTATTGTAGAATTCATTATAATAAATGTGTATAGGATATTGTTAAGGTCGACCTTGACTGATTATCAAACAGAAATCAAATACTTATTTGCTGTTGTTTTTGTTGTACTCGGGTTCTGTGTTCTCTTTGTAGGAGTGTATGTGTGTATGTGCTTCTGTATGCATTGTATTGGGTTCTCTTTTTTTAATTTATTATACAGTCGTGTATATTTTTTTATGAGTTTTAGTTGGAATTCCTGTTAAAGTGCAGCAGTATTGGCAGCTCTATAGCAGTAAAGTAAAGGTAAATATGTATGCAATATTAGCTTGTTGTAGATGCAGAAGAAGGAGTAAATGTGATACACACATACATACATGCAAATCATAGTGAGTGAATTAAGCAGTCTTTTTCAATAGTGTGGCCAACTGAAAAATTTAAAAAAGGAAATTGAAGGCGCCCAAATGAATCTGTAAAGCAATTTTTGCAAAATATTTTTTTAATTAAAGAAAGAATGAAATAATTATCCTTCCTTGTTTTTCTTTGTCCATAACAATTAAATTCTTTTGATTTATTGTTGTTTTATATGATAAAAATCGTTTGAAAAACATAAGCGGAGGCTTACTTGAAGTTGTTTTAGTATTGGAAAATCCATCGTCTGTAATTTCTTCTTCTTACTACATGCATACAAAGAATATCATGTATGTATGTACAGTTTGTCAAAAAAATCTTTGCACAGATCAAAAAAATGTAAAATGTGATCTTCATTCAAGAATTCCAACAACAAAATCTTTACATACTTTTTTATTTTTGCACACATTCTATAACTGTACTTGTTTACGACCATAAGGCGCCAATAGTTTTCTAATAGTCACACACATTACGATAATAACAACAATAAAAGAACTTTACTCAGTATAAAGGGTGTCAAAAAAATCTTTGCATATTGAATGAAGATAATAAAAAAATGACAAAAATGCCGTTATTTCCCAAGAATGTTGTGCATTTTGGGTTTTTTACAAATGAGATGGAATGTGAAAGGGGTAAACAAGGTTTTAGTAATGAAGTGATCGTTTTTATGTAACAAGTGTCCTTATATTAGAATACAAAAAATTTCAGGAAAACTAGTTTCAAAAAATATTATACAATTGGTCTATTTCAACTACTACAAAGGCAAATCTGCCAAGTAAATCGCCGATATGTTCTCCTTGAACATCAGGACTGTATATAATATTATATCCCGTGCTGAAAAAGAAGGAGGACTAGACTTAAAAGGATTTATAGGCAGGCCAAAAAAGGTGACGCAGCGAGTTGAAAGAAAAATTATTAGAATCGTGTATGGTAGCCCACAATCCAGTACGAGATGATTAGCTCTTCAAGTGCAAAAAGACTTTGGGTTACGTGTTTCCCAAGAAACCATCAGAAATGTTCTTCAAAAACAAAAATATTCTTCAAGAGTGGCTAGGAAAAAACCCCTGCTGTCAGCACAAAATGTCGAAAAGAGATTAAGATTTGCCACCGAATACATTTCACTTCCTCCGGAGTACTGGGACTCTGTTATTTTCTCAGATGAGACAAAAATAACGCTTTATTATCATGACGGACCGCAAAGAGTTTGGCGTAAGCCTCTGACAGCACTAGAAAATTAAAATCTTATTCCTACAGTAAAGTTTGGAAAACTGTCTGTAATGGTATGGGGCTGTATATCCAGCAAGGGAGTTGGTGTAATCAGGATTTTGGATGAAATAATGACTAAGGAAGTATATCTTGATATTTTGAAAAATGAACTGACCGCCAGCATTAAGAAATTTGTTTTTATTGACCCGGTTAATCCGAATAAATTTAATTACAAGTACTATCAAGATAATGATTCTAAACATAAATCTTATTTATGTAAGTCCAGGTTACTTTACAACTGCTCCAAAGTTATTGATACTCCTGCCCAAGGTCCTGATATTAACCCTATCGAAAATTTGTGGGTTCATCTAAAGCAAAAGGTAGGAAAAAAATCGCCCACAAATAAAAACGACTTGATAAAGTTCATCAAAGAAGAATGGGAAAAAAATACCACTAAAATATGACATTCTGAAGCTTATTCAATCCATGAGAAGGTGTCTGCAATCGGTGATTGATGCTCAAGGTGGACACACAAAATATTAGCACTATAATTTTAAAAAAAATTGCATAAGTCTTAATATTTTATCAAGTGTGCAAACATTTTTTTGACAGCAGTAAAATTGAATTGTTTTTGTTTTTTAATATTTTACATTAGAATATTTTCATTGTTATAAAAGTTTTTTTTTTATTATATTAACAAAACATATGTTTATAAAATCCTGTTTGAAAAAAAATAAAAAGTTGGTTATTTATATTAGAAATCAATCAATTTTTCGAAGTTTTTTTTATTTTTCTCTATGTGCAAAGATTTTTTTGACAAACTGTATGTATATGCAATAATATGAAGTAAGTAGTTTGTATATGTGGTTTGTGTTGCCATACTTTTTTTTGTTGGTTTTTTTCTTTCTGTCTTCCTTCATGTGTTTCTGGCAGAAAATATATTTTTGGCCTTCAACTGTAACTGTGCCAGAAGTTTAATTCTATTGTTAGTCAGTCACAGTCATAGTTACGCTTCAGCGCTTTTCAAAAACTTGTCTTAAGAAAACATTTATAAGAATTCCAATAAACTTCAAGAGTTCAATTTTATTTCCATTTTAAAATTTCAATAATACAGAGGTGGAGGAAATTATCGCCTATATTGCCTCATTTGCTATTCTATTCAGCTGGTCTGGTTGGTTTTGGAAAGTTTCTTCAACTCAGTATGTAAATGGTAATTAGAAATTGAATACCAACGTTTCGGCGTGAGTGTAAATGCGGTCAGCAATCCCCCATGATATTGAACACTGTGAGGTGTATCTACTGTCAGACACTCATACGAAAAAGCGGATTAATTGCTCGTTACAGTCCTTATGTACAGTATGGCTGTGTAGTCCAAATGTGTTATTGTCTGTTTGGGAACTTTTACGTTTTGGAGGAATTCTAGGCACAATATGAGCTTTCAATTGCTTTACAGTCAGTTACTCTTTTGCCCTAAAGGGCAATCGCCTAAAGGCGATTCAACATTTGTCTTATTAATTAAATTGAAGTCAACGCAGTCTAGTAGGTAGTGTTATTAGACAAGAGCCCGCGGTTCAAACCACAGCTCAGACATCTCACAGAAAACGAAATATGAAAAATATTTCTTCCGCGACTTCCTCACAGCAGATTTCTGGCAAAAACTCTGAGAATAAATAAAACTGTCATGACAGGTTTGTCAAAAATATGTCTTTCGGAGTCGACTTTAAACTGTAGATGCCGCTACACTCGTGTATAAAATTAACACGCACAACATAAGTGGTGTGGGAAGCTAGGACGTAATCTGAATTGAAGGGTGGTTAAAACCAATTACAACGAATATCACCGAAGTATATCAGATACAAGAATATCGTCAAACCCATTACAGGCTGTAATTGGTAAGTCAATGATCGGTGACTGTTTTATGATTATGTTTTAGTGTTTTGTTGAAGTCGCCGTTGTCTAGTAGCAAAGAATATGGATATAAAGAATACGCATCATGTAGAAGTAAAATTTCTTATGGCGGGTCGTAACATTACGACCCGCTCTCATCAAATTCATTTCTAGATGAGAGGGAGGAAGACAAAAGGAAAATAAACACAAACAAAGAGCGTAACAATTTGTCGCTCTCATTGTACGTATGTACATGTGTATGTGTTCTTGTGTTTTTTGATTTAGTTGTCGATCAGACTGCTACAAGAACACATGTTTCGTGGATCCTTTATCATTTTATTTCAGAATAACACTCGAAGAATATTTTGTGTTAAAAATGTTCTGTCATTAGCTGGGCGTATTTCATTTTTTTATTTTGTCCCATAGTAGATTTTTTTAAATGCTTTGGAATGCTCGTTTTTTTGTCTTTTAATAAAAATATGGGTTTTTTAATCTTTTTATTTTTTTAAAAAACATGGCCTAATTTTTAAGCTAAAGGTGGATAGCTTTATGTTCTTTTAATAATAAAATTGATTTTTTATTTTATATTTATTTATCTAAACTTATTAAGCGAAAGATAGGCAGCCTTACATATGTATGTTGATGAAATGAAAATAAAAATGGCGTATATTACTAACACTTTTCTATGGCTGTAATTAAATAAATTCTCTCAACTTATTTTCTCTCTCTTACTCACAAATCCATAGCCAAAGGCATGTGTTAACCTAGAGGAAAATTGTTAGTAATAATTTCAAGTCTACTTATTAACCCAATGATATGTATATGTGATCGGAAAATATAGAAAAATTGTACTGCGCTATGTCCCTAAAGACACCGTATTTAACTTGGCAAGTATTCTTCCAAAAATCGAAATCATTTCTCATTGATATTAGTGAATACTACTGTGATATTTCTTTGGGTGTCTAATTGAAGTCTGAAAAAAGCGACATGAACCTTCTTCTTTAACAGCTGACAAGATTTTTACGCTCTCTTTAACGAACATTCTTGATGTTCGTGTCCTATGTGTGTAAAAAGCCGAAGATGTTCTTCCCCTGAGGGACATTGGTTTTTAACACTAGAAAAATAAATAAAAAGTGGTCAAACGACATAAACGCACGATGGGAACAACGCATTGTTACGTTCTTGGTTTCTGTAACCTTCCCTTCTATTTTTCCCCCCGTGTCATGAAATATTTTTGAAAAATATTCCAAAATATGTTAAAATGCACATTCTTTATACTTCATTTTCTTTGCTAGTAGGTAGTATTTTGGCTTATTAGACAAGAGCCCGTTGGTTCAAACCACAGCTCAGACATCTCACAGAAAACGAAATATGAAAAAATATTTCTTCGGCGTCTGCCTCTTAGCAGATTTCTGGCAAAAATTCTGAGAGCAAAATAAAACTGCCACGAAATGCGTCTCAAATCTGTAAAATTAACAGATCCAACATGGATGTTGGGAGAAGCTAGGTTGCAAACCTAAGTTAAAGGCTTGTAATGGCCAACTTTTCGATTCACATTAAATTTAAATTTAATACATCGTCGTACTCTAGTAGGTAGTGTGATGGCTTCTTAGACGTAGTCACAGTTCGAGCCACAGGCCAGACGTTAAAACAAAAAACAAAATGTATTTTCTTCGGCGACTTCCTCTCAGTAGATTACTGGCAAAAACTCTGAGAGTAAATAAAAATTGCCATGAAAAGTTTCTCAAAAATATGTCGTTCGGAGTCGACTTTAAACTGTAGGTCCCGCCACTCATGTATAAAATTAACACACACAACATAAGTGGTGTAAGAAACTAAGTCATAATCCTGACTGAAGGCCGCTAATCGTACTCCAGTGAGCTTTGATATCAAACATACCACTCCAGCCTAACCTAACCTAAATACATTAAAATAAAATTTTATTTTTTTTGAAAATATAAAAATTTTCTTGTGCCCTATTAATATTTTACTTCAATTACAAATATTTCCATATAATATTGTGATATTTGTTTAAAATTACAGCAATTAAAATTATGTGTTGCCAACTTAAAACAAAGAATAATCAAATTTATGGAAAATACACACACAAGCATATTTAATAGAATGTAAACAAATATTAAATTATGCATGTTTGGACATACATTTTATATTAAATTTTATATATGCACACATACGCACAGACACGCACACACACACACATCTACAAATAAACATTTTTAAATGAAGCCATGCGTTAAGAATTTATGAAACCCCTTTAAAGTTAATAAAACAAAAACAAAAACAAAGAAACAAGTATAGCAACAGTATAACTACAAACACGTATTACATATTAATAATAAGAATAAACAATATAGAAAACTAAGCAAAAAACAATAACAACAACAACAACAACAACAAAAGACGAAAAACAAATTGAAAAGAGAATTACAAACTGTGTCAGCTGCACTACCACATATGGCAGCCATTAATTTATTTACTTTAATTTTCCTTTTTGTTTTGTTGTTCTTTTGCTTGTAGAAGTTCTCTTTGCAAGGTTTTTGTTTTTTTTTTCTCTTTTGTTTAACTGCTGTCGTTGGCCACTAAATTAAAATCTGCAAAACAAAAACAAAAAATCTTTAGCAACAATACAAAAACTAACGTTAACTAGCAACAACAACAACAATCCGCTAGCACACACACATACATATGCCCTCAACCATGCTACGGTAACACTTGGTTTTGCGTCTTTTATTTTCTTGTTCAATATTTCTTTAGGTTTTATTACTAAGATTTTGTTGTTGTTGTTGTTCTTAATATTTGTACTGTAACAAAAATTATACAAAGTAACTCCATACATATGTAGTACCTGCAATACAACTTACTACTCAATAATTATCATAAATAAACCTTTGCCAACAGGTTTTTTCGTTACTTAGTGAACCTATACTATGCTGCTGCCTTGGATGTTCTCTCAGCCCGCCCCCCTCCCCCTTTACTTTGTTTCCTAATACAAGTTATACTAACAGTTAAGTTCTCTTGCTCTCGCTGCTTTCATTGTATGTGTGTTTATGCTCTTTTAATTGAAAGAAAAAATCATTACCGGTTTTTTTAATGTTCATACCCTACAACACTTTAGGTGATTATAAGGGTGGCATACTAAGTTTCATAAGGGTGTTTGTAACTAATTTATATGCAATTATACTCTAATCAAATCAATCAAAAAATTGGAATTTTTTTTATGTTAATTAAGAAAGGCCGCAAATTAAAGTGCGTTGGACCATACATACTCGTACATACATAATTTGGTAATTACAACCCTTTAGTCAGGATTACAACCTAGCTTCTCACACCACTTATGTTGTGTATGTTAATTTTTATACGTGAGTGGCGGCGATACCTACAGTTTAAAGTCCGGCTTCGAACCCCAGATTTTTAGAGAAACTTTTCATGGCAATTTCTATTTACTTTCAGAGCTTTTGCTAGAAATCTGATGTACATACATAATTGGCCATTACAACCCTTCAGTCAGGATTACGACCTAGTTTCTCATACCACTTATGTTGTGTGTGTTAATTTTATACATGAGTTGTGGGACCTACAGTTTAAAGTCGACTCCGAACGACAGATTTTTGAGAACCTTTTTCATGGCAATTTTATTTACTCTCGGAGTTTCTGCCAGAAATCTGCTGAGAGGAAGTCGCCGAAGAAATACTTTTTGTATTTTGTCTTGATGTCTGGCTTGGGGCTTGAACCCTGGCTTTACGTCTAATAACACAGCCCTGCATGGGTTTTGCAAATAAGATTGCTCCAGGTGTTTCTGAAGGCATTTGGCGCGCTAAACACGATTCTGGTTTCAAAAATTTTCCATCACGTCAGGTTTTCGACAAAAAGGGGGTTGAAAACCCTAAAAATAGCGTTTTTGGCCATTTTTGAAACATTGTAGAGCTCAACACTGACGTGCTAGAACCATCGCTATTATTAGAAATTGACAATTGATCTTTGCTCTTTAAAATGAGCCCAAAGCCAAATTGTTTGCATGCACCCTTAAAGCAGGGGGTGGGTTTATGTCAAGGGATGCAAAAGAAAAAGAAACACATTACGGAGGTCCTTAAAAATAATTCAGATTTACTTGAAAATTGTTACTCAGGGGTTGTCGGGGTCGCTGATTACAGATCTTCATTCAGATTTAAAAAATTCAAAATGGCGGATCCAATATGGCGGTCAAGTAAATCTGATTAATTTTTATAAACCTCGACCGCCATATTGGATCCGCCATTTTGAATTTTTTAAATCTGAATGAAGATCTGTAATCAGCGACCCCGACAACCCCTGAGTAACAATTTTCAAGTAAATCTGAATTATTTTTAAGGACCTCCGTAATGTGTTTCTTTTTCTTTTGCATCCCTTGACATAAACCCACCCCCTACTTTAAGGGTGCATGCAAACAATTTGGCTTTGGGCTCATTTTAAAGAGCAAAGATCAATTGTCAATTTCTAATAATAGCGATGGTTCTAGCACATCAGTGTTGAGCTCTACAACGTTTCAAAAATGGCCAAAAACGCTATTTTTAGGGTTTTCAACCCCCTTTTTCTCGAAAACCTGACGTGATGGAAAATTTTTGAAACCATATTCGTGTTTAGCGCGCCAAATGTCTTCGAAAACACCTGAAGCCATCTTATTTGCACAAAAAAAGTCCAAATTTGCAGGGCTGTGTAATCCAACACACTACCTACTAGACTACGGCGACTTCAGAAATCTGATGTGATGAACCACAATTATTCAAAATTTTCGAAATCACGACTTCTCTTCTGTCTTTCTAAATGTCCTGGGCTTGTAATAGACCGTGTAGATTGAAATAAATACTGTATTCCCTGGATATAAGCACTTTAAAAAAATACTTGCATGACAGTTCGTATAAGCGGGGAATTCTTGTATCGAACTCCCAATCCTGAGAGCAAATAGACACGTATTGTCTATTCAAGCAGATAGAATTCTATTTGTCTCATCATTGACAGCACTGGATGGAATGCCTACTGGTCGGAGAAGACTTTGATCGCCTTCTACAATTCGATGTGGTGAACAAAGTTGTAATTTGCTGGGCCCCCATGTCATTTTGCAAACACTGCGAAGAAATTGCTGAAAGACATGGATCCGCAACAGACTTTAGTGTAAACATACTCAAGAGTACTATTGTAGCATTAATTATACAGAGGACCAAGACATGGATTCGCAACAAACTTTACAAACATACTAAAGAGTACCATTGTAGCATTAATTAGACAGAGCATCAGGCCGTTGACTTACCCGAGACCTGTACCAGGTCATATTAGTAGAAGAAGAGCTTTACAAATTACGAAAGGCGAACATTGGTGGATTGTATGTTTTCTATAAGGAATCAATCATCTGAGATTACGTTGCCCATTTGGTTATGTCTTCTGAATGGGGCAGAGTGCAGTCTCTGCCTCAAGAAGAATTAAACCACAAGGAATATTTTATGGGATTGCATTGCACTGTCCAATTTGTTTTTCCAGTAAATCTGCCGTATGGCGTCAAGTCTTTTCTGATCTCCAGAGTTTCTGAGTTTTCCATCGTGCGTTTTTGTTGTTTGACCACTTTTTATTTATTTTTCGTCGGCACCAATGTCCCTCAGGGGAAGAACATCTTCGGCTTTTTACACACATAGGACACGAACATCAAGAATGTTCGTTAAAAAGAGCGTAAAAATCTTCTCAGCTTTTAAAGAAGAGGTTCATGTCGCTTTTTTCAGACTTCAATGATACACCCAAAGAAATATCACAGTAGTATTCACTAATATCAGTGAGAAATGATTTCAATTTTTGGAAGAATACTTGTCAAGTTAAATACGGTGTCTTTAGGGACATAGCGCAGTACAATTTTTCTATATTTTCCGATCATATATACATATCATTGGGTTCATAAGTAGACTTGAAATTATTACTAACAATTTTCCTCTAGGTTACCACATGCCTATGGTTATGGATTAGTGAGTGAGAGAGTGAGAAAATAAGTTGAGAGAATTTATTTATTTACAGCCATAGAAAAGTGTTAGTAATATACGCCATTATTATTTTCATTTCATCAACATACATATGTAAAGCTTTCTATCTTTCGCTTAATAATTTTAGATAAATAAATATAAAATAAAAAATCCATTTTATTATTAAAAAACATAAAGCTATCCACCTTTGGCTTAAAAATTACGCCATGTTTTTTAGAAAAATAAAAAGAAAAAAAACCATTTTTTATTAAAAGAAAAAAAAAACGAGCATTCCAAAGCATTTAAAAAAAATTATACTATGAGACAAAATAAAAGAATGAAATACGCCCAGTTAATGACAGAAAATTTTTAACACAAAATATTCTTCGAGTGTTATTCTGAAATAAAATGATAAAACATCCACGAAACATGTGTTCTTGTCGCAGTGTGATCGACAACTAAATCAAAAAACACAAGAACACATACACATGTACATACGTACTCTTTGTTTGTGTTTATTTTCCTTCTGTCTTCCTCCCTCTCATCTAGAAATTAATTTGATGAGAGCGGGTCGTAATGTTACGACCCGCCATAAGAAATTTTACTTCTACATGATGCGTATTCTTTATATCCATATTCTTTGGTTTAACCTAATGGACTAGCAGATTGAAAGAATTGTGTAAATATTATCGACTAATAATTCAATTGGAAGTCGTTGTAGTCTAGTAGGTACTAGGCTACTAAACTTACTAGACGTGAGGCCAAACCCCCAGGTCAGATACCACCAACAAAACGAAATACGAAACAAATATTTCTTTGGCGACTTCCTCTCTGCAGATTTCTGGCAAAAATTCTGACAGTAAATAAAAAAATTGCCATGAAAAATTTATAAAAAATTTGTCCTTCGCAGTCGACATAAGCGACTGAAGTGTTGTAATGACCAATTATGTATGTCTGTATGTAATAAGTCGACAGATGCGTTAGAAACAATGTTGCAAAATTGAAATTTTTAAATGGTACTGAACGAAAATTGAAAGAGTACTTTTTTTTGATCAAATGGTACTTTTGTACGAAATGGAATAAAAAACTAACGACTTATACATGTTTCTCAAATGTAAACCAAGAACAGCTGATTCGGAAAGTAATAGAACGTAAAAGCCCCGTTTAGTCAAATGTCGAAGGAACGTGACGGAATGTACGTTCATTTTAGCAAATTAAATACTTACGAACGTACATTGCGTTGGGCTAACAGGGGCAAAAGATTAATTCTACTTTTGGCATTACGTTGGATATGTTGCCAACCAATTAATAGTTGAAAAGCGCAAACCATGATATATTAATAATAAAAAAGTACTAAAATTGTAGCGGGGTGCCGTGGTATTTTAGAAACGAAAAAGTATTGAAAAAAGTACTAAAGTACTGAATTTTTCAACACTGGCTAGAAAGCTTAGTTTTTGATAAGAATAATAAATACATTTCGAACTTTTCCGGATATTTTTGAGTACTTGTTCCTAAGTATTGTATATTAGACCTATTAAAACTGCTAAATATAATCACAATTACCGAAAATGTGTTCTCAGTTGTTGGCAAGCTTTGTTTCGTTGTTTTCATATGTGCTGCTGATAACAAACGTACAATTTCATTGCGTTACATGAACGTTCGGGTAATTCTACTCAAATGGCATAGTATTACGACGATGATAGTACTACTGTAACCGAACTCGACCGATTGTAAATTGCACTCACACTCTATCTCGTTTCACATTGTGTGTGTGTGCCTGTTATTCTTTGTTTTGTTTTTTTTTGTTTCTGTTTCTAAACAGTTTAACCAAAAAAACAACAACTGCAACAAGAAACAAAAACAAACAAAAAATATTCAAGAAATTATTTTAGAAAATATAGTCTACAATAAATAAACAACAAAAAGAAATTAACAATTCTGGGAACTGTACAACATACATACATATGAATGGGTATGTGTACTCTTGTTAGGAGGTGTGCTGTTTCTTTTCTTACTTATATTTTATGGCAACTTTGTTGTAATTGTAATTTAATACCGTTTAATGTACTACGTAAGTTTTTGTGTGTATGTATGTATGTATGTATGTGTATGTTGGAGGAGAGTTTAAATGCATAATTTACTCAATTATTCTTGTGATAGTTGACGTATGCACATGTGGTGGGTACTTATGCCTGTCTGCTGATGCTAATATTTACATTTTTGCGTGTGTATGTATGAGTGTAAGTGTTACACTTCTTTTGAAAAATAAAAACAAAATGAAAAAAAAAAAAAATGAAAGTGTGACATTAAAAAGGTCCAAATAACTTAAAAAAACGGGATTTCTGTTTATTTCTTGATTGTTTGTTTGAGTTGCCAACTCATAACAAATGTTATGGTGTGTTGCTTAAAAGGGCAGCAAACATACTGGGTATTTGGAAATGTTTTCCAGCGGAATTAAATTCATTTGAATTAATAAAATTGAAATTAAAATTTAATTTTACAAACGAAAAGAGAGCAACTTAATCGTGTTTGTCCTTATATGACCACGAATATTTATTGTGTTTTATTGTGTACTTTTATAGGTTTATTGAATAAAAATTTTTTTGAAATAAATTCAAAAAACGTCTAATGACGGCGATAATGACGTTCGTAATGGCGATGATGTCAAGCAACTTTTGTATATTTTGTATACGCCAAAACACACACACACACACACACTTACACTTGTTTAGAATTGAACGTGCTTTGGTTTATAACATATGGGTCGGGCAATTACCGTTAATTCATAATATCTGTCACTTACTATTTTTGTTGTCGTTAACAAATCATTACAAACACGCTCGATTCTAGTTTTGTGAGGAGGAGGAGGGGGGGGGGGGTGGGGATAGATAGGCGAAACTTGGGACTTTAGAGAGGAAATAAATTGTTTTTACTGCCTTTACGTGCAGGCCCCTAGATCCGCATCTGGCAATTGCCAATTCAATTATTATTTGTTTGCGAGTTTTCTTATTAAGTAGGTATTACGACATATACTTTTAAAGAAAAAATAATTCAGCGAAATAATAACAGCGTTATTGGGTTGGTTTACAGTGCAGATTCGTTATTTTAGATTTTAAATGTATAGTATTCCGCGGATATATGCATCTCGGATATAATAATTCCCCGCTAGTTAGTAGCACTGACAACATAAGTGGTTTGAGAAACTAGGACGTTGTACAATGGGTCAATTCGACCTCCGTGTAATGTACTTGTCTTAATTGAAAGGACACGTCCTCTAACCTAACCTAACCTAGTAGCACTGAAACTTATGTAATCTTGTGTTTTGCTTCTAAGTGTAGTGTAACTATTTCGATGTATACACTACGATTTTAAGCATTCCCCGCTTATAAACTGGAAAAATTGTGCATCGGACTTTAAATTTACTTTAAAAAAATTGTTTATAAAGGGTGTTTTTTATAGAGGTATAGAACTTTAAGTTGCAATAAAACAACGATGGATTATTCGATTGACATGAATTTTATTTATCCGAAAGATAATCTTGTGGCATTACATTTTAAATATGATTTCTGGCATATGACCGCCACGGCTGGCGCGGATGAAGTCCAATCTGGACGTCCAATTTTCGATGACTTTTTCCAACATTTGTGGCCGTATATCGGCAATAATATGGCGAAAGTTGTCTTCCAAATGGTCAAGCGTTTGTGGCTTTACCGCATAGACCAATGACTTTACATAGCCCCACTGAAAGTAGTCTAGCGGTGTTAAATCACAAGATCTTGGAGGCCAATTCACAGGTCCAAAACGTGAAATTAGGCGGTCACGAAAACGTGTCTTTCAATAAATCTATTGTGGCACGAGCTGTGTGACATGTTGTGCCGTCTTGTTGAAACCACATCTCCTGGACATCATGGTTATTCAATTCAGGAATGAAAAAGTTAGTAATCATGGCTCTATACCGATCACCATTGACTGTAACGTTCTGGCCACCATCGTTTTTGAAAAAGTACGGACCAATGATTCCACCAGCCCATAAAGCGCACCAAACAGTCAGTTTTTCTGGATGTAACGGTGTTTCCACATACACTTGCGGATTACCTTCACTCCAAATGCGGCAGTTTTGTTTATGGACGTAGCCATTCAACCAGAAGTGCGCTTCATCGCTAAACAAAATTCGCTTATGAAAATCGGGAACAACGGTAATCTCGTTTTGGGCCCATTCGACGAATCTACGCCTTACTTGATGATCGTTTGGCTTCAAATCTTGCACGAGTTGGATTTTGTAAGCACGCAAACCAAGATCCTTCCGCAAAATCTTCCATAAAGTGGATGGACACAGATCCAATTCCTGTGCTCGATGGCGGATGGACTCATTCGGGTCTTCCTCAATACTACGCTCTACAGCAGCAATCGCTTCTTCTGTACGCACCGTACAGCGTCTCTGGGGATGCGAGTTATCAATAAGAGTAAACGTGGTGCGAAAACGTTCCATGGTTAATCGAATTAACTGCTCTGATGGACGATTTTGTCGACGATAAAATGGACGTAGTGCGCGATACGTTTTCCGCACAGAACCATTATTTTCGAAATAAAATTGCACTATTTGCAAGCGTTGTTCAGGCGTGAGTCTATTCATGATGAATTGCCAAACCAAACTGAGAATAAATCACTTGACAGCTGTTAAATCGGTCGCCATCTTGAAAAGCAATGCCAACTTAAAGTTCTATACCTCTATAAAAACACCCTTTACATATGCATCCTCTTTGTGACAATTTTCTTTTCAAAGTTGATCCTCCTTCGTTTGTGCCATTAAACGTTTCTGGGTTTCTTAAACCATTGGAAGTCAATAATGTACCATTAACGCCATACGGCAGATTTACTGGAAAAACAAATTGGACAGTGCAATGCAATCCAATAAAATGTTGTTTATGGTTTAATTCTTCTTGAGGCAGAGATTGCACTCTGTCCCCATCCGGAAGACATAACCAAATGGGCAACGTAATCTCAGATGATTGATTCCTTATAGAAAACATACAATCCACCAATGTTCGCCTTTCGTCATTTGTAAAGCGCTTCTTCTTCTACTAATTTGACCTGGTACAGGTCTCGGACGAGTCAACGGTCTGATGTTCTGTCTGATTAATGCTACAATGGTACTCTTTAGTATGTTTGCATTAAAGTCTGCTGTGGATCCATGTCTTTCAACAATTTCTTCGTAGGGATTCCAAAATGGAATGGGGGCCCCAGCAAATTACAACTTTGTTCACCACATCGAATTGTAGAAGACGATCAAAGTCTTCTCCGACCAGTCGGCATTCCATCCAGTGTTGTCAATGATGAGACAAATAGAATTCTATCAGCTTGAATAGACAACACGTATCTATTTGTCCGCAGCTATGGGACTTCAATACAAGAATTCCCTGCTTTTTAGCACTGTCATGCAAGCATTTTTTATCGCACAATTGCGATTCTCACGAGCCACTGTCTTATTGACAGGCATACCGATAGACTTGGCATTTACTCGATTGACTTCTGCGGGACATATATGTGGAGGTCTGAGCATGTCAAAGAAGAAGGCAGAGACTATCGCTCACCTCATGAGTCAGTGCCCTGCTCTTGCCATGAAGTGAGGGAGACTCTTAAACTTTCTTTCTTTCCTGCAATAGCAAGCCTTATTCTGGTCTCGGCATTTCCGATCTTAAGGTGGTATCACAATGAGTGCTGACCTATACAGGTCCTTGTCTTTCAAGGAAGAGGAGACTATCTCTCGCTCTGTCATAAAGATTCGGAGGTTCTTAAACTTTCTTTCTTTGCTGCAGTAGCAGGATTTATTCTGGACTTTGATTGTCTGATCTTCAGGTTGGACATTAATTGTGGCCCATACTGGTCCTTGCCTTCCAAGTCGCTTCATACGTTTAACCTACTCTAACCCAGAACATTGTACCGTCAATGGAACTACTAGTTATTCTTAACTAGCAAATTATATATGTATGCGGTGCTAATGAAATCGATAACTCAAGAATGGGCGAACGCAGCTATGACTGAAATGAACAAGGGGAAAATATACAGTGACTTCTAGCAAACTGGTTTGTCTTTTTATTTTAGAGTATCTAATCAGATATCTGTTATCTGTGGTATCCTAAGAATTCATTTAACCTAACCTAACTTTCTGATCATCATTAGTTTGAGAAATAATTGTCATGGGATTAAGTCTTCAAATGTCAGGATGTATGAGGTGTATGCAACAACAACAAAAACAGGCCCTACAACAGAAAAAAGTACAAATTGTCAGTGTCTTGCATGGTGCGGTGCCTTTTGAGGGACAAGAACAGTGGAATGGAATTTTTTAAAATATCCAGCGTTGCATTCTTTTTATCTTGTTGTTGTCATTGTTGTTGTGTGTTTATTTTAAAATTTTTTTTTTTAAATGATATTTTGCATGAAACGAAACGAGAATAATAAAAACCACAACTTATTGTTTTTTATTGTTGTTGTGGTATTTTTTCCATTATTGACAGCTTTGAAGCAACAGAAAGAGAAAAAGACTGAAGAGTTTGTTGTATGTGCTACAGAGATTAGCAATGAGTATTCAAAAAGATGAGTAGAATCGAATCATACTCATAATTTCTGATACTTATAAAGGGTGTTTTTTATAGAGGTATAGAACTTTAAGTTGCAATAAAACAACGATGGATTATTCGATTGACATGATGTTTTATTTATCCGAAAGATAATCTTGTGGCATTACATTTTAAATATGATTTCTGGCATATGACCGCCACGGCTGGCGCGGATGTCGTCCAATCTGGACGTCCAATTTTCGATGACTTTTTCCAACATTTGTGGCCGTATATCGGCAATAATATGGCGAATGTTGTCTTCCAAATGGTCAAGCGTTTGTGGCTTTACCGCATAGACCAATGACTTTACATAGCCCCACAGAAAGTAGTTTAGCGGTGTTAAATCACAAGATCTTGGAGGCCAATTCACAGGTCCAAAACGTGAAATTAGGCGGTCACCAAACGTGTCTTTCAATAAATCTATGGTGGCACGAGTTGTGTGACATGTTGCGCCGTCTTGTTGAAACCACATCTCCTGGACATCATGGTTATTCAATTCAGGAATGAAAAAGTTTGTAATCATGGCTCTAAAAAATCACACGAGAACAATTGTGCTGGCGTAAAATGATATTGTATAGGCAAGAGAGGTGAAGAGAATGGTTTTTCGGTGGCGTAAAGTTTCAACCAGCTACAACCCTGCATTACTAGTACAAAACTAAACATGCACATTTTTAAAAATCAGCCAAATACTAATACATACAAAACTGTGTATACGTATACATTTCACGCTAAACTCACATTCATCCCGTGTGATTTGAAAAGAAAAAAAATTGTGCGACTAAAAATTGTTCTCGTGTAATTAGAGTCAATGAGTAGGTTTATGAATCAAACATATTTCGAATGGTATGAGTTTGATGTCAACGTTGTACGAATACTCATTGCAACCTGTACTTATAAATCAACGTCGTAGTGAGTGTGAATTAATCAGAGTCAGTAAAATTTCAATATTGTTGACTCACTTGAAGTCGTCGTAGTCTAGTAGGTAGTGTGTTGGCTTATTAGACGTAAGGCCACGGTTCAACCCCCAGGTCAGACATCAAAACGAAAATATGAAAAAATATTTCTTCAGTGACTACCTCTCAGCAGATTTCTGGCAAAAACTCTCAGAGTAAAAATAAAATTGCCATGAAAAGTTTCTCAAAAAATCTGTCTTTCGGAGTCGACTTTAAACTGTAGGTCCGGCCACTCATGTATAAAAATGAACACACATTACAGAAGTGATGAGAGAAACTAAGTTGTACTTCTGATTAAAGGGTTGTAATGACCAATTATGTTATGTATGTGACTCACTTATATTCAAAATTCATTGCTGATCTCTGGTATGTAATAAAGGGTCCGCCAAATAACTTATTTTTTGAAAATGCTTTACAAAAAAAAAAACCTACTGAATATTTTCTCAGATTTCTTTTTTTATTTGAAAGTACAATCCTTCCGGTTAATAATGGAAAATAATTTCATTCAAATGGCTGCCTCGGCTGGCCATGCAGTAGCCTACACCAAAAGATGCCGATTTTGGCAAAAAAAATCATCTTTTCAGATGAAGCTCATTTTGATGTTGGCGGGTATGTAAACAAGCAAAATTGTCGCATTTGGGGCACAGAAAACCCGCACGCATACATTGAAAAGCCGACGCACCCAAAACGAGTCACTGTTTGGTGCGGATTTTGGTCCAGAGGCATAATTGGGCCATTTTTCTTCGAAAATGAGCAAGGAGTGGCCGTTACAGTCAATGGCGCTCGTTATCGGGCCATGTTGAACGAATTTTTGTTCACAAAAATTGAAGAGGAGGATATTGGCAACATTTGGTTTCAACAGGACGGCGCTACGTGCCACACAGCCGAAGCTAGACTCGATGCGCCCTGTTTTTGAAGATGGCATTATCAGCCGCAGAGCTGATGTCGTTTGGCCACCTCGGAGCTGCGATTTGACACCGTTGGACTATTATTTGTGGGGTGCCGTCAAAGATAAGTGTTACGCCGACAAGCCAGAGACAATTGACGCTTTAAAGGACAATATTCGTGAAGACATTGGTGAAATACAGCTGCACACAATCGATAATGTGCTTAAGAATTGGATCGATCGTGTAGGCTACTGCATGGCCAGCCGAGGCAGCCATTTGAATGAAATTATTTTCCATTATTAACCGGAAAGATTGTACTTTCAAATAAAACAAGAAATTTGAGAAAATATTCAGTAGTTTTTATTTTTAAAGCATTTTCAAAAAGAAAAAAGTTATTTGGCGGACCCTTTATTTACTACACAATGTATTGTTTCCAGAGTCTGGTTGTGTATTTAAAACACAAAATTTTTTAAATTCTTTAAAATTCTTCTGTCATTCAATGCATTTGTTTTGTTTATGTTTTTATTTCGTATTTCATTTTAATTTTCATTCGTTTTCATCTTCTGTTTCTTTTTCCTTTTCTTTTTTGATTTCAGATTGATTGATTTTGGTACTGATGAACATGAATATGATGAAGTTCAAGATTTACCAGAGGAATCAACAGCCAACAATCAATCATTGCTCTTCCAAAACAATAGTCGCAACAGTAACAGCAACAACAACAATAACGACAACAATAATACGGTCAATAATAGTAGCAGCAGCAACAATAATAATACTAACGTTACAGGAATACCAACAACAACAACAACAAAAACAACATCAAGGCCAACTGCTATTGACAGCAGCAACAGCAACAACAATTTGGAATTACCACCAGAATTGCCGCCACCAAAACAAAACAAATCCCCATCAACAGTTTTAAATACACCCACGAAAAGCGCTAAAACGCCAAAGTCCTCATCGAAATCGTCGTCGAAATCCTCGTCGAAATCCTCCAAAATACCACGTTCCCCCTCTTTGGCCAGCACCTTGAGCTACAATAACTTTCAGCCGCCACCTATTTCGGGTATACCACCACAGACGCCACCACTTCCTTTGGGCTATCAGAGCAAAGGGAAATCTCTAAATCCGTCCACTTCTACGTTGGCGACCAATAATGTTAGTATTTTTACTAACAACAGTAACAGTAGCAGCAGCAACAACAACAACAGCAACAACAATAACAATATAATGGCCGGTGGTAATAATACTGCTAATAGTGGCAATGGAGGTGGCAACAGCGGCGGCGGCGGTAATGGTGGCGTTGGCGGCGGCCTAAGCACATCGAATGGTAATGCCGCCCAGCGTAATAGTTCTAACATGTCGTCGGCCAATTCACGTCGCCAGCAAATACAAATTTCAAGTCCCGTTACTGCTGGCGAACAAATGAAAAATTTCCAATTTTTAACCTTGACCGTGCGTAAGGATGAGAATGGTTATGGCATGAAGGTAAGTTCAGTTTCTTAATATTCGTTCCAGCAATTTTAAATTGAATTAATTCGTTCCTAAGTCTTTATTTAAGCTATTGAGTTGAACAGTAGAAGTAAAACATATACAATTATGTAGTCCTTTAATACGTATTTTATTATTTAAACTCTGCTTACATATTACAATTCATCGTCACTTTCTATATTAAAAACGTCAGAAGATTTTTCCCTTGATTCTTTTTTCTGTTTTTTTGCTTCTTTATTCAGAAAAATATCCAATGTTGATTGTTTTTGTCTTTTTTTTAAAAATCCTCCTAAAATGCTCCATCACATTGTCGTTAAATAAGTTAACGCTCCTATTCACCACAGCTATGTTTGGATGTCATTTTTGGACAATGTGTTCTATATTTTCCCAATGGTGACACAATTCTTTAATTTCCTTAGTTGAAATGTTTTCTTCTTCGTCTGCAGACTCATCTTCAATCACTTCCTACTGTTCTCTTTGTAGTTCTTCAAGTTCTTCAGTTGTTAATTCATTTTGGTTATCTTTAATTAAGTCCTCCACATCATCACTGTCTACATTTAACCCCATGGATTTTCCCAGAGACACAATTTCGTCGACAACAACAGCTTCCGTGGCAGTATCTTCTAAGTCTTTCAGTGCCACACAGTCTGGCCACAGGTTTCTCCTGGAGGATTTCAGTGAACTCAAAGAAACTTCATCCCAAGCTTTGTTTATTATTTTCAAGCAATGGAGAATATTAAAATGGTTCATCCAAAAGTCTCTGAGGGTGAGTTCTGTGTCAGAGGTCACTTCGAAACATTTTTGAAACAGTGCCTTTGTATAAAGTTTTTTGAAGTTTGAAATAACCTGCTGATCCATGGGCTGGATAAGTGGAGTGGTGTTAGGGGACAAAAATCTCACCTGAATGAAACCGTATTCACCAGACAGATCTTCCTCCAAACCTGCAGGGGGAGCAGGTGCGTTGTCCATTACCAAAAGAGCTTTGAGTGGTAATTTTTTTTGCTCTAGATACGTTTTCACACTTGGAGCAAAGACTTCATACATCCACTGGGTGAAAAGCTGTCTTGTTACCCATGCTTTAGGATTCGCCTTCCACATTACACCCAGGTCACTTTTAGTGATATGATTTTTCTTGAAAACTCTTGGATTTTCGGAGTGGTAGACTAGAAGAGGTTTTATTTTTAGGTCTCCACTTGCGTTCGCACACAACAAGAGTGTAAGCCTTTCTTTCATAGGTTTATGCCCTGGCAATGATTTCTCCTCTTTTGTGATGTAGGTTCTACTTGGCATTTTATTCCAAAAGAGGCCAGTTTCATCACAATTAAAAACTTGGTATGGAGAAAATGCCCTATTTTCTACAAATATTTTAAATTCACCAAAAAACTTTTTAGCAGCATCCTTATTGGAACTAGCAGCCTCCCCTTGCCGAATGACGCTATGAATTCCACTTCGCTTTTTAAATCTATCAATCCATCCCTTACTTGCTTTGAATTCATCAATTTTTGTGCCACTTGTTCCGGGAGTATCTGTTTTTAGGTCGTCATGCAATCTTTTTCTTTTTTCGCAAATAATTGCTTCAGAAATGCTGTCACCTGCAAGTTGCTTCTCGTTTATCCAAACTAACAAAAGTTTTTCAATTTCTTCAATTACAGGTATTGACGGCAAGAACTCTCACTCCTTTTGCTACATTAGCTTCTTTTAATACGTTTTTATTTATTGTTGACTTAGCCATTCCATAAGCTAAGTCTGTCACACGAGCTCCACCTTCAAATTTTGAAATGATTTCTTTTTTAACTTCCATCGTTCTTCTCACTGCTTTTCGTTTAAAAGAATCACTCTTTATTTTTTATCCATAGCAACACTATTCTTTTAAAAAAAATAACAAAAAGGCAATTGAGTACAAGCAACACGTGTTAAAGTAAACGCAGTATGAGAAGTGCGGGGATTTCCCGAATTTTCTAAAGTGGCCACCGCAGGGTGGAGTTGCCGGTGCAAAGTTGCACTCTGTGGCACATGGTTGCACGCAGTACGAGTAGCGAAACAATGTACGAATGGCGAGTTAAATTTTAATTGAAAAAACTGTACGAATAACGAGTTGTACGAATAGAGAGGCGGACGAATAGCGGGGGTCCACTGTATCCACATAATATCTTATTAAATAGGAGTTACGACTGTTAAGTCCTTAGCAATAGATGTTTATTGTTAACCTTAGTTTAACTTTATTGCGGTTTTAGTTCAAGTTTTTGTTCGGCGAAGTTTATTTTAGCTTAAGATTTCCTTGAAATTGTAAAAGGAATACAAAGCTGCATGCAAACTATCGATATCGATAACTATGGTTTTGACAGCTGAGAATAAGAAATTGTTTTAATATTTATGTTCACTAAGGTTTAGTTGAAGTCAACGCAGTTTAGAAGGTAGTGTGTTGGCTTATTAGATGTGAGGCCACAGTTCAAACCTCAGGTCATCTTTTGAAATGCAATTGAATGCTATGAACAGCACGATATACCAACATTCGTCAAGTAATCGTTGAGCTACAGCCATAAATATGCAAAATTTTTATCGAAAGGTAGTCGTCGTAGTCCAGTAGGTAATGTGTTTGTTTATTGGACGTAAGGCCACGGTTCAAACCACACATTAGACATCTCCATCAAAACTAAAATATAAAAAAAATATTTCTTAGGCGTCTTCCTCTCAGTAGATTTTTACCAAAAGCTCCGAGAATAAATTAAATTGGCATGGAAAAGTTCCTAAACAAATCTGTTGTTCGGAATCAACTTTAAACATTAGGTCACGTCAATCATGGATAAAATTAACACACACACATCACAAGTGGTGTGAGAAACTAGGTTGTAATCCTAACTTAAAGGTTGTAATGACCAATTAAGTAAGGAAGTGAGGTTAAGTAAGCCATTCTGAATCGTTTAACTGCAGAACAATGTTTCAAAATTTGTGGAAAAAAAGAAATCTGTTTGCAAACTTATTCAAGAGCACTCTGAAAATATTCGGGAAGGCTTGAAGAAGACATTAAAAAGTCAATACGTTCTTGTTCTCAATTTGTTCCTCAACAAAAAAATTTTCTTCTTCATATTATTTAGTTTTTACCGTTTAAAAGGGTTTAAAATATGAGCTCGTAGTTTAAAAATAAAATAAAAATAAATTTGTGTTGAGTTTTAATTAAAATTCTTTATTATTCGCACAATTCTGTGTGCCACTGTTCACAACTTAATGTAAACAACAACAATTGCTTTTCTTTGTTATTCCTCTGTTTATACCCTTTGCATAAACAATAACAATTACTAGACAATTATTCGACAGATCTTTGTGACGGAGATCTTCAAACCTCGATTAATCTCTTCAAACTCACCGCGTCTTCATGCAAGACTGACTGAACTTCACTAACTCTGGTCGCCTGCTTTGCCTTTATATGGCAGGGTAAACAGTCTGATAAATATTCTTGAAGGCGAATGTTCATGACTTCGCCTTCTCGAAATCTCTATAAAAGTAAACATAGTTATTTACGTTTATTATTGTGGTGTTGTTGGTATATTTTTGTTTACTTGTTTACCATTTTTTATGCTGGTGTTTGTTGTTACATTAAGCAGTACGATAATTTGTAAACAGGTTTGTTTACTGCATTGTTTTGTTTTTGTAGTTTTTGTTTATAATTTTAATGTTAAGCGATGTAAAAGCAAAACACCAGAACCTAGATTTTTCCATTTTTGTAACAATATTTTTACATGAAGACCTGCTCTTAAAATACAGTTCGTGCAAGAATTGAACCCATACAACAGGCCAAGATTCTTAACCTCACATTTTCTGTCGTCCCTGTCAATATAAATAAATAAATGCGGCAATAGCAAGATTTAGTTTGAAGTTTGGTTAGTTCTCTACAAGGAATGTTTGGATATTAATTGTGGTGTATCCTTGGACCACTTGTAGCAAGTGGATCATTTCCCTTCAAGGCTGGGTCACTGCATAACCTAACCTATGCACTCGTGCATAGCAGACGACACAATTGTCATCGTTGACTGGACTAAAGTTAACTTGGATTGAGGAACTTATTGAAAAAATAATGTGTGTGAAGATAAATTCGAATATAAAAACCAAAGACGCAAACCCACACTTTCAGCAGCGCCACTTTTTGCCTCTAACAGGGTAAACTTTGCTATTAACAGAGCACTGTTAACTGTTTAACAGTGGCAAAAGTAGATTAGTCTTCTACTACTTTGCAATTATTGCAGACTATTGACATCAAATTTCATTCTGATTATAATAATTGCTATTTGTGAATTTTCTGAACGCTCAAAATTATTCCAACTATCCCACTATCACGGTTCGAAAGAGGACCGTCTGGACTACCATTTACATATAGTCTGTATGGTGTACTATTTCTTAAATGTTTCAAAATGGCCACTGATCTTCTATAGAATTGTCAAGCAAAAAATTTATATTTTTTATTTTTATATGTGACTATGTTGCTGATTATATTAAGAGGCCTTAGAACGTTCCTTTGCATATAATGGGTGATTTTTAAGAGCTATAGGAAAATTTTTCAACAAAAAAAAACACATAAAATTCAGAAAAATGCATGAAATCTTTATTTGAATCGATAGAGTACGGTCCATATGATTTAATGTTTGAAGATTATTTCATGCAAATGTTGACCGCGACTGCGCCTCAAATGGTCCATCCGCTTAGTCCAATTTTGGCATACTCTTTCCAACATTTCATTCGGTATCTCACGAATAAATGATTCAATGCGGGCTTGTCTGTATAGACATGAGCTTTAACATAGCCCCACAAAAAATAGTCTAAAGACGTTAAATTGCATGATCTAGGCGGCCAATTGACCGGTCCCGAACGTGAAATAAAATGTTCACCGAACTCGCCTCTCAATAAGTCCATTGTTACGCGTGCTGTGTGGCATGTGGCAACGTCTTGTTGAAACCACATCTCATGCGAGTCAAGCTCTTGCATTTTGGGCAAAAAAAAGTTGGATATCATCTCACGGTAGCGCTCACCATTCACAGTTACGTTACGATTCGCAGCATCTTTGAAGAAAATAAAACCGCATAAACCGCACCAAACTGTGACTTTTTCTGTATACATTGGTAGCTTTTGCAATGCTTCTGGCTGACCTTCACTCCAAAATCGACAATTCTGCTTATTTACGTATCCATTGAGCCAAAAATGAGCTTCGTCGCTGAACACAATTTTTCGATAAAGAAGTGGATCTTCGAGCCAAGAGACCATTCACTGAAAATTCTGCATTGCAGTAGGTCGTTCGGCTTCAATTCTTGCACCAGCTGTATTTTGAAAGGCTTCACACCTAAATCCTTCCGCAAAATTTTCCACGTTGTTGAGTAACAGAGGCCCAATTGCTGCGAACGGCGATGAATCGATAATTGACGGTCATCATTAACACTGGCCGATACAGCTGCGATATTTTCTTCGGTTCGCACTCTACGTAAGCGTGTTGGTGGTTTAATGTCCAAAAATGTAAATTTGGTGTGAAATTTAGTCACAATAGCCCGAATAGCCGCTTCAGTGGATCGATTAAACTGACCATAAAATGGAAGAAGCGCGCGATGAACTTTCTTAACAGAGCACGCATTTTGATAATGAAATTCAATGATTTGCAAGCGTTGTTCGTTTGTAAGACGATTCATGGTTAAATTATAGACCAAACTGAAGATGTTTGACAGTGAAACAAAACACGAAACGTGCGTGAGCTGTTTAAACCAGTGTTGCCAAAAAGATAATTGCTAAAAAATCACCCGTTATTAAGAGGCCTTGGAACCTTCCTTTGCCTACAGTATGGTACTCATAAACCTGGAGTATTTCCCTTAATTAGCTCCTAAACAAGTGGGCTTGCTTAGATGTATACTGTTAAATAGCTAATAGTGCTCTGTTAAGGACAAATTTTGTTCTGTTAAGAGAAAATTTTACTCTGTTAACTCCCAAATGTGGCGCTGCTAAAGTTTATGGATTGCGTCTTGGATTTTCAAATTCGAAGTTATTTTCACATATGTAAAGGGTGTTTTTTATAGAGGTATAGAACTTTAAGTTGCAATAAAACAACGATGGATTATTCGATTGACATGAATTTTATTTATCCGAAAGATAATCTTGTGGCATTACATTTTAAATATGATTTCTGGCATATGACCGCCACGGCTGGCGTGGATGTAGTCCAATCTGGACGTCCAATTTTCGATGACTTTTTCCAACATTTGTGGCCGTATATCGGCAATAATACGGCGAATGTTGTCTTCGCACAGAAAGTAGTCTAGCGGTGTTAAATCACAAGATCTTGGAGGCCAATTCACAGGTCCAAAACGTGAAATTAGGCGGTCACCAAACGTGTCTTTCAGTAAATCTATTGTGGCACGAGCTGTGTGCAATTCAGGAATGAAAAAGTTTGTAATCATGGCTCTATACCGATCACCATTGACTGTAACGTTCTGGCCACCATCGTTTTTGAAAAAGTACGGACCAATGATTCCACCAGTGTTTCCACATACACTTGAGGATTACCTTCACTCCAAATGCGGCAGTTTTGTTTGTTGACGTAGCCATTCAACCAGAAGTGCGCTTCATCGCTAAACAAAATTCGCTTATGAAAATCGGGAACAACGGTAATCTCGTTTTGGGCCCATTCGACGAATCTACGCCTTACTTGATGATCGTTTGGCTTCAAATCTGATGTCTCTGGGGATGCGAGTTATCAATAAGAGTAAACGTGGTGCGAAAACGTTCTATGGTTAATCGAATTAACTCCTCTGATGGACGATTTTGTCGACGATAAAATGGACGTAGTGCGCGATACGTTTTCCGCACAGAACCATTATTTTCGAAATAAAATTGCACTATTTGCAAGTGTTGTTCAGACGTGAGTCTATTCATGATGAATTGCCAAACCAAACTGAGAATAAATCACTTGACAGCTGTTAAATCGGTCGCCATCTTGAAAAGTAATGCCAACTTAAAGTTCTATACCTCTATAAAAAACACCCTTTACATGGAAAAATAATGGACTTCTTTTTATTACACCTTACATTTTGTGTTTATAGAAACACTATCACAACTGCTGTTTGTATAGAAAAAGAGCTTCAAATGAACAGCATCATCTGAACTTAACAAAGTGCAGCACATTATTACGGCAAACACAAAAAGAACGTGACATTGTCACACAAATTTCGCATTCAACAAACGGAATAAAACTGAAAGAATTTATTTTCATTTCTTTAAACACATGCACAAAATGAATAAAAAATAGAACTTCAAAATTAATTTGAAAATAAATTGTCGACATTCTCGTAAGATGCACATGTTAACAGTTTGTTTGCAGTTTCACTTCTCGTGAAATTTAAACAAAGTGAGCTTGTTTGCTACATCATTGTGCCACTATGTGAAGGAATAAATAAATGACTGAACGAATGAATGGTGAATAAGTGTCTCATCATGTCTCATAAACCAGATGTTCAGTTGGAAATTGAAAAAAAGAATCATATGCTCTGTCACGTTACCTCACAGTCACATTGAAGTCGACGTATAGAGAATTTGAAAGCAAGATCCAGTAAAAATCGACAAAAATAAATCAAATGTTTTAATAGATCAAGGCCAAAAGTCTGTCAAGCCTCTGTTATTGTTGGCATTTATTTCCTTCTTTTGTTATCCAAATCTCCAAACATTTTTTTGTCGTTCTGATTTCAATTGCATTTTTTTTATTGAAATTTTAACATTGCAATGGCTTTCAATTTTCGAACGTCAAACCTTGGGGACGTGTATAGAGCGTTTAGAGGCATCAAATCAAATTCAATTGGCTACGATGAAATGCACCCGAGGTTCCTGAAAATTATACTGGACTACATTATTGTGTACATAACATATTTATTTTATACTATTCTGACGACATCAGTATTTCGTTCAATGTGGAAGCACGCGAAAATTATCCCCTTACCCAAACCTGATGGAAAGTACAGACCAATTGCGATTCTACCTTAATTGTCTAAGGCTTTCGAACGTTTGGTTCATGGGCAAATTAGCAAACATTTGTACGGCAATTATTTACTGACTAACAGACAGTCTGGTTTCAGACCCAAACACAGCTGGAGGAGTTAGGTCAAAAATGGTTCAGAACATGGTGTCTATTCTGGTACTTCTAGATCACTCAAAGGCTTTTGACACTGATCCTGTTGATCATGACATTCTTTGTCACAAGTTGATGGAAACGTTTAAATTTTCAACATCAGCAGTAAAACTTTTACGTACATACCTGTATAAGAGAAGTCAGACAGTGCGCTATGGCGATGCAAAATCATTTAGCAGCCTGGTGCGGAGAGGTGTACCACAGGGTTCAATTCTCGGACCACTGTGTTACGTAATGTATTCTAATGACCTACCTACTCGTATAACTCACTGTGGAATTCAAATGTATGCCGATGATGTCCAACTCTACGTTAGCTGTTTTCGAACTGACATCGACAATTGTATATTGAGACTGAACCAGGACCTTGACAGTATATTTAAATGGGCCACTGAGAATGGTCTTTGCTTGAACGCTAATAAGTCTAAAGCTATCATAATTGGAAAAATTGGCATTTTGCCGAACTTGCCGAACTGCCACCATTAGTCGTTGGGGACTCGCCCATTGAATTGGTACAATATGCCAAAAACTTGGGTATTACTTTTAATAGTCAACTCTCCTGGACTGACCATGTTAATATGATTTGTGGGAAGACATATGCTATGCTCAGGAATCTTTGCAGGACTCCTAGACCTCTACGCCTGTTAATATGCGTATGCTCTTGGCGAAGACATACCTGATTCCAACCCTCTTATATGGTTGTGAGTTTTTTGCGGGTTTGGACTCTGTCAGCAGGAATAAACTTAACGTGACGTATAATAACATTGCAAGATACATATATTTTTGAACGCACTAGATATAGTAGTATATCGTTTTTTGCCTACAAAATCTACGACATGACACTGGAAAACCTCTTAAAATATCGTATGCTAGTTTTTCTACACAAGATTGTTTATTCAGGGGAACCGAATTACCTATTTACTAGACTAACATTTTCCAGAACTAACAGGGGCTATAGGATAGACGCCGTAAGGTTCCAGAAACAGGTGTCTGAAAGGCACTTTTATGTTAATGCAATTCGTTCATGGAACCAACTTCCCCCCAGAAATTCAATTGAAAAGCAATGTAATACAATTTAAAACTGCAATTTTAACACACTTTTCTTGTCTTTAAGATTTACCATTTAATTCAATCCAATTTAAGGCTAACTTTAATTTAATTAATATAATTTTGCTTATTTTGTGAAATTTACATACATATAAAGGGTGTTTTTTTTTATAGAGGTATAGAACTTTAAGTTGGCATTACTTTTCAAGATGGCGACCGATTTAACAGCTGTCAAGTGATTTATTCTCAGTTTGGTTTGGCAATTCATCATGAATAGACTCACGCCTGAACAACGCTTGCAAATAGTGCAATTTTATTTCGAAAATAATGGTTCTGTGCGGAAAACGTATCGCGCACTACGTCCATTTTATCGTCGACAAAATCGTCCATCAGAGCAGTTAATTCGATTAACCATGGAACGTTTTCGCACCACGTTTACTCTTATTGATAACTCGCATCCCCAGAGACGCTGTACGGTGCGTACAGAAGAAGCTATTGCTGCTGTAGAGCGTAGCATTGAGGAAGACCCGAATGAGTCCATCCGCCATCGAGCACAGGAATTGGATCTGTGCCCATCCACTTTATGGAAGATTTTGCGGAAGGATCTTGGTTTGCGTGCTTACAAAGTCCAACTCGTGCAAGATTTGAAGCCAAACGATCATCAAGTAAGGCATAGATTCGTCGAATGGGCCCAAAACGAGATTACCGTTGTTCCCGATTTTCATAAGCGAATTTTGTTTAGCGATGAAGCGCACTTCTGGTTGAATGGCTACGTCTTTGGAGTGAAGGTAATCCTCAAGTGTATGTGGAAACACCGTTACATCCAGAAAAACTGACTGTTTGGTACGCTTTATGGGCTGGTGGAATCATTGGTCCGTACTTTTTCAAAAACGATGGTGGCCCGAACGTTACAGTCAATGGTGATCGGTATAGAGCCATGATTACTAACTTTTTCATTCCTGAATTGAATAACCATGATGTCCAGGAGATGTGGTTTCAACAAGACGGCGCAACATGTCACACAGCTCGTGCCACAATAGATTTGTTGAAAGACACGTTTGGTGACCGCCTAATTTCACGTTTTGGACCTGTGAATTGGCCTCCAAGATCTTGTGATTTAACACCGCTAGACTACTTTCTGTGGGGCTATGTAAAGTCATTGGTCTATGCGGTAAAGCCACAAACGCTTGACCATTTGAAAGACAACATTCGCCGTATTTTTTGCCGATATACGGCCACAAATGTTGGAAAAAGTCATCGAAAATTGAACGTCCAGATTGGACTACATCCGCGCCAGCCGTGGCGGTCATATGCCAGAAATCATATTTAAAATGTAATGCCACAAGATTATCTTTCGGATAAATAAAATTCATTTCAATCGAACAATCCATCGTTGTTTTATTGCAACTTAAAGTCCTATACCTCTATAAAAAAACACCCTTTTTAATACAACCGACTTGCAACATTTCCTTTCGATTGAATTGTACTTCAACTCTGCTATTGTGGCAACTTCTAGAAATTGCTGTTGATTTGTTATTGTAATTCTTTTCTATCCTATCTTTTGTGGCCTTGCTGTGTCGTTTAGTAATTGTTGTTTGATCTGTGTTTTGTTGTTAATCGCTCTGTGGTTGTTCTGACTTTATCAGATTATTATACGCTTAACTAATTTTCTAAGCCCAGGTTGTTCATCAGTCCTCAGACTGAAATGTTGGGCTATGGTGCTTATGGTGCGTGATCTTTCTTACTGATACTGAAAAGTTGACCGTTGGCTTTAGCTTTTTTGTGTTATATTTTGCATTTGAATTGTATAAACGTTCTCAAGTACTTTACGGATGTGGTTATGCTTTTTTTTGAAATAATAAGGGACGTGACGTTACAGCCCTTATTCCCATGTTGACTGTAATTCTTTATTTCTGTAGCTATTCTTCAAGCCCACGCAGACATTAATGTGCTGTTTCTTTAAGACGAATGATTTCACACAAAATTCAGTGTTTTTCTTTGTGTTTGCCAATAAAAAGGCAGTCGTCTGACACCATTCGTCTTACAGAAGGTTAGGTTAGGTTAGTGTGGTAGCTTCATACCAAAAGTTCACTTGAGCACGCATAGCGGCCCGTTGTCTCAGTGGAGCTTAGACGAAGTCGCCGTAGTCTAGTCGGTAGGGTGTTGGCTTATTAGACGTGAAGCCACGGTTCAAACTCAAAGTCAGACCTCGAACAAAACGAAATACGAAAAAACTATTTCTTCGGCGACTTCCTCTCAGCAGATTTCTGGCAAATATAAAATTGCCATGAAAAGTTTCTCAACAAAATCTGTTGTAGTAGGTTCCCAGCCACTCATGTATAAAATTAACGCACACAACATGAGTGGTGTGAGAAGCTAGGTCGTCAACCTGACTAAAGCGTGTTAATAATCAATTATGTACGTGGTGCTTAGTTAGAACTGTCATGGAATAAAGCATTCCATTATTTGCTCTAAACGGAATTGAATCATTTTAACTATGCCGTCTAAGGGCTTTAATTTCATTCGATTCCATTCCTTACACTAACGATATCAGAAGAGGTGGATATGTACTACCCTAATATGTTGAATATGATAAAATATTGCTTATTTGTGCAAGACATGCAAATACAAAACAAAAAAACAAAAAACAACAACAATCAATACCACTATGCATACAAACCGAATGAACAACATTAACAACAACAACGACAACAACAACTGCAAGAGAAAGATAAAAAGAAAACACAAAACAAATCTCAACGAAAAGATAAAAACACTCTCGAATCTCTTGTAAGAGGAAGTTAAACTAAAAACTGCTGTAATAATGCAACAGCAACAACAACACCGACAAGAATCCCACAACAGTGACAATAGAGCAAATTAAAAAATAAGCAACAAAAAGAAAAGTAAGAAACGACAACAACCGCAATAAAAATCTCAAGGGGTTACAAACAGTAACTAACTACTGCGGGTACAACTTGGTACCAAAAATTGTCTGAAAAAAACTTTACAGTACAAGTGCAGCAGAGTAACAACAAAGAAAAAACGAAAACATACGAATCATAGTAATAATAACAACAACAATAACAACCACAACAATATTATTATTATAATACATAATTTTTTTTTCTCCTTAACAAAGTGCAAATTTGTTTGATTTAACATTTGTAAGCGAACGAATATAAATATGTATGTGTATGTGTATGTGTATAAGCAAGTGAGCGAGTGAGTGAATAACACAATACTTCGTTTGTTGATGATATTCTGCTGTTTTTGTTATTTGCGCTAGAAATGATAACATGGCGATAAGTGTGGGTTTGCATTGTTTGTGTTGTGCTCTCTGTGAGCCGTGTTGCCATTGTGTGGTTCTATTTAATCACAAAATTTTGTTAATTAATGTTCTTAGATATTTAAATTTGTAAAGTTTTATTAAATTTTGATTCTATTTTCTCTTCAAATTGTTAGAGAACTTCATTTTCATAAAGAATATAACAATAATCTCAGAAAAAACATAAATAATGGATAAACCAGTGTGAAATGTAAAATTTTCATACAAGAAAAATAATTTATTGAAACATTTCTATTAATTTCGTTGAAACGGATGGCCTGATAGTCTAGGGGGTAGTGTGTTAGACTATTAGCATGAGGATTGTAGGTTCGATCCCCAACGGAGACTCTGGTCTGTGACACTACACCCAGCATTTGGTCAAAGTTACTCAGATGGAGATGGATGAACAGTAGATATAGGAGAGTACGTCATTTTATCGACCCTTCCAACAGGGACTTTCGAACTTTGACAATTGGTAGCGACCATCTTGTTGTAGGTACATCTGTCAAATTAGTTGTCAACACAACAAAGTTGTTCCGCTGAATAGCCTCTGGAGCAGTTGGCAACTGGCATTAATTGTTATCGAAATTTTATCTTCAGCGAGATACTTTGGTCGGGTAGCGCCACCCGTCCATATTTCTTTAAAAAAGTCGTTGGCCAAACCTCTTTTGGTCCGAATTGGATATTCTGTACACCAACGACGAATTGTTGTTTTAATAGAACGGCACTACGTGCCACACAATTCAAACCTCTTGGGATATTTCGTACAAGCGATTTCACGGCATACTCAAGCACAGGCCCCCGAGATTTTTCCTGTGAGATTTTCTTAAGTCACCGGTGTATGCGAATAAGTCACAAACCACAGATGTTCTCAAAGCCAACATAACTTATGTTATCAACGAAATTCAGCCTGATTTATGCGTCATAGTCATGGTAATTTTAGTATTTCCGATGGATTCTACCCAGAAAAATCTTGGCGAACATAAAGGGTGTTTTTTATAGAGGTATAGAACTTTAAGTTGGCATTACTTTTCAAGATGGCGACCGATTTAACAGCTGTCAATTGATTTATTCTCAGTTTGGTTTGGCAATTCATCATGAATAGACTCACGCCTGAACAACGCTTGCAAATAGTGCAATTTTATTTCGAAAATAATGGTTCTGTGCGGAAAACGTATCGCGCACTATGTCCATTTTATCGTCGACAAAATCGTCCATCAGAGCAGTTAATTCAATTAACCATGGAACGTTTTCGCACCACGTTTACTCTTATTGATAACTCGCATCCCCAGAGACGCTGTACGGTGCGTACAGAAGAAGCTATTGCTGACTGTTTGGTGCGCTTTATGGGCTGGTGGAATCATTGGTCCGTACTTTTTCAAAAACGATGGTGGCCAGAACGTTACAGTCAATGGTGATCGGTATAGAGCCATGATTACTAACTTTTTCATTCCTGAATTAAATAACCATGATGTCCAGGAGATGTGGTTTCAACAAGACGGCGCAACATGTCACACAGCTCGTGCCACAGTAGATTTATGGAAAGACGCGTTTGGTGACCGCCTAATTTCACGATCTTGGCCTCCAAGATCTTGTGATTTAACACCGCTAGACTACTTTCTGTGGGGCTATGTAAAGTCATTGGTCTATGCGGTAAAGTCACAAACGCTTGACCATTTGGAAGACAACATTCGACGTATTATTGCCGATATACGGCCACAAATGTTGGAAAAAGTCATCGAACTACATCCGCGCCAGTTGTGGCGGTCATATGCCAGAAATCATATTTAAAATGTAATGCCACAATATTATCTTTCGGATAAATAAAATTCATGTCAATCGAATAATCCATCGTTGTTTTATTGCACCTTAAAGTTCTATACCTCTATAAAAAAACACCCTTTATAAACGATGTTATATTTCTCATATAATGCATCAATGGATCTGTAATGTAATGTAATGCCTAGTGTACTATCCGTAAACCTGCCTGTTCTTCACACCTTTCTTTGAAGTCTTCCCTGTATTATGACTCCCAGTATCGTTATACGGAATTAAGCGAATTGATTCCCTCCCCTCCTGTTGATGGAATTTATTATTCTTATGTAGAATGTAGAAAATGAATTGCAGCTTATCAGGCCAGACATCACTCATTCGATATTACATCAGCATTAGCCCCCAGTTTCCGTTTCATGAACTTTGTAATCTTGTTGATAAAAAATTCTTACTTACTTAGTCAGCGATTAATAACCCGATTAGCGGATTTTGGCTTGCTTTCGCACATACTTCCAGGCGCCTTTGCTTCTTGCAAGCCTTCCCCAGTTGTTCACACCAATTGATGATAAGGCTTCCTCGGTTTGGTCCTTTCAACGGCGATTTCTGCAAATCACCGCATCAAATACCCGTCTTGCCGGAGCATCCTCCTCCATTCGAACGACATGGCCGAGCCAGCACAGCCGCTGGTTGTTAATACACTGCACAACGTCCATGTCGTTGAGGAGCTCATACAGCTCAATATCTTACGTAGGATTTTTCTCTCGAATACTCACAAGGCTGCTGCTTCAGTGCTTAATAGTGTACATGCCTCTGCGCCATAAAGAAGCACGTGGGGATGAGCGCCTTCTAGTTTTGTCGTACGAGAGAGGCCTCTACTATTCAATTGCCTATTGAAACCATAGTTGCACCTGTTGGCACCAGACTGACGTCATTTTTGGTGGTAATGGCGGAGCCAAGATAAATAAATTCCTTGACTATATCGAATGTACAGTTATCGGCTGTAATCTGGGATCCAATACGCCGCTGATAAATACTTCGGCTGTATTAAAGCTGAAACGGATTGCTTGTGCTCCATTTTCTTTTGTAAATAATCCAAACAGAGCAGAGTAGAATTTGAGAAATTTAAAAAATTTTATGACACACGAGTTAAAATATGATTTCAAATCAAACCAGAACACAAAAACAACACAAAAAATACCAAAAAATTTTTTTGTAATATTTTCATGAACAGATTTTTGTTTTATTATTTTACTTTAGAATTGTTGTTGTTTTTTTTATTATTATTAAATTTTCTACAATAAAATCACCGATTAAATCATCAACAGATATTTTTCTACGTTTATTTTATTTATTTGCTATGATTTTTGTTGTTTTTGTTGTATACTTTAATAGTATTTCTTTTATTTTTTATTTTATTTAAATGTTGTTTTTGTTTTTGTGAATATTATTTAAAAGCAAAAAAAAAATGGAAATCGAAATCAAAATAAAATATAAAACAAATATTCTGTATGTTTATTTTGAAATGAAGTCATCACCATCGTCATCATCAGCATTATCGAGATTATTATTGAAAAACCTTAAAAGCCGAAAACAGAAAGAGATTCTAATCGAAATCAAACCGATACGAAGCGCATTAAACTCAATAACACATGATGATGATGATGATGATGATGCTTATAATTTAGCTTAATTATCATCATAATAGGAGAAGACAATGACAATAATTATCTTTGGCATCCATCATCAAATACAACGACAGACGACAGTAATATGTGCTCGGATATTTTTTTTATTAAATAAACTCATGTATGCATGTGTAGACAAATAGAACCCGAGTATAGTTCATGTACACACACACATGCATGCATATATTGTTCGCACAATATAAAATGAATGTCCACCATTATCATCATCTATCTATCTATCGGTTAAATTATATAAACAAACGTTGATAATAAATTTATTTTGTTTACTTTTGTCGGTAACGTTTTTTGTTAAGGAAATAAAACAAAAACAACAACATTTGAGAAAAAAAAAGTTTAAAAACAAAAACAAAATACCTACGTACATATGTACTATGTATGCATGACAAAACTTCTTTCTCGCCGCCTATAACAGAATTTGTTGTTTTTATTTAAACTGGTTTTCTGTTTTGCACACACACTACCAGCAATACCGTTGCTCACACTAATTCATTTTGTTTTGTTTTTTTGTACTTTGAAAACCATTGTTGCCAATTTATCAATTTCAAAAAGCTCTAAAAATCAACGAAAGCTAGAAATTCTTTATAATTTTAGTTTCAAAAGGCATCTTTAGCATTCTGTAACTTATTTCATATACAGTAATGGAAGGAATAATAAGTATACACTAAAATTTCCATAATTTCATAAATGAAACAACGTACTTCACATGTTAACATTTAAATTTCAAAATTTTTCAAATTCTCTAAAAAAAAGTTTTGTAAACAAAACTCTCTTGAAAGTAGAAAACATTTCTTTCATAATAATAATGTATGGAAGAAATAATAGGGACGCCTTTTATAATTTTAAAAATAAATTGTATTCCATAAATATTTATCAAACGCGGATCCAAAGGTTTGGAGACGGATGCCTATAAATATAAAGACAGAACGATCCTGAATCTCTCTACAAAAGAATCAGAAACAATACCCCAAAATACATACATATTTACACACAAAATTGGTAATTACAACCGTTAAGTCAGGATTCCAACCTAGCTTCTCACACCTCTTAAGTTGTGTCTGTTAATTTTGTACATGACATGGTACCTACATTTTAAAGTTGACTCCGAACAACAGATTTGCGTTATCTAAATAGGATGTATACGCTATTTTTGTTATAAATCAGAATAGAAAATGGTCAGATATCGTATGGTGAATATGGAGATTCAGATCAACCATGTATACCCAAGATTTTGGCACGACCATAGTTTTCATTATCTAAAAAAACCTAGCCATTTAGGGAAAAGTAAAGAATGCCTCAGATGATGTAGTCTTAATATTACTTGTAATCATTATAGCCACCGTTCTCATACATACACATATGTACATACAGAATTGGTCATTACAACCCTTCAGTCAGGATTACAACCTAGCTCCTTAACACCTCTTATGTTGAGTGTGTCAATTTTATACATGAGTGTTGGGGCCTACAGTTTAAAATCTACTCTGAACAACAGATTTTTGAGATACTTTTTCATGACAATTTTATTTTACTCTCAGAGTTTTTGACAGAAATCTGCTGAGAGAAAGTCGCCTTAGAAATATTTTTCCATCTTTCGGTTTGTTGGAAATCTCTGATCTCACGTCTAATAAGCCTGCGCGCTACGTACTAAACTACGGCGACTATGCCACAAACTATGCCATTATCGGAAACGGTACCCAGACTGTGTTGTTATGTTTTTAAATTTTGAAAAATTTTGGTTTCATGGATATTTCTACGGCTTATTTGCTAGATTCTCTATAAAAGCTTTATTATTCTGTAATGGCAGCTGACATTTTCACAATGTCTGTGGATTCCGCCACCCTTAGATAAAATTAACACACACTACATCCGTGGTGTAACACGTTAGGTCGTAATCATGACTGAAGGTTTGTAATGACCAGTTAAGTAATTAAGTATTCGATCCTTATTTGTAAAGGGTGTTTTTTATAGAGGTATAGAACTTTAAGTTGCAATAAAACAACGATGGATGGATGGATGCGATTGACATGAATTTTATTTATCCGAAAGATAATCTTGTGGCATTACATTTTAAATATGATTTCTGGCATATGACCGCCACGGCTGGCGCGGATGTAGTCCAATCTGGACGTCCAATTTTCGATGACTTTTTCCAACATTTGTGGCCGTATATCGGCAATAATACGGCGAATGTTGTCTTCCAAATGGTCAAGCGTTTGTGGCGGCTTTACCGCATAGACCAATGACTTTACATAGCCCCACAGAAAGTAGTCTAGCGGTGTTAAATCACAAGATCTTGGAGGCCAATTCACAGGTCCAAAACGTGCAATTAGGCGGTCACCAAACGTGTCTTTCAATAAATCTATTGTGGCATGAGCTGTGTGACATGTTGCGCCGTCTTGTTGAAACCACATCTCCTGGACATCATGGTTATTCAATTCAGGAATGAAAAAGTTAGTAATCATGGCTCTATACCGATCACCATTGACTGTAACGTTCTGCCCACCATCGTTTTTGAAAAAGTACGGACCAATGATTCCACCAGCCCATAATGCGCACCAAACAGTCTCTACAACAGCAATAGCTTCTTCTGTACGCACCGTACAGCGTCTCTGGGGATGCGAGTTATCAATAAGAGTAAACGTGGTGCGAAAACGTTCCATGGTTAATCGAATTAAGTGCTCTGATGGACGATTTTGTCGACGATAAAATGGACGTAGTGCGCGATACGTTTTCCGCACAGAACCATTATTTTCGAAATAAAATTGCACTATTTGCAAGCGTTGTTCAGGCGTGAGTCTATTCATGATGAATTGCCAAACCAAACTGAGAATAAATCACTTGACAGCTGTTAAATCGGTCGCCATCTTGAAAAGTAATGCCAACTTAAAGTTCTATACCTCTATAAAAAACACCCTTTAAATAGCAACACACTTTAACTGACAACACAACGCTATCAATCAAATATCAAACTTTCCATGTTTAATATCACGCAATTTCTAACTCAACTCTCGGTTATTAAACACAAACTTACGTCTCATCACTAATGGACTACTCCCCGGCAACACTATTTATACTGCTTTATTTCATATCTAGTAACTTTCCTTAAAGGTTTGTTGTTAGATTTTTATTCCTTGTTTTGTTTTCTTCTCGTAAATTCCTACGTATTTATTTGTGTAATTATGTTTACCGTACGACATGGGTATTTTGTTATTGTCTGTTTGTTTTGTTTACTTATGGTCGTTTAGTTTGCTTTTGTCAGCGTAACAGTACAATACACGTAACAGTATAAAATTAACACACACAACATACATAAGTGGTGTGAGAAGCTAGGTCGTAATCCTTACTGAGGGGTTGTAATGATATTGCAATCTAAGTTTCAAATATGTACGCATCGCAGTTTATTACAACCCTGATAGTGACAGGGTTACTTCACCCTGACTCCGTGTTTTTGTAAGGATTTCATAAGTTCGTCTGTTTATATGGAGAACACTTGTATGAAATTGTCTGAAAGCTTTAGGCCATAGTCGTAAGAGGTTTTCGATAATTTCTAAATCAGGAGTAAATGTTGTATCTTGAGATCATATCAGAAGGACTCAAATCCATAATGTCTTTCAGATCTTTCCTGTTTTCCCGAAGTTTTGTCTCATTGCTGTACACGCAGTCTCTAGTTTCTTGCTTCACCAACATGTCTGCCAGTTGGAAGAGCACCTGATTCTCTATGATCACCGCCTTAATACCCTCAAACCCCATCCCGTGTTGAACATTTTTTTTTTTGAGCAAATTCAACAATCAACGCTGCCTCCTCCCTCATAGATAAGAATTTATTTTACAATTTCCTTTAGTTTGTGAATGAAAATAATTTATATTTATTTTTTAATATTCTTTGTTTATTTTTATTTGTATGTTTATAAACTACCATGTTTAATAATTTTAATTAATGAACAAACAAAAATATTTTCTTGTTGTTTTTGTTCTCGCTAGAGAATATAAATCTTGAACTTGATCTTTCTAAATGGCATCATGGTGCCATAAAGTCAAAAGGAACACAATTAATATTGAGAAACAGAAAAAAACAAAAATTATTAAAACAAATATAAACAATAAAATTATACAACAACAATGTATACAAATATGAAAAGTTCAACTTACAAACAAAAACAAAAAATTGTACGCAATACACACATTATAAGCGTACCCTACTAGCCTACCAAATTCTGGACGTTTTTTTTTTGTACTTTAACTTTCGAATTTTGAAACTGGTTATCACATGCTTTATTACATGTCTGGTAACTTCGTAAATTTTCTTTAAGTGTTGTTGTCGTTGGATTTTTTTTCTTTGTTTTGTTTTATTCCCATAAATTCCTAAGTATTTAATTGTATAATTCAGTTTACCGTATGATGTGTGTATTTTGTTGTTGGGTGTTTTGTTGTTGTTTTTTTATTTTTTTTTTTTTATTTTTATTCTTTATTTTGTTTTATTCCCGTGAATTCCTAAGTATTTAATTGTATAATTCTGTTTACCGTATGATGTGTGTATTGTGTATTGTGTGTTGTCTGTTTGTTTTGTTTGCTTTTGTCAGAGTAATAGTACGATAATGCAGTTTTCCTAGCGAAAGCAAGTGTGTTATCTGGGCTTGTGATAATTTGCTAAACTAGGCCTACAGGCAGTTAAATGACACTTAGAACGATAACAACCAGTGGTACAGTATCAAGTACTATTCTTGTGTGTGTACCCTACGAATCAAACAAATTCTGGGCGTTTTTTTTACATTATCTTTCGAATACATGGCATATATGTTGTTTTATCCTGTTGCAATTAGGATTATAACTGTATTGTTATTAGCGGATGTGGGAATGGTCGATAGGGGACTATAATTTAAAAGAAATCTACAAAATAGAGACAAAAATTATCTAATGTGGCCCCCAAACATTGCAATTAGTTGTACAACATGCTGTTGGTCGTCGTCTTCACGCGTTTCGATTATTTTTTTTAACCAAAGTTACTTATAATAGGATAGGAGGCTTACCAACCAGCTAGTTGGACTTGGCCGTAATATCGTCTCGATCACAGTGGCCATGCTTACAGGCCACTGTGTCATGGGTAGACACGCGGAAAGAATGCGACTCCCATTTAACGACTTTTGCCGTGGATGTAGATCCGCCGAGGAGGAGCAGACTGTCATCCACTTCCTCTGCCAATGCCCATCCCTTGCGGGGTGCAGATATAAGTTATTTGGCTTTCCGACCCTTGTCAGCTTGACGGAACTATCGTCCATTGATGTCAAGGACATAGCCTCGTTTATCAAACTTTCTGGCTGGTTTTCCAGCTTGGCGTAGTCGTGCTTTTTGAAAATGTGCAGCCCTTGCGCTGACCAACTTCCGCCTCCTTGGATCGGAGGAACTTGGTCAGTACAGAGGCTGCGTTCACCTGCGGCATCACAACGGGCCGCTATGCGTGCTCAAGTGAGCTTTTTGGTAAATTAAAGCTATCACGCTAACCTACTTATAAATTGTTATTGTAACAAAATAGTGGTCGTGGATTGAACGAAAATCCAAAATTTTTTTGATTTTCAACCAACTGACGACCAACCAACCATCCAACATGACAATTGTTTGTACAAAATAATAAATTTGTACAGCCAGTTGCAACATGTAGGGGCTCCTTAAGACCAGCATAAGCATGACTTACACAGTCAGTTCGTGATATTCAATCAGAAGGAAGGCTGTACGATTTTCTCTTGAGTTCTTAATTACTGCCGAATGACTATTTCGCTAATCTGGAATCGCTGTATGGTATGGTTTCAAGTACAGGGTGGCTGATATATATTGCAACCAACTTCAGGTTGTTATCATTTGTAAACCGCTCGTCTGACAGCTGACATATTTATTCCAGTGACAGTTCATTTTATTATTTACAAGCTTACAAAGGCATTTCGATCCATTGCATTTAGAAAAAAAGTTATTCGTGATGGAATTCAAGCGTGATAGTGTGATTGCTTTATATTTGGCTGGAAAACAACTGGAAACAGGTGGCTGTCGTTAGAGCCCTCCAGCATTTAAATGTAAAAAAATCTTTTATTTCTCGTACCATTGCTCGTTACCGTGATCATGGCAGTGTTGCATCGCGTCCAAAAAGTGGACGAAAAAAAAAACGGTAACAACACCAGAAATGATCCGAAAAGTGAAGACCAGATTTGATCGAAATCCACGCCGCAGTGGTAGAAAAATTGCTCGTGAGCTGAACATATCGCGAGAACGGATGCAACACATATTGAGAAATGAGCTTGGACTAAAGCCATTGAAGTTCCAAAAAGTGCAAGAGCTCACCGATGGACAAAAAAAAGTTAGACTGGAAAGAGCCAAGGAGTTACTTCGCTTGCACGAAAGTGGCCAGTTACCGAATTTGGTTTTCTCCGATGAGAAGCCATTCCAAATTGAGCAGTTTGTGAACAAAGAAAATGATCGGGTTTACTTGCCAAAGAGGTCAGCTGAAAATTTATATTTGCGATTGGCCACCAGAACTTAAGCGCCGCCGATGGTAATGGTGTGGGCCGCCGTAACGGCCGATGGTCGCTCCCCGCTCGTATTTATCGACCGTGGGGTCAAAATAAATGCCGAATATTATCGGGAAAATGTCTTAAAGACAGCATTGAAGCCCTAGGCAGACAAACATTTCGGCCGCAGACCATGAACATTCCAACAGGACTCAGCAACACCGCACTCAGCACGCGTCAACCAAGAATGGCTTAAAAAGGAGATTCCTCGCTTCATTTCTACCGCCCAATGGCCAGCAAAATCTCCGGATCTCAATCCGTTGGACTTTTGCGCCTGGGGCATTTTGGAGAGTAAGGTTCACACTAAAATATACCAAAGGGTCGATCATCTCAAGACGGCGCTTCGCCGGGAATGGGCCAAAATACCGCATAGCCACTTTCGTGCAGCCTGTGATGGCTTTGTCGGCCGTTTGAAGACCATAATTCGTACCAAAGGTGGCCAATTCGATCAAATCTAAACTGATTCTAAAATTTGATGTTATTTCCAACATTTTTTGCTTTTGAACAATAAAAAAATTAAAAAAATATAGCGCTTTACTTTGTTGCATTATATATCAACCACCCTGTACATGAGATCAGATAGTGTATGAACATTTAAAGCTTCTGCTCTTCAAAGGCGGTGGTAACAGATGAGATGCTATTAATATAGCCTTTAATATGAAACATATTCTAAACGATAGCTTCGGTTAAAGTGACCGTACTCTGAGATCTATCACAGAATCGCCAAGCGAAGGCGTTGCAAGCGTTGTAAGGCATAAATGTTTTATGCCTTTCGGGAGAAATTATATGCACGATATCAGTCGAGGTTTACCAAGCTATTTACGAATAATTTAGTATCCCTGCAAAGCTGATACGGATGTACAGGATAACATTAACAAAACAAGATCATCGGCTACAATTTGGAAGAACCTCTCCTAAACATTCAAAGCCGAAACGAGTGATAGAGCGAGTGATAGTATATCTTGTGGCTTCTTCAACATTCCCAGTGGAAAGGACCCTGCTTTAGTTAACAGCATAAGAATAATTTATCAAAGAAAATACATGCTACTCCCTCCCATATGCAGACAATATGTACATTCTTGCTGTCACAGAATAAATACAGAGTTGCTATTCTGGAAACACGTTGTTCTATCCTAAGTTAGGTTCACCCTAGATTAGTTTAGAAGTTTAGCATAAAATTTGAAGGTTAACTAGGGGATTTACGGGCATTAAACTTGCTAATGTGTTGTATAAAACAAGTCATAATCTCTTCTTATGTTTCTAATCGATTAATTTCACATCTCCAATGGGCCATTACAACCCTCAGACCTAGGATTACCACTTGACTTCACACGGCAAGCATGTGGTGTGTGATAATTTCATCGAAACGACAGATTTGAAAATCTTTTTTGGGTAATTATTTACGTTCAGAGCTAAAACCTAAACTAATAGTTTGATAGGGAATTTTCGGAGCTGGGCTTGTAAGCCTAATAAGCAAACGCACTGTCCTCTAGACTACTATGACCACCAGTCCGATCCGAGCATATAGAAGGTATGTGGCCTAATTGTAATCTCGAGTCTACATCAGTTTCTGTTGATTCTAGGATAAGATATCAGTACCATTAGAGATTTTCAGTCACATCGGAGATATTGGAACACTTTTTTGTATTAAATCTAGTACTACTGTTAAGAATTCAATTTATCTTTTTGTTTCTTTCAAATTTATCACATTCCTTTAGTATTCTTATCCTTTATCGTACATTTTGTTATCTGTGTGAATATAAATTCGAATTTAAAAACCACAGACGCAAACCCAGCTGCGCCACTTTTTGCCTTTAACTAGGTAAAATATTCTATTAACAGAACACTGTTAACTATTTAACAGTGGCAATAAGTAGATTAGTCTTCTACTTTGCAATTATTGGAGACTATTGACATAAAATTTAATTCTCATTATGGTCATTATTATATATGGTAGACCCGCTGGACTACCATTGGCATATACATAGTCGGGTAAGTGTACTATTCCCCTTTATGTTTCAAAATGGCCAATTTTCTCAATACCATATCACTTTATATGTCACTTTATTGCTGATTATATTAAGAGGCCTTGGAAACTTCCTTTGAATAAGGTATGGTACTCCTAGACCTGATGTATATACCAAAATTAGCTCCTAAACAAGTGTACTTATTCAGATGGATACTGTTAAACAGCTAACAGTGCTCTGGTAAAGGCAAAATTTGTTCTGTTAAGAGAAAATTTTGCCAAATGTGGCGCCGCTAAAGTTTATGGATTGTGTCTTGGATTTTGAAATTCAAATCATTTAAATTTATATCATGCGACCACTATTAACGCCTGTAGTGTACATCTGTGAGTAATTACTGCAACATTATTATTTTGAACACAATACTGTGTAGAGACATTAGTCATATTAAATATTAGTGTGGGGCCAATCGATTATGAACGCAGTTTATGAAGGCAAAAACTGAAATTTGTATTGAAAGTATTTTTTTTTTTTTTTGATTAAAAGAAATGAAAGTCATTTTTATTTTCGCTGGCAAATATCCAAGAAAATTTTTTTTTTGCTTAAAACTAAAAACAAATTAAAGTTTGAACCGACCAAAAAAAAATTGAAAATTAAAAATTTATTTCTATTTGGTTTGCATGGGAAATAAAGAGAAACAAAAATTAAAGAAATAAGAAAGAAAATTAACATGAAACTAATCAACACACATATGAAATGAAATGAATTATTTATTGAAAGATGTCCATCATAAAAGAATTTTACGTGCCAAAATCTCTCGAAATAGATTCATTTACAGCCCCCTTCAACCAACCTATCAACTCTACCAACTATTTTCAACAGACAAATGTTTTTCATTTTTAAGTCCAAATAGTAGTCGTTACTAATACCACCATAAAACCAACAACAATGTAAATAAGAATTTTGAATAAATACGCGGCGTTTAAAAATTATTTATTGCGCTCGTTTACATTGTTTAATGTTTCTGGTACCCCGCTTTCTATTAAAAATTTTACAGCGTCCCCACTTTTTTTCAAGACAACGAGAGATGGCAACCCTATCAACCTAGAACATGGTAGAGTAGATCAATCACTTGCTTAGCTAAGACATTTGATTATTGACGATAAACTCTAGATGGAACTACCTGAGACCGGCATTAGCTGCCATGGGTAAGCAGATGATATACATAGTTTTGTTGATTCTTATGACATCATTGCTTCAAAGACATCTTGACAATTAAACCGGGCAAGATCATGACAGTAGAATTTACAAAAAAAAAAAAAAAAAAAAAAAAAAAAAAAAAAAAAAATCTCGACTTCTAAGTGAGATAGTATCACGGAAATTGAAGATAAAATGTCTATTAGAACAGATTCTGAGATGATAGGGTAGAAATGCCATTAGTTATTACCTAGAAATAACGTTTTCTCTGAAAATATATTGGACTGTTGTATGGAGAGTAACGGCGGCAAATCTCTATACTCTTCTCAGAGGTCTTGATAACGGTGTGAGTTTTCTCCAGGATTTAACGTAATGCGAAGATGTGTTTAATGGTGGACTTGCCAGGTCTAAAGCCACACTGATAAAGGGGGCAATCAGTGTTTTGAGAACCTTGTATGCGTTAGTTAGAGCATATCCCCACTCGTGTATACAAAATTAACACACACAACATAAGTGGTGCGAGAAACCAGGACGTTGTACAATGGGTCAATTCGACCTCCGGATACTGTATTTGTCTTAATTACAAGTACACGTCCTCTAACCTAACATAACCTAGAGCATATCATAGAGCTTTCCATAGACCTCAAGCGCTTATATGCAATCGAATTGAAACTTGGTTGCTACAAGGTAGTGGTTCCAGTCGATATTTGGGCCTCTGAATGTGCGTACATTTAGTACAAAGGAAACGTGACTTCCGTCAATCACAATGTGGTCCATCTAGTTGGATGGTGATGGATCGGAGGACAACCAAGTGTCTATCAAGATATTAAAACCTTGTTTCGTGCCGCAGCGAAATCGACCAGACTCATACGATTGGAGGTAATGTTCATATGGAGGCTGAACTGATCGCCAGTAGGGCCTAAGACCTTTGCATTAACATCTTCTAGGACAATTTTGGTGTCACGGGCCAGGCACTTATCGTATATATGCTCGAGATTAGCGTAGAAGGCATCTTTAATCGCATATTGCTTACGATAACTACTTCCAGATAGAGTTGTAGATTCCATCCAAAGCTTAATCATCTAATAATTTCGTTTGCAAGTAATTCCACATTTTCTAAGTGTGCTGCTTTAATTGCTGCTGCCTAACTAACGGGATATTATCAACGAATTCCACAATTCAGGCCGTCTCAGAAATTTTCATATCAAACACACCCTGTCATATATCACATACCACAATGGTAGGTAGAAATGGCAGTCCCCTCGATGGAGTCATGAGCGGACACACTTCGGCCGCACACAGAGCTCATTGGGATAGCATAATTTTACATTCTCCCCTAGTCCAGGAACCATTCGAAGAGTTCGATGAAGCGGCTCAGACTGCTAATGCAGTCATGCATAACAGTTCATCCAGAAACTCGATGTAGTAGGCACCCGGGTGCCTCCTTCTCCTCCGACCAAAATGCCGGGCATGTACATAGCATCTTCATCTCCACAGCTTCTGCAGAAATCATTTGCAAGGTGTCCCAGACCAATACGCCTCGCATACATTTCTAGGACGTTTTTTATAGAGGCATAGAACTTTAAGTTGGCATTACTTTTCAAGATGGCGACCGATTTAACAGCTGTCAAGTGATTTATTCTCAGTTTGGTTTGGCAATTCGTCATGAATAGACTCACGTCTGAACAACGCTTGCAAATAGTGCAATTTTATTTCGAAAATAATGGTTCTGTGCGGAAAACGTATCGCGCACTGCGTCCATTTTATCGTCGACAAAATCGTCCATCAGAGCAGTTAATTCGATTAACCATGGAACGTTTTCGCACCACGTTTACTCTTATTGATAACTCGCATCCCCAGAGACGCTGTACGGTGCGTACAGAAGAAGCTATTGCTGCTGTAGAGCGTAGCATTGAGGAAGACCCGAATGAGTCCATCCGCCATCGAGCACAGGAATTGGATCTGTGCCCATCCACTTTATGGAAGATTTTGCGGAAGGATCTTGGTTTGCGTGCTTACAAAATCCAACTCGTGCAAGATTTGAAGCCAAACGATCATCAAGTAAGGCGTAGATTCGTCGAATGGGCCCAAAACGAGATTACCGTTGTTCCCGATTTTCATAAGCGAATTTTGTTTAGCGATGAAGCGCACTTCTGGTTGAATGGCTACGTCCATAAACAAAACTGCCACATTTGGAGTGAAGGTAATCCTCAAGTGTATGTGGAAACACCATTACATCCAGAAAAACTGACTGTTTGGTGCGCTTTATGGGCTGGTGGAATCATTGGTCCGTACTTTTTCACAAACGATGGAGGCCAGAACGTTACAGTCAATGGTGATCGGTATAGAGCCATGATTACTAACTACTGAATTGGCCCCCAAGATCTTGTGATTTAACACCGCTAGACTACTTTCTGTGGGGCTATGTAAAGTCATTGGTCTATGCAGATTGGACTACATCCGCGCCAGCCGTGGCGGTCATATGCCAGAAATCATATTTAAAATGTAATGCCACAAGATTATCTTTCGGATAAATAAAATTCATGTCAATCGAATCCATCCATCGTTGTTTTATTGCAACTAAAAGTTCTATACCTCTATAAAAAACACCCTTTATAATACAATGTCCCGTAATAACCCCGATAACAGTGCTGAGCCTACTTCTTTACAGTTTAAGCAGAGCTGCCGCGCACCTCTTATGCAGCCTTGGCCAGATTTTCTGCACCGTTCTGCCCGTGTCCAAAGCTGCCCATCTCCTGTTGACAAGGTCCACGATTGCATTGTCAATTATAAGCTTGCAGGTACCCAAAGGGGGAGGATCCCCAATGTAGAGAATTCATCAGAGAGTTTGATGGTCGTGCCCCTTCTGGCCGGCCAGTTCACGCACTCTGCAGTTACCGGGAATGTCCCTATGTCCCGGTACTCATGTGATACAAACATCATATCGAATCGTCGCCTCGTTAAGACATCTGCGACAGTCATATAACGTCCTGGAACTTATTATATTAGAATCCAAAGCCCTGATAGCCGCTTGGTATGGTTATTTTTTGCCTGTGAACATTTTTGTCCCCAATAATTTTCACCGCAGCCTGAATTGCCAACACTTCCGCTTGAAAGACGCTGCATTGATTCGGTAGCCTTATAGGCCGGGATGTTCCGATTGATTCCGAATAAATTCCACGCAACAACGGCTCCCTCCAGATTGGAGCCATCGGCGTAAATTTGTACGGAGTCTCTTACAAGGTGCGCCGCACCACACATACCACAATAGAGGTCCGGAAAAAAAGAATTTCGAAGAATTCTTGCTGACATGAAGTACGTTGCCTTAGTGCCTCCTGACTGGGGCTCTTATTTCTACGAGTGAAGTGCCGGACTTGATTTATATTTTTTTTAAATTCCAAATTATTTCATAATTCTTTACCACACCCCGATTTTAATTTTAAATTGTTGCCGTTGTTGTATTTTCTTTTATTTTTTTTTATTGTTATTGTTGTAACCACAAAGGTTGAATGAATTTTAAATCAACTGCGACTACAACAACAACAACGTTATTGTAAAATTTAAATGCTCGTAATTAACTTCGTTTTTTTTTTACAACAAATTCAATTACAAATATGCTTTTGTTGTTGTAATTATAATCATGTTTTTTTCCTCTGCTGTACCACTATGGGAACTTTTTTATTCGGTAAACTCAGTAATCGCATATACAGAGGCGGAGGGGAGTCTCTACTAGTATGTTAGGGTTGGAAAGAGGCATGGGATGTTAACCAAATTGCAACAGGGAAGGTGTTTGCCATTTATGCTGCAATTTTCGTGTATGTGTGTGTGTGTAAGTATGGCTGCTGTTGTTACAATTTTTTTCTTCTTCTTCGTTTTCATGCAGAATATGGAGGAGAAGAGAAGAAATATTCATAAATAATGAATTGAGAGGAGCTTTGAAATTGAAATTTGAAATAAATTTGCATAAAAAGTTTTTAATTAATTTTACCTTCGCTTCAATGAATTTCTTTCTTTTTTCCCCCTTTTTCACCACCCACCACCCTCCCTCATGGTATATGGTAGTCGTTAAATACATACGTTTATGAGTAGAGTGCTAAAGCGATAAATACATGTGGTAATCGATAATTAATATGTTTTTCTGTTTTTATTAGATTACTTGTCTACAAATTCATGGATTTCGAAATAAATCCGAATTTTTTTTAACGAAGTCGTATAAATTTGAATTTGAAAATCCAAGACGCAATCCATTAATTTCACTTCATCTAACGGTTGTTACGGTTAACGGTTACGGTTGTTCTCTGTTGAATAATTGATAACCGAAAAACCGTGGCAGAATTGAGTGTCACTTGGTGCCATGTCTACACTATCAGCAATTGATGTGTGTCGCTATTGATGTGTCCGGGGACTGCTAGTATTTTTGGTGAACAAAATTTCACTTGCAGTGGCCGCTTGCTTTCTGGATGCGATCAAAGTGTTGACTTCAAAAATCAGACTTAATCAACCATACAGTAAGTCAAACTTGACTACGAAATCCCCTGCCATTCTAACCAAACACACAGTAAGTCAATCTTGACTTTGACACCGTATGTCCCGACTCAATTCACTTCACTTAATGCCAGCCTGTACCTCAAAAGATTCTTCGAAGGCATTAACTTGTGAAATATCCGTTCAACGATCTTTCCTATTTCAGTCTTACATGACAACATGATTTGATTTTTATTAACGACGATTAGCTTGTCAGACCGTGTGGTGAACCCTTTGATACTAGAATTTGTGAAACGAAATCAATAAAATAAAAATGTTCACGAGCATTCAATTCAATTAAGTCCCTTCGTTTTCATTTTCAACTGTATTGCTGCGGTCTAATATAGACGAACACCATCCCGGGCGATCGAAATATTTATTAATAACGCCATGTAAAGCAAGAATATATTTTCTCATATGTGTGAAGATAAATTCGAATTTGAAAATCCAAGACGCAAACCATTAATTTTAGCAGCGTCACGTGTGGCTTTAATTCACTTCATCTAATGCCAGCCTGTACCTCAAAAATCGTTGATAATGCAGCAGTGATTCACAGAAGGCATTAAATTGTGAAATATCTATTCATCGGTCTTTCCTATTTCAGTCTTACATGACAACATGATTTGATTTTTATTAACGACGATTAGCTTGTCAGACCGTAGTGTATCCTTTGATACTAGAATTATTGAAACATAATCAACAAAATAAAAATGTTCACGAGCATTCATTTCAGTTCCTTTGTTTTCATTTTTAACTGTGCTCCGGTCTAATATAGGCGAACACCATTCCGGGTGATCGAAATATTAATTAAGACAGTCATGTAATCCAAGGATACATATAGTTTCTCATTTGTGTGAAGATAAATTCGAATATGAAAATCCAAGACGCAATCCAAGAATTTTATCAGCGTCACATTTGGCCTTAATAGAACAAAATTTTCTCTTAACAGAACAAAATTTGCCCTTAACAGAGCACTGTTAGTTATTTAACTGTATCCATATGAACAAGCCCACTTGCTTAGGAGCTAATTTTGGGAAATACCCTAGGTTTATGAGTACCATATTATATGCAAAGGAAGGTTCCAAAACCTCTTAATGTAATCAGCAACATAGTCACATATAAAGTGATATGGTATTGAGCAAAAATTTGCTTTGAAAATATAAATATTTTGCTTCAAAATTCTCTAGAAGATCAGTGGCCATTTTGGAACATATGACCGACCATATGCAAATAGTAGTGGTGGTTTGATAGCTGGAATAATTTTGGCATTTGAAAAAATTAGCCCTAACGATCCTAACATTTCAACATTTTTATTCTCAAATAATAATGATCACAATGAGAATGAAATTTTATATCCATAGTCTGCAAATAATTGCAAAGTAGAAGACTAGTCTACTTATTGCCACTGTTATACTATGTTCAGACATGTACTTTTATTAAATTAATATTCGGTTTATTGATAACAATATTTTTAGTGTTCAGACACAAAATTTATTTGACAGCTGGTAAACAAAACAGCTTGTTGCTTCAGCAACATTGCTTTTAATTTAATCGCGAAAATTAGTGCCAAAAAAATTTGAGAAAAAATGGAAAACAATTTAACATTGGAAACCGTCGAGCTGTTGCGGTTAGTAGGGAATATTTCTGACTCCAAAGTGGCTTCTCTCAGAAGGATGAGAAAGAAAAATTTGATAATACTGCATAGCTTGCAGAAAAGAAAGCTTTTGCTTATGGCACTGTTAGAGGAAAATGAAACTCAAAGGTCTTTATTTGTTAACTGCTGAATACGTCGTATTTTCAAAATATACCGGCCAGTTAACATATTCTGCATAAACCCGAGGATGAAATTGCGAGAACTGTTATAGATTATCAGTCAGCCATACTTGAAGAAGACAGGTAGAAACAGAAGCTGCTTTCTTCAGAGCAGGAACTGGATTCCCAGTAATATCTCAGTTCAGGGTATTAGAAATAACTTTTCGAAATAAATTAGAAATTATGATCAAACAACATTGGGATTTTGTTTGTTGTTGACATTTGAGTTGTCAAACATCAATAGAAAGTGTTCGGAAAATAGTAATATGCTCACTGAACGTACTTATGACAATGCTGTATTTGAAGTTTTAATCAATATTATAACAATTTATGAATTTATTGAGCAATAATTAATTGACATTTTATATGAAATATTGATATCAATAATGCCGTTTATTGCGATTTTCTCAATATACGTGCATGTCTGAACCTAGTATTAGACAATTAACAGTGCTCTGTTAAAAGCAAATCTTGCCCTGTTAAAGTCAAAAAGTGACGCTGCTAAAAGTGTGGATTTGCGTCTTTGGTTTTTAAATTTGAATTTATCTTCACACACATTAAAATCGCTCGATATTTTTAAAGTTAGGATAGGTGTTGTACCAGGCTTTACAATTGTGTTAGCTTTGCTGGCACCTTCAATGTTACCGAGGCCAGGAACCCTTATGAGAAAAACTTTTGAATGTTTCGCTATCCCTTATAGAGGAGAGACGGCATTATTGGGCAATCGTAGATGTGCTGGAGGCACTCTAATTGTTGCTTCATTGTCGGCAAAAACGTATGCGCAGCGGCAGTCTTTAAAGCCTTTATTTGAGCCTGAATAAGTTCTACAGTAATCATGTAATTACAACTGATTTTGCTTGTAATTAAGATTCTTCAATAAATAAATACTTGGATCAAGTTCTTTGTGAGAAGAATTACATACATACATACATAATTGACCATAATTGTATGTATGACGATGTGTTGGGTTGAAAATATTGTCAAACGGCGTGCGACGCGCCAATTACACACGTACATAAATACATAATTGGTCATTTCAAGCCTTCAGTCAGGATTACGGCCTAGCTTCTCACATGTGTGCGTGTGTTAACATTATACATGAGTGGCGGGACCTACAGTTTAAAGTCAACTCCGACCGACAGATTTGCATTATCTAAACAGGATGTATCCGCTGTTTTTGTTATAAATCAGGACAGAAAATGGTCAGGTATCGTATGGTGAATGGAGATTTAGATCAACTACATATGTATACCCAAGATTTTGGCACGACCATAGCTTTCATTATTCCAAAAAACCTAGCCAGTTAGGAAATAGTAAAGAATGTTTCAGATGATGTACTCTTAAGATCATTTGTAATCATTATAGCCACTGCCCTCATACATCCGCATGCATAACATAATTGGTCATTACAACCCTTTAGTCAGGATTACAACCTAGCTTCTCATCACCACTTATGTTGTGTGTGTTAATTTTATACATGAGTGTTGGGACCAGAGGTCAGCTACTTATAATTTCTGATCCTTATACGCATTCATACTTATTTTAATATTATACTCATACTACTCATATTCAAAGTTTGAAATACTCATGGTACTCATACTTAACAATACGCATGATGTTATTGATTTCGACTCTCCATGACTCATCGTATACACGAATCACAAAATAAGTATGCTTCGCGTACGAACACTACATACTCACAAGAGGTTGTGTGTTTGCTTTGCTTGCTGTCTTTGTCGTTTTTTGTTTATGTGTCTTTCTTCGTTCTTTGTAAATGCAACAACAACTAAGACTGTAAATTTTGACGAATGATTCGAATCAGTCGAATCATTTCTAAGTATTATAAGTATTTTTCTAAATTTATGAATCTGAATGAGTAGGCGTATGAATCAAACATAGTTCGAATGTTATGAGTTTGATGTCAACGTTGTACTCATACTCATTGCAACTTGTACTTATAAATCAAAGCTGTACTGAGTACGAATGAATCAGAGTAGTTGGATTACAATACTGTTGACCCACTCATACTCAAAATTTAATGAGTACCTATGAGTATCGAAAAAGCGATTCATTGCCGATCTCTGGTTGGGGCCTACGGGTTAAAATCGAACTCTGAACAACAGATTTGAGAGAAACTTTTTCATGGCAATTTAATTTTACTCTCAGAGTTTTTCCCAGAAATCTGCTGAGAGGAAATCGCCGAAGAAATATTTTTTTCATATTTCGTTTTGATGCCTTCCTGGGGGGGGGGGTTTGAACCGAGGCTTCACGTCTAATAAGCCAACACACTACCAACTAGACTACGGTGACTACAAGCTGTTTGGTTTTAAACGCAAACCAATAAGAAAAAATTGCGATACTTCCTTAATATTTGGTATGAGTATCCAATAACAGTAGCCGCTGTAGTCTCGTAGGTAGTGTGTTGGCCGTAGTTTAACCTGTGGCTGTGCGTCTTCGATACGCTAAGTCTACAAGAGAATAGGTTACCATTACCCTGAATAATTTAATTTTTCTAGAGGTACTTTAATGCTGTAGAAGGGTTTCCGTAGTATTGTAGGTAGTGTGTTGGATTATAAAACGAGAGCCGTGGTACAGACATCTTGAATGAAACGAAAAATAAAATTTTTTTCTACGGTTATTTCCTCTCAGGAGTCTTCTGGCAAAAATCCTAAGAGTACATAAAATTGTCATGAAAAGTTTCTCAAAAAAATCTGTCGTTCGGAGTCGACTTTAAATTGTAGATAACCGCCACTTATTGATAAAATTAACACACACAATATGGGTGGTGTGAGAAACGAGGTTGTAAACCTGACTAAAGGGTTGTCATGGCCAATTAAGTAAGTTCCAATAACAGTGTCATCAACAAAGTTTAACATGTGAATACGTTGGCTCGTGGCACTTTGGTAAGTGTCCGCTAAAATGGCTATGGAGATGCCTATTCATTATTCCTCTAATGAAATAGCTTTAATAGGTAGGCTTATTAAGCATTCCAATAGCTATTTAGTGTTCATTTTTACTTCACTTGGTAAACCTAGTCAAAAGCATGAGAAATATTGGAAAACTTTTCCTTGTAGGCTTCTCTTAAAACTAGAGCCTAGTGCTAGGCTAAGAATTCCTTCAATATTGTTGGGTAATCTTCTGTAGAAAGGTGATGATTCAGAATACATATGGAATACACCAATTTCTCTAAGCGTTTTTACACTGTTTCCAGAAGGCTTATAGGCCTATCGGATTCTATTTTAAATGGATACTTGCCTGGCCTAGGAACATTATAGATGCTGCATCCTAAAAAAAGTACCTTTTCTTCAAGGGGAATTTATTTTGAACATTTTTTTATTAAATTTCTTCCTCGCCTTTCAGAATTCATAATAAAAAAAATATATGACACAATTATACACACACAAAATCACTCAACTCTTGTTCGTTTCGTAGAATCAATCTTTTTTTTTTTAGTAGGCAACAGAAAATAATGTCTCGTAAATAGAGAAATCATTCCAAGCAATCAGCACGTATTCATGAATCTTTAAATTTACGTTACGCTAACGTATGTAATTGCCCCGCTCATATACAGTGGTGGCCTTATAATTAGAAACGACTTAGCAACATGTATGTTTGTTAATTTGTTTTAAAGTTTTCACTGTGTACTTGGGATCAAAGGCTTTGTTTGGAGGACGTCTTACATACGTTTTCCATCAGATTGTGACTTAGATTCGTCACTCCAGAGAAATCTGTTCCACAAACATCGTTTCTAATTATAAGGCCACCACTGTATGTGTTTCTCAGTCTAACTTTGTATGAAATTGTTGCTGATTATTCTGTATAATTATTCAGAAAATTACTTGAGAAGCAATAAAGTGCATACAGGTGGGCCTCGTTAATTAGAATTGAAAATTTTTAAAGAATAAAGACAGAGGAGTTCTTATCTTTATAAGATCTTTGGATCTATATCCTGTTTTTATTCCTTCAAAGAAATCCAATGGTCTTAATTTGTAGTTCATTGTGCAACATTCATTGAAGCGTCCTCTGTGAAAATATATTCGGTTGTTGTAGTATCGACAGTAAGTTTTAAGGTTCCTGCATTCGAAACATACTTTAACCGACTACACCGTACCAAGTCCACTTTTCTGCAAACAGAAATTGTTTGCGGTCTCTTTAAAATGGAGTTACCAAAACATAGGTTAGAGGTCGTGTATTTGTCAATTAAGACAAGTACAGTACCCGGAGGTCGAATTGGCCCATTGTACAAAACATATCTTCGGTGCAAAAATGTAAAGTTAAAAATGAGCCCACGTTAGTGGGCTTCTACTATTATGGTTTCCTGATTCCAATGGGGCTTGTGAGTAATAAAGCCACGTTTAATTTAAAATTTGTGACCTAACCGGACTACTCGACTACTTTCCGTACTTAAAATCGGATCGTTTAAGCAACGTAAGTGGTTGAACTTACTGCTTATCATTGTATTTTTAATGAATTGAATACAGAAGCCTTCAAGTGATTGAAGTCGTCTTAGTCTAGTAGGTACTGTGTTGGCTTATTAGATATGAAGCCACGGTTCAAACCCCAGGTCAGACATCTACACCAAAACGAAATACAAAAAAAGATTTCTTCGGCGACTTCCTCTCAGCAGATTGCTGGCAAAAACTCTGAGCGTGAAATAAAATTGCCATGAAAAGTTATTCAAAAATCTGTCATTAGGAATCGGCTTTAAACTCTAGGTGCCGCCGCCACCCATCGATAAAATTAATACACACAATATAAGTGGTGTGAGAAGCTAGGTTGTAATCTTAACTAAGGGGTTGTAATGACCAATTAGATATTTATATAGAAGCCTCGATTGATTGTTACTCGGGTGATTGGAGACGTAGAAGCCATGGGAGGGAGCTTAGAGTTATAGCGGCAGATTATCTCTTGCAGAGGAAGAGTAACACTCAACGGTTTCCGTTTGCTGTGAATATACGTACATGTATACAGTATACTTGTCATTGGGACATTGACCCAAAAGTCAAAATGACCCATTGTAAATGCGTCCTAGAGGAGAGAGAGAGGATAATCAAGGATATATGAAAATTAGAAAAGCAGAAGAGGCAGCAATGGGAGGAGAAAGAGACCGAAGAAAAACTGATGGACCACAAACACACAAGAGAGCGCGATTACAAACTTGAAGCCCTAGCACTTCTTAACCAAGTTCAACCTATTTATGAATCTATGGAGAGCCTTCTCCATAGGAGAGCCTAGCTCTTGACAAAGTATTCAAACCCTCGAAGAAGCTCCTGCCAAAGGTTCTCAACCTCAAACTACTAAGGGCTGGATAGTTACAGAGGAGGTATTGGATAGTTTCCAACTCCTCCTTGTCGCAACATACCCTGTATTATAGTCCGGCTGGGATCTGTTGCAGATGCTTGTCAGCGTTTTAATCTCGTAGTGCCTTGTAATGAAACCAATAACTAACCTTATAAAGGGTGTTTTTTATAGAGGTATAGAACTTTAAGTTGCAATAAAACAACGATGGATTATTCGATTGACATGAATTTTATTTATCCGAAAGATAATCTTGTGGCATTACATTTTAAATATGATTTCTGGCATATGACCGCCACGGCTGGCGCGGATGTAGTCCAATCTGGACGTCCAATTTTCGATGACTTTTTCCAACATTTGTGGCCGTATATCGGCAATAATACGGCGAATGTTGTCTTTCAAATGGTCAAGCGTTTGTGGCTTTACCGCATAGACCAATGACTTTACATAGCCCCACAGAAAGTAGTCTAGCGGTGTTAAAACACAAGATCTTGGAGGCCAATTCACAGGTCCAAAACGTGAAATTAGGCGGTCACCAAACGTGTCTTTCAATAAATCTATTGTGGCACGAGCTGTGTGACATGTTGCGCCATCTTGTTGAAACCACATCTCCTGGACATCATGGTTATTCAATTCAGGAGTGAAAAAGTTAGTAATCATGGCTCTATACCGATCACCATTGACTGTAACGTTCTGGCCACCATCGTTTTTGAAAAAGTACGGACCAATGATTCCACCAGCCCATAAAGCGCACCAAACAGTCAGTTTTTCTTGATGTAACGGTGTTTACACATACACTTGAGGATTATCTTCACTCCAAATGCGGCAGTTTTGTTTGTTGACGTAGCCATTCAACCAGAAGTGCGCTTCATCGCTAAACAAAATTCGCTTATGAAAATCAGGAACAACGGTAATCTCGTTTTGGGCCCATTCGACGAATCTACGCCTTACTTGATGATCGTTTGGCTTCAAATCTTGCACGAGTTGGATTTTGTAAGCACGCAAACCAAGATCCTTCAGCAAAATCTTCCATAAAGTGGATGGACACAGATCCAATTCCTGTGCTCGATGGCGGATGGACTCATTCGGGTCTTCCTCAATGCTACGCTCTACAGCAGCAATAGCTTCTTCTGTGCGCACCGTACAGCGTCTCTGGGGATGCGAGTTATCAATAAGAGTAAACGTGGTGCGAAAACGTTCCATGGCTAATCGAATTAACTGCTCTGATGGACGATTTTGTCGACGATAAAATGGACGTAGTGCGCGATACGTTTTCCGCACAGAACCATTATTTTCGAAATAAAATTGCACTATTTGCAAGCGTTGTTCAGGCGTGAGTCTATTCATGATGAATTGCCAAACCAAACTGAGAATAAATCACTTGACAGCTGTTAAATCGGTCGCCATCTTGAAAAGTAATGCCAACTTAAAGTTCTATACCTCTATAAAAAACACCCTTTATAAGCAATTCAGCTTATTCAATGTTCATTTGACTGGTAAGCTGGTACACAAAACAGCTGGTTGTATCAACAAAATTGTTTTTATTTTGGTCGCCATTTTTTGTTTGTCGTTGTTGACATTTGAGTTGTCAAATATCATTTTAAGTTCTACTCAATATTATAACAATTTGTGTATTTATTGCGCAATTATTAATTGAAATTTGATATGAAATATTGAGCTCAATAATGGCGTTTATTGCGATTTATGCAATTAAGGTGCATCATAACTGAACACTGTATTAGGCCGGCCTTATCTAAGCATCCTGCAGCAAACCTGTTCTATCACTGTCTATAGCAGGCCATAGACACCTAAAAAATTAAAGGCACTGGGATTTTATATTTTTAACTACTTGGTGATTCAGTACTAGCCATTGACTTTCTCTGAAGGTCATAGTGAAAAGTATATTTTCTTAGGGCAATGGGTTGGACTCGAAACTGGCCAATGGGCCAATGTTATTATGCATGCAATAAATGCAGTAGAGAGAGAGAGAGAGAACTCTTTGCAATAATGTGTTCAAACAATACTTCTCCGTTGTTTGTAACTGTAACTGTCCCTAGAATTTGTGTTTATTGCGGACCTACTGTATTTGCCCAGAGAAAGGATAGAAGAGGGGATGGTAAGGGGTAAAATGACAATTTGTTAATTTGCAAAATTTATTTTTAATTCTACTTCTACTTCTTGCTGCATTATGATTGACAATGATGATGATGATGTTGCTGATTGTTGGTTGATTTTGTTGCTCATTTGAATTGATGCTTTTGTTCGACATCGTCTATTTAAATGGACGTGGTTCCACCTCCATTAAGAACTGTATCCACCATCATCACCACCACCACCACCATCAGGCAATTCATTTTATTTCTGTTTCTTGTTTTAATTTTTATTTTTTTGTTATGAAAAATGCAATTCGTTTTTCATTTTTATGCAGCTAAAGTCTGTGATGATGATGATGGTGACGACTACGATTCTGTATCTGATTGTAGTTTTAATGTTGCTGTTAATTTTTCACTTTTTTCTGCTTTTTCTATAATTTTTTTGTTTCCATATGTGATAAAAATAAATAATTGACGTCAATATGTTGTGTATTTCTAATAATTTGTTGTCTTGTATTGTGGCAATGAATAGGTATAAAGGGTCCGCCAAATAACTTTTTTTTGTAAATGCTTTAAAAAGAAAAAACTACTGAATATTTTCTCAACTTTCTTTTTTTATTTGAAACTGCAATCCTTCCGGTTAATAATGGAAAATAATTTCATTCAAATGGCTGCCTCGGCTGGCCATGCAGTAGCCTACACGATCGGTCCAATTTTTAAGCACATTATCGATTGTGTGCAGCTGTATTTCACCAATGGCTTCACGAATATTGTCCTTTAAAGCGTCAATTGTCTTGCTTAGCGGCGTAACACTTATCTTTGACGGCACCCCACAAATAATAGTCCAACGGTGTCAAATCGCAGCTCCGAGGTGGCCAAACGACATCAGCTCTGCGGCTGATAATGTGATCTTCAAAAACGGGGCGCAAAACATCGAGTGTAGCTTCGGCTGTGTGGCACGTAGCGCCGTCCTGTTGAAACCAAATGTTGCCAATATCCTCCTCTTCAATTTTTGTGAACAAAAGTTCGTTCAACATGGCCCGATAATGATCGCCATTGACTGTAACGGCAACTTCTTGCTCATTTTCGAAGAAAAATGGCCCAATTATGCCTCTGGACCAAAATCCGCACCAAACAGTGCCTTGTTTTGGGTGCGTCGGCTTTTCAATGTATGCGTGCGGGTTTTCTGTGCCCCAAATGCGACAATTTTGCTTGTTTACATACCCGTCAAGATCAAAATGAGCTTCATCTGAAAAGATGATTTTTTTTTTTGCCAAAATCGGCATCTTCTGGTGTAGATTACTGCATGGCCAGCCGAGGCAGTCATTTGAGTGAAATTATTTTCCATAATTAACCGGAAGGATTGTACTTTCAAATAAAAAAAGAAATTTGAGAAAATATTCATTTTTTTTTAAAGTATTTTAAAAAAAAAGTTATTTGGCGGACCCTTTAGATTTTGAAGCAATTTAAAATAATGTTTCTTGTCATCAATCGGTCCACATTCACATAGTACAGGTGGAATACATAAATACATACATACATAATAGATCATTACAACCCTTCAGTCAGGTTTACGACCTAGTTTCTCACACCACTTATGTTGTGTGTGTGTTAATTTTAGACATTAGTGGCGCCGATACCTACAGTTTAAAGTCGATTTCGAACGACAGATTTTTGAAAAACTTTTCATTGCAATTTTATTTACTCTCAGAGTTTTTGCCTGAAATCTGCTGAGAGGAAGTCACCGAAGAAATATTTTTTGTATTTTTGTTTTGATGTCTGACCTGGGGCTCGAACCCTGGCTTTTCGTCTAATAAGCCAACACACTACCTACTAGTCCACGACGACTTCCTTTCGGACAAGAGCAAGCCACAAAACATATGACGTAAAAGGCAGTTTCCTCCTCCTCAGGCCTATAGATCACGCATTAGTCATTTGCCGAAATGATAAGTAATATCGGCATGCCTTCCCAATAAGACAGTGACCCTTAAGGAACACAATAGAGCGATGGATTACCATGCGATCTAAAGACAGAAGCCAGTCAATCCTCTTCTTATACACACGATGCTATTGAGTCTCTCTGTAAAACGAGCGAACAATAAGCAATTTAACTGAGGTAATCGGAATACGTATGCCCTAAAATATGTCGTAGCTTAAGAATTCCGTCCCGTCTATGGCCAGCTCATCAGCAATGCAATTGTCAACGATATTCCGCCCATGTTTCGGGAGTCATGTAAGAATTACCTGATTCGAAATTTCCCTATGAATTCTGCGACATTCATAGACAAGAACGGACATTGAAAATTTGTTCCGAAGGGGCTCCGGATGTCCGATTAAATCAAGAGATTTTCAAAGAGAAAATTCCGCCGCTCTACAAGCATTACGCCGCATTGAAAATGGCCGTGACCTCAGACTAGAAAACATTTCAGTGATCAGGCAGTTTATAAGGAAAATTAATATCAGAAGTCTTAATAAATACATACATGGATGTATGTATATACAGTCACACAGATAATTATACTACCCCCCTAAAAATCATTTTTTAAAAATGATAATATATGGAAAAGTCAACTGATTTTTGCGTCAAATTTTTTTGTTTTCCGTCACAGCCGAACAAATTATATTTGTTCTCATCACTAAATATTACATTCGCCCAAAACTCAGTTGACTTGTCCATATATTATTGTACAAATTCCAATCGTGGCTTTTTTCTTGGCACTCGGCTGCGGAAACCGTTCTTTCTCAAAACACTTCGAACTGTTTCGGAATGCACAATAACATTGTGATCACTTTCCGAGGTATTTCGTATTTCTACGGCTGTAGTCCTAGGATTTTTATCTACAATACTTTTTATATACCGGGCTACTCTTGGAGAAATTTTATACGAAATATACGTCGTACGTATAATTTTCTGTGGTGCCATATTGGTTTTAAGCAAACTGTAGTCACAAATGCATAGATTTTGGGAATCTTTTTTATTTAAGTAAATGTGTCGATACAAACGCTAATGTAAAGAAAGTTTAGATTAGAAGTTCATTACTTTTTAAAAAAATGATTTTTAGGGGGGGGGGGGGTACGTATAATTATCTGTGTGACTGTACCTACATAAATGGTCCTTCAGTCAGCATTACGACCTAGCTTCTCACATCACATATGTATGTTGTGTGCGTTAATTTTATACATAAGTAGCGGAACCTACAGTTTAAAGTCGATTCAGGACGACAAATTTTTGAGAAACTTTTCTCGTGGCGATTTTATTTACCCTCCCTCAGAGTTTTTGGGTGAAATCTGCCGAGAGGAAGTCGCCGAAGAAATATTTTCTTCATATTTCGTTTTCATTGGAGATGTCTGACCTGGGGTTTGAACCGTGGCCTCTCGTCTAATAAGCCAATAAGCAAACTACCTACTAGACTACGACGATTTGCGGAATAGTTTTTGAAATTAGATTAAGATTTTGACTGTAAACAAAAACCAACGCGAAGTATCTGTTATTTAGAATTGTAAATTGACCACTAAATTACAGCAAAGTCTACGAAACGTAACATTCGAATAACGATCACATAACTCAATTAAAAATACGTCTCAATTTAATGTGTGTGAAGATAAATTCGAATTTGAAAACCCAAGACGCAATCCATAAATTTTAGCAGCGCCACATTTAGCGTTAACAGTGCAAAATTTGCTGTTAACAGAGCAAAAATTGCTCTTAACAGAGCACTGTTAACTGTTTAACAGTATCAAGCTGAACAAGGTTACTTGTTTAGAAGCTAATTTTAGGGCATATACTAGGTCTTTGAGTACCATATCATACTCAAAGGAGTGTTCCAAGGCCTCATAATACAATAAGCAATACAGTCATATATAAAGTGGCATGGTATTGTTGAAATTGGCTTTGCAAAAATACATTTTTTGATTGAAAATTCTCTAGAAGATCAGTGGCCATTTGGGAACATATAAGAAATAGTACACCATACAGACTAAATGCAAATGATAGTCCAGAGGGTCCTCTTTTATTTTTTTTTTTAATTTTTTTTTTTATTTTTTATTTTTGTCCAAAAATCGATTTTTTTAAAATTCAAAATCCCGACTCACAAGATTATTTCAGCTATCCCACTACCACGATTGGAAAGAGGACCCTCTGGACTATCATTTGCATTTAGTCTGTATGGTGTACTATTTCTTATATGTTCCCAAATGGCCACTGATCTTCTAGAGAATTCTCATATAATTTCGACCAGAAATCGATTTTTTTAAAATTCAAAATCTCGACTCACAAGATTATTTCAGCTATCCCACTACCACGGTTGGAAAGAGGACCCTCTGGACTATCATTTGCATTTAGTCTGTATGGTGTACTATTTCTTATATGTTCCCAAATGGCCACTGATCTTCTAGAGAATTCTCATATATTTTTGGCCAAAAATCGATTTTTTTTTAAATTCAAAATCTAGACTCACAAAATTATTTCAGCTATCCCACTACTACGGTTGGAAAGAGGACCCTCTGGACTATCATTTGCATATAGTCTGTATGGTGTACTATTTCTTATATGTTCCCAAATGGCCACTGATCTTCTAAAGAATTCTCATATAATTTCGACCAAAAATCGATTTTTTTTTAAATTCAAAATCTCAACTCACAAGATTATTTCAGCTATCCCACTACCACGGTTGGAAAGAGGACCCTCTGGACTATCATTTGCATATAGTCTGTATGGTGTACTATTTCTTATATGTTCCCAAATGGCCACTGATCTTCTAGAGAATTTTCAATCAAAAAATGTATTTTTGCAAAGCCAATTTCAACAATACCATGCCACTTTATATATGACTGTATTGCTTATTGTATTATGAGGCCTTGGAACACTCCTTTGAGTATGATATGGTACTCAAAGACCTAGTATATGCCCTAAAATTAGCTTCTAAACAAGTAACCTTGTTCAGCTTGATACTGTTAAATAGTTAACAGTGCTCTGTTAAGAGCAATTTTTGCTCTGTTAACAGCAAATTTGGCACTGTTAACGCTAAATGTGGCGCTGCTAAAATTTATGGATTGAGTCTTGGGTTTTCAAATTCGAATTTATCTTCACACACATCTCAATTTAATATACGTCTAGAATAACCATGCAGCGACACATGGTCTACATGACATGGTAGATTTGGTCAGACATCAAAGCAAGCTGATTAAAGCGATATTCCATTATTGTCTACTTAGGGATCCACTATTAGAAGCTTGGTAGTCTAAAAGCTTAAAATTTTATTGTGCATTTCCATCGTAATTATCTTTTAAAGTCGTACGTTTCTTGGCCATTCAACACTTGCCGGTTGTAATCGATAGCGCATACTCAGAATAAGTTGTGGAGAGCAATTGATGTAGTTTGGCTGCAACTTTTTCCCCTATTTTCCACATCCATCTGTTGGCAATACTTATGTCATTCTATTCTGTCACAGAATTCATATTTTGTCTCTACTGAACGTAATAAATCGGTTTACGATTGAGCAACGTTGGGATTTATTGAAAATTTATTTAAAAAAACAACGACAACTAGTCGGAAATTACAAGAAAATGTCGTACAATATTTGGTCGCAAAGAAGGACCAACAGTGCCCGGTATACGCAAGTTTATTGCTAAAGTTCGTGAAACTGGTTTCATTGTTGATGCGCCAAGACGTGAGCGTGTGCTCGTGCAGTGCGTACACCCGGAAATATCGAAGCTGTGACTGAGAGTGTGCGTGAGAATCCATCAACATTAACTCGTCATCGTTCTCAAGAATCGTACATTTCATGCATCAGTTTACATCGAATTTTGCGAAAACATCGCGATATAATGCCTTACGAAGTTCAATTGTTTTAAGAGTTGAAGCTGCATGACCATCCGCTTCGTTTTCGCTTCACAAAATGGGCCAACGTGAAATTGCGCGAAGACGCCGATTTTGCAAAAAAAAAAAAAAAAAAAAAAAAAAAAAAAAAAAAAAAAAAAAAAAACATCTTTTCGGACGAAGTTCATTTTCATTTTGGTGGGAGTACGTTAATAAGCAAAATTGCCGTATTTGGGGCTCAGAAAACCCTCACGTGGTCTTACAGAAGCTAATGCACCCAATACGAGCGACTGTTTGGTGCGGCTTGTGGAGCGGAGGCAATTCTGGCCCACATTTCTTTGAAAATGAGGATGGCTTAACCCTTACGGTCAATGAAGACCCCTATCGCACCATGGTAATCGATTTTTGTGTATCCGATCTTCAAGGCATTGATGTGAACGATGTTTGGTTTCAACAGGATGATGCAACCTGCCACACATCTCATGCCACAATCGATTTATTGCGTCAAACATTTGATGGCCGCTTAATCTGACGAAATGGTGATGTCAATTGATCGCCAAGGGGTTGCGATTTGACACCGTTGGACTGTTTTCTAGGGGGCGCCATTACAATGCACTCAATACGAGTGACTGTTTGGTGGGGTTTGTGGATTGAGGCAATTTTGGCCCACATTTCTTTAACAATGAGGACTGCGCATCCATTGCGGTCAAGGAAGGCCCCTATCGCACCATGATAACAAATTTTTTGGTGCCCACTCTACATGGTATTTATGTGAACGATGTTTGGTTTCAAACGTTTGATGGCCGCTTAATTTGCCGAAATGGTGATGTCAATTGGCCGCCAAGGAGCCGTGATCTGACACCGTTGAACTATTTTCTGTGGGTCGCCGTTAAAGAAAAGTGTTATGCCGACAAACCGGAGACAATTGAGTATTTGAAGGTCAACATTCGTGATGCCAATGCCGAGATACAACCCCATATATACTCGAAAAAGTGCACCAAAATTGGTTCGATCGAATCAGATACTGTGAGACCAGTCTAGGCAGCCATATGGATCAAATAAAGTTCCATTCCCCAACCGGAATAATTGTACTTCACAACAAACAAATAAATTTGAGAAAATTTCAAATCGTTTTTGTTTTGCATTGCATTTTTCAATTTAAACTTTTAACTGGACCACCCTTTATATACGGTCGGTATGTTTTCCAACAATAAATTTTTAATAGCATTTTAATTTGCATTTTAAAACATTTTATTTTAAATTCTTTTTTTAATTTGATTCTTCTTCTTCTTTACAGGTTTCTGGTGATAATCCAGTTTTCGTTGAAAGTGTTAAACCAGGTGGTGCTGCACAAGTTGCTGGCCTCGTTGCTGGCGATATGATCTTAAAAGTACGTTTTGTCTTTGGAATTGAATTTCAATTACATTTTTACGCTTCCAATATGTTTTTTACTTAATTTTTTACAGGTCAATGGCAAAGAAGTACGTTCGGAAAAACATCCAACTGTTGTTAGTCTAATAAAAGGTAAATTCTAATTACAAATACATAACAGAATAATAATAATAAAAACACAACCAAAAGAAAACGAGAGAAATTAAATACAAATTCAATATAAAAAATAACAAAAAAACAAAACAAATTTAATTAAAATTTGCATTTCCATTTACATTTGCATCTGCATCTGCAATTGTGTCTAGAATAGATTAATTGGAATGAAAGCAACCACACAATAGTTTAATTAACTGCACAGTGGGATGGAAGAGCAAAAAAACAGCGGTTATTGAAAATATTATTTGATGTCGTAGTCTTGGTAGTCTCGTAGATAGTGTGTTGGCTTATTAGACGTGAGGCCACGGTTTAAACCCCAGGTTAGACATCTCCAAACCAAATGAAATATGAAAAAATATTTCTTAGGCGACTTCCTCTCAACAGATTTCTGGCAAAAACTCTGAGGGGGAGGGTAAATAAAAACGCCACGTAAAAGTTTCTCAAAAATTTGTCGTTCTGAAACGACTTTAAACTGTAGGTTCCATCATTCATGTATAAAATTAACACACACAACATAAGTGATGTAAGAAGCTAGTTCGTAATGCTGACCGAAGGACCAATTATGTATGTAAAGGGTGTTTTTTATAGAGGTATAGAACTTTAAGTTGCAATAAAACAACGATGGATTATTCGATTGACATGCATTTTATTTATCCGAAAGATAATCTTGTGGCATTACATTTTAAATATAATTTCTGGCATATGACCGCCACGGCTGGCGCGGATGTAATCCAATCTGGACGTCCAATTTTCGATGACTTTTTCCAACATTTGTGGCCGTATATCGGCAATAATATGGCGAATGTTGTCTTCCAAATGGTCAAGCGTTTGTGGCTTTACCGCATAGACCAATGACTTTACATAGCCCCACAGAAAGTAGTCTAGCGGAGTTAAATCACAAGATCTTGGAGGCCAATTCACAGTCACCAAACGTGTCTTTCAATAAATCTAATGTGGCACGAGCTGTGTGACATGTTGCGCCGTCTTGTTGAAACCACATCTCCTGGACATCATGGTTATTCAATTCAGGAATGAAAAAGTTAGTAATCATGGCTCTATACCGATCACCATTGACTGTAACGTTCTGGCCACCATCGTTTTTGAAAAAGTACGGACCAATGATTCCACCAGCCCATAAAGCGCACCAAACAGTCAGTTTTTCTGGATGTAACGGTGTTTCCACATACACTTGAGGATTACCTTCACTCCAAATGCGGCAGTTTTGTTTGTTGACGTAGCCATTCAACCAGAAGTGCGCTTCATCGCTAAACAAAATACGCTTATGAAAATCGGGAACAACGGTAATCTCGTTTTGGGCCCATTCGACGAATCTACGCCTTACTTGATGATCGTTTGGCTTCAAATCTTGCACGAGTTGGATTTTGTAAGCACGCAAACCAAGATCCTTCCGCAAAATCTTCCATAAAGTGGATGGACACAGATCCAATTCCTGTGCTCGATGGCGGATGGACTCATTCGGGTCTTCCTCAATGCTACGCTCTACAGCAGCAATAGCTTCTTCTGTACGCACCGTACAGCGTCTCTGGGGATGCGAGTTATCAATAAGAGTAAACGTGGTGCGAAAACGTTCCATGGTTAATCGAATTAACTGCTCTGATGGTAAAAAATGGATAAAATGGACGTAGTACGCGATACGTTTTTCGCACAGAACCATTATTTTCGAAATAGAATTGCACTATTTGCAAGCGTTGTTCAGGCGTGAGTCTATTCATGATGAATTGCCAAACCAAACTGAGAATAAATCACTTGACAGCTGTTAAATCGGTCGCCATCTTGAAAAGTAATGCCAACGTAAAGTTCTATACCTCTATAAAAAACACCCTTTATGTACCCTATATGTATTAAGGGTATTCTTATAAACTGCCTGATCACTGAAATGTTTTCTAAGCGAAGGTCACAGCCCTTTTGCGTAATGCTTGTTAGGCGGCGGAATTTTCTCTTTGAAAATCTCTTGATTTAGTCGGACATCCGGAGTCCCTTACGAACATATTTTCAATGTCTGTTCTTGTCTATCAATAACGCAGAATTCTCAGGGAAATTTCGATTCATGTAACTCTTACATGGTTCCCGAAACATGGGGGGATATTGTTGACAATTACATTACTGATGAGCTGGTTAGGACCGGGACGGAATTCTTAAGCTACGACATATTATAAGGCATAGGTATTCCGACTGGCTTAGTTAAATTGCTTATTGTCCACTTGTTTTACAGAGAGGCTCAATAGCATAGATTGGACCTGTGTTTATAAGTAGAGGACTGACTGGCTTCTGTTTTTAGATCGCATGGCATTTAATCGCACCATTGCGTTTCTCACGGGTCACTGTTTTATTGCAAGGCATGCCGATATACTTGTCGTTTCGTCAAATGACTAATGCGCGATCTGTAGGTCTGAGGAGGAGAAGGAAACTGCCTTTTACGTCATATGTTTTGTGGCTTGCTCTTGTCATAACGAGACAGAGATTCCTGATCTCTCAATTTCTGTCATCCGCGCCGAAACATGGGAATATCGTTGGTAATTGCATTGCTGATGAGCTGACGAGTGCCGGGACTCAATTCTTAAGGTCCGAATTCCGGTATTCCGACCGATATTATTTATTATTTCGCAAATGACTAATGCGCGATCTGTGGGTCTGAGGAGGAGAAGGAACCTCCCTTTTATGTCATGTATTTTGTGGCTCGCTCTTATTATAAAGAGACACAGGTTTCTGATCTCTCAATTTCTGACATTCGTGACCGAATGTAAAGATTGCTGCAATATCGAGTATTATTGTGTACTTGGGCTGGGGGGGGGGTTGTTTGATCTCCAGGTTGAATATTGTATTTGATCTCCTTTCTTCAAGGAGGGTTCATCATCTTAACTTATTTAATAGCAAGTTACTGGAGACTGTTACTGTGTCCCCACAGCAGGTTAACTGAAAATGTGATTAACTACAATTAGAACCGTTTAAAACCATATGAAAAGTACTACCAAAGAAAAGATTACGGTACTTCAAGCTGCCTAAGAAATGGACAGGATCGAATGGATCCGGACCTGTGGATGGGCATTAAGCCATTGAGCACAGTTTCCCTTAAGAACCTGATTGTTTGATCTTGATATTCACAGAGAATATCAATGATTATCTCACTGACTATCGGAAGTGTTCCTAAAGCTTCTGCAGTGAAGGTTAAATGGTACTCGCAATAACCCGAGTACTAGTCTATAAGTTACGAAAGGGATCTGCAAGACTTTCAGTGTCCTGCCTCCAGACATATTGATGAGGTCACAGGTTTCCTGCTTCTTCACAAATAAATTCTGAAGATTTGCCTTTTGATGACCTTCATAGTTCAGCAGATGTTGAAATAGGCGGTGACAGATCACCTATTCGTCAGAGATCACCCAGGACATTCAACAGGTTTTTCACTTTAATCGATGACTCAGTTTAAGGCAATCGTACATGAATGACTGAGGATGTATAACTCCTCCTCACATCGGAGACTAAGGTCCAGCTGTTAAGCGATACCTAAGCCCTAAGAGCAGCTTAACAATTAGAGAACTGCTTTAGCACAAGGTTGCATTTGTTTAAGTACTTTGCGACATACATACTATGTATGTATATAAGTGAGGTCGCTTATTTACATTTTTTATGATCAAATAAGATCGACTTGTCTGATGAACTTTTGCAACTGGATAAAGACATCGTAAGAATTCAGACATCAGGGACGAGAAACCCGATTCAACAGAAACTCGAAACAGGATTGAAACAGAATTTGTTTACTCTACACCATCAATTTCGGAAGCGTATTTCAGTGATAGTGTTCTGTATGGATTGAAACAAATTGTAATTGGACTGTCATGATGGATACTACGATGTCAGGTTGAATATTTCGGTCGTTTTTTTTACCAAAGTTCGCTTTCAACGCATTAATTGTGTTCGGCAAAGTTTGCATTTTCTGATATTGTCTGAAGACTCGATTTCAACAGGTAAAAATTGAACTTTGTTTCCACCAAATACAGACCGCCACTTTGGCATTATTAATATTAGGCTAAGGCTGGTTGACCGGACTAGATGTCATAATAAATTCATTTTTCAACGCCAGTAATTCGCGAACTAAAAATTCCTTTTTTTTTGTGAAAAATCCACAATCTTTAGTTTTCATCTTCCATGACATTCAAGTTTCTTTTTCTTCTTTTGTATAAACATTGCTGGTTGCAAGTGTTTTTTAATTGCTCCTTGGGAGGCATTGTTTCCTCAGATGAGGTGAAAGATTTCCTATTTTTTCTGAAACTTTTAAAACCAAGTCACTTCGTTAATTCAATAATCGAGAATAAATACGAAAAAAATTTTTGCCAGACCCCAGTCATGATCGATGAAATGAAAATTAATTTTTTCCTTTACAATGAAAACATTTCTAGGCCATAAGTTCGCCAACATTAGGGAAATGAGAACCCTAACATGGCAATTTAATAGAGGATCTATTAAATAAACCAAAAGAATAACAGAAAAGAAAAAAACTCAATTGTTTCCGATTCTAATGGTCTTAGACTTGTGTGTAGGCAGTCAGCTATTTAGTTTAGTGGTAACGTACACACACATACACTCTCTTAAGTTTATGTTTATATTTCCTAAATATGCGTCACAAAGTCTGGAATTGCAATAGAAGTGCGAACAAAAACAAAATCCCCAGTTAAATTGAATTTCAAGTCACTTTTGTTTGTTGTTGCTGTCAACTGTGGATTGTGATGCATACGAATATTGTCTGTCGTCGGTCGTTTTGTGTGTCTTTTGTTGTTTTGCTTCGCTGTTGTGCGTCCGTTATCGATAACGATCGATTCGATCCGATTGTACACATGTGTGAGAATGTTCGTGGTGGGTGTTTGTGGTGTGTGGTGTATGATGTTTGTATGCGTGAGTGATTGTTTATTTGTTTGTTTTTCTTTTAAATGTATTGAAATGTGAATAGTTCTAGTTGTTGGTGTTATTATTTGAAATTTTTTATTAATTTTTCAAAAAAAAAACCCATGAACGTGAACATTCCTAATGTTTATATGCACACACATACACATGCACATACACTGACAGAAATTCAATTAAAAAATTTTTTTTTTATGGAAAATTTTTTGTTACACTTTTTCAATATAAAGTTTGAAAGGAAATATTTTTCCGTCAATTCTGGTTTGGCCGTCCTTTGCATCGACTTACAGTATTTCGACTATGGCCGTGTTCATCCAATCATAAAAGTTTCAACGTCATTTAACTGACTACCTATTGAGCTGATGGCCAAAAAAGTAGCCAACTTAGTCTGTTAACTTAGACAACTTGGGAAACTATTCTTCAATAGTACTTACTTCAGTTTGCTTCCAGATAAATATGAGTTCTCGAGCTCTATTAAACGAAATACGCATATACCGTTTTGATCCACAGTGTACAACTTCTAGATTTCTTTTTAACGAAAAACAGATCCAATTGCGTTTTACAGCTTAAAATCGAAAACTGCATTGTCAGGACTATAAGGTGGATACATCAATATTTCTTATACAAGTTCTCTCAGTCTTTTTCGAACCATTAAACATGTGTGTGGTCTGGCGTGGTTGCTTGGTTTTATTAACCTTATTGAAGATTAGAACCAGTCGCTTAATCTTGTTGTAGAAGCTTATAATGAACATTTCCTTCTCCACAACCTTTTTCGCACGTTTTTTCGTACGTATTTTAACATACTATTACATACCTGTAATAATAAATTTGAAAAAATGCCGGAATGGTTCGATTTCGTTCCCTTTTAATAGCGAGTAGCAAATGGAAATTATTTGCATTACTTTCTTTACTGCAGCGCCCAAACATTGAGGTCCTTAAAGTATTCAGCAATTAGTAATTGCCTAGTTTTCGAGTGTATCTCATCATTGGCATCACAAAAGTTGACCTTCAGATGCTCAATTGTCTCTGGTTTGTCGGCATAATACTTTTCTTTAACGGCGCCTCGCAGAAAATAGTCCAACGGTGTCTAATCGCAGCTGGCGGACAATTGACATCTCCATTTCGGCTAATTAAACGGCCATCAAACGTTTGTAGCAATAAAACCAAACATCGTTCACATCAATACTATGGACAGCGGGTACAAAAAATCGTTTATAATAGTGCGATAGTTGTCCCCATTGACTTTAATGGTTGTGACGTCCTCATTTTCCAAGAAATGCGGGCCAATTATGACTCCACTCCACAAACCGCACTAAACAGTCACTCGTAATGGATGCATTGGCCACGTGTAGGTTCTCTGAGCCGTAATTTTGTTTATTAACGTACCCATCAAGATGAAAATGAGCTTCATCCGAAAAGATTTTTTTTTGTTGCAAAATAGGACCATGTGACGAAGCGGAAACGTAGTGGATGATTATGCGGCTTCAACTCTTGAACCAACTGAACTTTGTAAGGCGTCAACCGAAATCTTTTCGAGACATTTTCGTTCAATTTCCTAACAATTGTCTTTGTTTTGGAAATAAATTTCCAATAAATTCCAACGTTGTTTAAGCGTAAATCAATTCATTACGACCAGTGTGGATAATATAACCCGTGGTTCAAATTTAAATCGATAAATGGTCCATCCGAAACGTCTATGTCGCTTATGAGGCGATCCTTTTTTAAAATTTTTCCCTAATTTCCTTGATCAGCAAATGACAGTACGTCTTTAACATGTAAATATACGAAATATAATCTAGAAAACCACTCCTGTACCAGACGCAAACTTACGGAATTCTTACCGTACACTTTACAAACTTTTCGACATGTTTCTACGGCGTATTTCTACAAATATTTTTCACACGAGCGATTATTTTGTAAATTTATTTGATGAAGATAACCTGAGAACTGTAACCATTTACACATTACTTGCTTACTTAATTCGTCATTACAACACTTTAGTCAGGAATACAACCTAGCTTCTCCTCACACCACTAATGTGGTAGGTTGTTTAACCTCAAAGCCGAACGACTGATTTTTAGGGAACATTCCTTGGCAGTTTTTGACGAAATACTGCTGAGAGGAAGTTTAGAAGGAAACAATTTTTTCAAATTTCGTTTTTGATCAAAATGTCTGAACTGGGGTTTGAAGCCACTCTAGATTACCTACTAGGCTACAAAGATTTTCACTTAGTGTTAGTGTGTGCCAATAAATGGGTAACCAACACCACATAGTGACAAATAAAAGAGGATAACTTTTGTGCTGATATGTCGTAGGTTCTGTACAACACAAAGAAATTGAAGATAAAAATTGAATGCAGTTTACAATGATGAATGCTGTTTATCAGCAGTTGTTGTATGTAAAGGGTGTTTTTTATAGAGGCATAGAACTTTAAGTTGCAATAAAACAACGATAGATTATTCGATTGACATGAATTTTATTTATCCGAAAGATAATCTTGTGGCATTACATTTTAAATATGATTTGTGGCATATGACCGCCACGGCTGGCGCGGATGTAGTCCAATCTGGACGTCCAATTTTCGATGACTTTTTCCAACATTTGTGGCCGTATATCGGCAATAATACGGCGAATGTTGTCTTCCAAATGGTCAAGCGTTTGTGGCTTTACCGCATAGACCAATGACTTTACATAGCCCCACAGAAAGTAGTCTAGCGGTGTTAAATCACAAGATCTTGGAGGCCAATTCACAGATCCAAAACGTGAAATTAGGCGGTCACCAAACGTGTCTTTCAATAAATCTATTGTGGCACGAGCTGTGTGATATGTTGCGCCGTCTTGTTGAAACCACATTTCTTGGACATCATGGTTATTCAATTCAGGAATGAAAAAGTTTGTAATCATGGCTCTATACCGATCACCATTGACTGTAACGTTCTGGCCACCATCGTTTTTGAAAAAGTACGGACCAATGATTCCACCAGCCCATAAAGCGCACCAAACAGTCAGTTTTTTCTGGATGTAACGGTGTTTCCACATACACTTGAGGATTACCTTCACTCCAAATGCGGTAGTTTTGTTTGTTGATGTAGCCATTCAACCAGAATTGAGCTTCATCGCTAAACAAAATTCGCTTATGAAAATCGGGAACAACGGTAATCTCGTTTTGGGCCCATTCGACGAATCTACGCCTTACTTGATGATCGTTTGGCTTCAAATCTTGCACGAGTTGGATTTTGTAAGCACGCAAACCAAGATCCTTCCGCAAAATCTTCCATAAAGTGGATGGACACAGATCCAATTCCTGTGCTCGATGGCGGATGGACTCATTCGGGTCTTCCTCAATGCTACGCTCTACAGCAGCAATAGCTTCTTCTGTACGCACGTACAGCGTCTCTGGGGATGCGAGTTATCAATAAGATTAAACGTGGTGCGAAAACGTTCCATGGTTAATCGAATTAACTGCTCTGATGGACGATTTTGTCGACGATAAAATGGACGTAGTGCGCGATACGTTTTCCGCACAGAACCATTATTTTCGAAATAAAATTGCACTATTTGCAAGCGTTGTTCAGGCGTGAGTCTATTCATGATGAATTGCCAAACCAAACTGAGAATAAATCACTTGACAGCTGTTAAATCGGTCGCCATCTTGAAAAGTAATGCAAACTTAAAGTTCTATACCTCTATAAAAAACACCCTTTATAAATAAAATACAATTGAATGGACACGATGATATCTTAAAACTCGACAATATTAAAAACTTTACATTGTAGTTAGTCTTGTGCAACTGTAACGTTGTAATGAGTAACAAAGCAACTTTCTAGAGAATAAAATCAATTAAACCAGACGGACACGCACATGCCTGTCGCTGGTTAAAGTTTGTTTTCTTTAATAAAAAAAAGAAAAAAATACGTGATAAAAACCACTTGTAATGTCAAATAAAACAACACAAAGAACAAAAACTTTTCCTTTTCTACTTGAAATTTCTAATTCCTTTGTTTTTTTCTCTTTTTTCTTAGCCTCTACAATCGTTGAACTGGCAGTAAAACGTAGCCAGAACTTGGCACGTCCCACATCAGTTGGCATTGTACCCTCCACACCGGTACTTTCGATAAGGGATCGTACGGCTTCGATAACTGGACCCCAACCCGTTGATGTAATTTAATTTTGGTTTTTCATTTCATTTCGTTTCGTTTTCATTATTAATTTATTTTCCTTTCCCCTTTCTAGAGTATTAAACGTCGTGAAATGGAAACATACAAAATTATTACCCTGCAGAAAATGTTGGAACAGGAAAAACTCAATTTGGGAAGCCTTAAAGGCAATACAAACGATCCCCGCTATAAACAATCCGAGGCGAATATTAAAAAATTACGTGAACAATTGCGTCTAGTTGGTGCTGAGGTAAAAATCGTTGATAATTTTTATTTTTTTGTAAAATTTATTTTTGAAAAATTTCTCTCAACCCCCCATTGTCCCGTTTCCCCATTTATTTGTGTGTCTTTTTGTTTTGTTACTTAAAAAAAATTGTTTGTAATCTCTAGCTACACAAGTGATCCTCAATCCTTAAAATAGCTTTTTTATGCTCCCATATCTGCGTCCCTAGCTTTTTGTCTCAGTTTTGCTAGTTTTTTGTGAATTTTGTCTGGCTTTTAAAAGTCGTTTTAGAAATTTGTAAAATATAGTCTGTTTTGTTAAATCTCCGGAAGTTGATATCGTTTGTATTACATTTAATGTATGAGGTTATGTTATCAGTCAGTCGAGTACATACGTACGTACATACATGTGTAGATAGTAGATAATAATAACACAATAAATAAAAAATATATTTTTTTAAATACTTATTGTTGTAGATCGGGTAGAAAAATTATAATTGCCATGTAAAGCTTCCCAAAAAACCTGTCGTTCGGAGGCGACTTTACATTGTAGGTTCCCAGCCACTCATGTATAAAATTAACACACACAACATAAGTGGACGTTGTACAATGGATCAATTCAACCTCCGGCTACTGTACTTGTCTTAATTGACAAGTACACGCCCTCTAACCTAACCTAACCTAAGTGGTGCGAGAGCTAGGTCATAATCCTGACTGAAGGGTTCTAATGACCAATTATGTTTGTATCTTTGTATGTAGAAAAAATATTAACCTCTCTGACTATATTCATTATCCACTACTAGAGTGGATCCAGCCAATACATCAATTATTTGCAATCTTGCTGAATTGGTCTTGTCCAGAGGTCCAAACTTGTCACATTGCTGTTGGCCGATTAAAAAGATGTGCCGCCGTATCATGTGCTTCTTGTTCTCATACCAGGCATTATTGTACCGTTTAGTTTTGTATAAGTCTACCTCTATATACCTCACCGGGAAAAAAAGTCTACATACACCGCTGTACAGGGTGGCTGATATATAATGCAACAAAGTAAAGCGCTATATTTTTTTAATTTTTTTTTTAATTTTATTGTTCAAAAGCAAAAAATGTTGGAAATAACATCAAATTTTAGAATCAGTTTAGATTTGTTCGAATTGGCCACCTTTGGTACGAATTATGGCCTTCAAACGGCCGACAAAACCATCACAGGCTGCACGAAAGTGGCTCTGTGGTATTTTGGCCCATTCCCGGCGAAGTGCCGTCTTGAGGTGATCGACACTCTGGTATTTTTTAGCGAGAACCTTACTCTCCAAAATGCCCCAGGCGCAAAAGTCCAACGGATTGAGATCCGGAGATTTTGGTGGCTATTGTGCGGTAGAAATGAAGCGAGGAACCTCCATTCTTGGTTGATGCGTGCTGAGTGCGGTGGTGCTGAGTCCTGTTGGAATGTTTGTCTGCCCAGGGCTTCAATACTGTCTTTAAGACATTTTCCCGATAATATTCGGCATTTATTTTGACCCCACGGTCGATGAATACGAGCGGGTAGCGACCATCGGCCGTTACGGCGGCCCACACCATTACCATCGGCGGCGCTTGAGTTCTGGTGGCCAATCGCAGGTGTAAATTTTCAGCTGACCTCTTTGGCAAGTAAACCCGATCATTTTGTTTGTTCACAGACTGCTTAATTTGGAATGGCTTCTTATCGGAGAAAACCAAATTCGGTAACTGGCCACTTTCGTGCAAGCCAAGTAACTCCTTGGCTCTTTCCAGTCTAACTTTTTTTTGTCCATCGGTGAGCTCTTGCGCTTTTTGGAACTTCAATGGCTTTAGTCCAAGCTCATTTTTCAATATGTGTTGCATCCGTTCTCGCGATATGTTCAGCTCACGAGCAATTTTTCTACCACTGCGGCGTGGATTTCGATCAAATCTGGCCTTCACTTTTGAGATCATTTCTGGTGTTGTTACCGTTGTTTTTTCGTCCACTTTTTGGACGCGATGCAACACTGCCAATATCACGGTAGGCGAACAATGGTACGAGAAACAAAAGATTTATTCACATTTAAATGCTGGAGGGCTCTAACGATAGCCACCTGTGGTTTTCCAGCCAAATATAAAGCAATCACACTATCACGCTTGAATTCCATCACGAATAACTTTTTTTCTGAATGCAATAGATCGAAATGCCTTCGTAAGCTTGTAAATAATGAAATGAACTGTCACTGGAATAAATCTGTCAGCTGTCAGACGAGCGGTTTACAAATGATAACAACCTGAAGTTGGTTGCAATACATATCAGCCGCCCTGTATGAAGACTTTTTTTTATACTATATGCATTTATCATTCCGTAGTATACCGACCGAAATTAAGAGAGTGTTATGCTCATCGGCCTTGGGAGTTCTTTCTCACATTCTGTGATCTGTGGTAGATGTGCACTCAAAACCCTACTTAAGTTGAAGTTCAATTAGCGCTTTTAATGGTAAGCTAATGTGGCGTTTTTTTGAGCTTTCGTAATTTGCCAAGGTAAAGGCATTAAGTCTTGGATGTCCAGATGGAATTTCGTCGTAGGGTCCAAGATAAAGACATTAACTCTTGGATGTCCTGAAGGAAACTCGTGATATCCTTTCATTTGTGTTATGGAGGAGGACTGTTCTGTAGTTATTAGGTTGACGGATGAGAAGATGACAGTAATAGTTGCTTGGTGAGCATCACATTATGTAATCTCGCTGGCAAAACCCTTGTCTCCTCACGTAATCATTTTTAAATAGCAGGTTGCAGTCCTTAATGCATAGTTGTGCTTTTTGTATGCTCTTCCATTTTGTCGTTCGGACAAAGAACGTCCTAACTGGGGCAATAAGGTGCGTTGAAAGTGTTAAAATCCCTAACTTATTTCATATCGTGCTTGCGAACAATGCCCTTTAAAATTTTATTCTTAGTTTTGAGTTGGTAGTTGGTCTTAGGTGGAGTCTTTCAAGACGTACATTATTCATAGTAATAACCAAACTCAGTTCTATTTGGTCTAGGAAATTAATGAAATCAGTTGCCAGTTAGCATTTGAGATTACGTTCTGTAAGAAAGTTCGCCAGAGTGCCTAAATTCAGATCTTAGGTGTAACATCTTCAATCGTCTTATCGGAGATGAATACAGTGAGATCATGCACCCCTAAGTGCATTCTTTGATGGTTTTCCTTATAATTTCATTGTCTAGATTGGCGTTAATAGACCTGGGCTGAGGATACCTCATGACATACTTCGAAAGTCGCCGTAGTCTAGTATATGTGTGGCCACAATTTAAACCTGATGTCAGACATCACCACCAAAATGAAATATGACTTTGGCGACTTTCATGCAGCAGATGAAGTCGTCGTAGTCTAGTAGGTAGTGTGTTGACTTATTAGACGAAAAGCCAGGGTTCGAGCCCCAGGCTAGACATCAAAGACAAAATACAAAAAGTATTTTTTCGGCGACTTCCTCTCAGCAGATTTCTGGCAAAAACTCTGAGAGTAAATAAAATTGCCATGAAAAATTTCTCAAAAATCTGTCGTTCGGATTCGACTTTAAACTATAGGTCCCCCACTCATGTATAAAATTAACACACACAACGTACGTGGTGTGAGAAACTAGGTCGTAATCCTGACTGAAGGGTTGTAATGACCAATTATGTATGTATGTATGTATGTGGCCACGGTTTAAACCCCAGGCCAGAAATCACCACCAAAATGAAAAATGAAAAATATTTCTTTATCGACTTTCTTACAGCAGATTTCTGCCAAAAACTTGCCATGAAAAGTTTCTCAAAAATCTGTCTTTAGGAGTCGACTTTAAACTGGAGGTCCCACCACTCATGCATAAAATTAACACACACGATATAACAGTTGTGAGAAACTAGGCCGTAATCCTGACTGAAGGGTTAAAATGGCAGCAGCTATAATGGCGAGAAGGATTTATTTACTGAACGTGTTTAGTCAAAGCCTCCGCCTCCATAAAACTATCGAGATGTCTAAGAGATGTGTGACATGACATGTACTACTCGTATCGGTGTTACAACAGGACCTAAGTAAATTATTTTTTCAGTCCATTCTAGCTAACTAAAGTAGGACTGTAGGAATATCGGTTATAGATGATGTAGACGCGTTTTTTTTAAAATACCTTCTGTTTCGCTAACAGACGCCATAACATATTCCTTTCTGTTCAGTGGCTCTTCAATAGTTGTGTAGTTCTGAACTTGACTATCATGTTTCGCATTCTCTTTGTGTAGAATTTTAGCTTATCGGTTAGCATCGGTTGTAACGAAAGTTAAATAACAATTAAGGGCCATTATTACAATTTCCCGTTAAAGTTTAGTTTTGTTAAAGGTAACTTTAGCTAAAGTGAACTTTAAAGTCACCTGTAACTTCTTTTCGTTACAACTTCCCGTTAAAGTTTAGTTTTGTTAAAGGTAACTTTAGCTAAAGTGAACTTTAAAGTCATCTTTAACTTCTTTTCGTTGCTACAACTTACAAATAAAATTTTTCAAAAATATGGCAGTGCCGGAGCAATGTCGATAATACTGCTCAATTAAACAAGTTTTTTTAAACGCAGTGGCAAGGACGATCTTCGTTTTTTTGTTGCATACGCTCCTTTTCCGTTAAAGTTTAGTTTTGTTAAAGGTAACTTTAGCTAAAGTGAACTTTAAAGTCACCTTTAACTTCTTTTCGTTATTGCAACTAACAAATAAATTTTTTTTAAAATATGGCAGTGCCGGAGCAATTTCGATAATACTGCTCAATTAAACAAGTTTCTTTTAAACGCAGTGACAAGGACGAGCTTCGTTTTTTGTTGTACATGCTCATTTTGAAGTTGACATATTGAAAATAATATATAAGATGGCAAGTTCAAACATAAAATTAAGCTCCATTTAGCTTAACGTTCACTTCTACCATATTGTCCACTTATAATAATGAAAAACAATTTATTTGCCCGTTAAAATCCTCCCTTTAGTTAACGGCAAGTTGTAATAATGGCCCTTAATTGTTTAATTATAAACAATAGTCCGTTACGGAAATTTTTATATTTAGAATTTCCCTCATAAAAGGAACAAAGTGTTCTGCCTTTACTACTTACTTACTTACTTAATTGGCCATAACAACCCGTTTATCGGATTTCGGCCTGCCGCAACACATCCTTCCAGGCGCCTCTGCTTCGTGCGCGCCTACGCCAGTTGGTCACACCAATCGATGACAGGGCTTCCTCGATTTGGTCCTTCCAACGGATGCAAGGTCGTCCTCTTCGCCGACTTCCGCAGATTCCCGCATCAAATACCCGTCTTGCCGGCGCATCCTCCTCCATTCGAACGACATGGCCGAGCCAGCGCAGCCGGCTTTACTAGGCTAACATTAAATTGGAAATGCTCGTGCTATTTTCTGTACAAGTCCATCGATTGTGAAACTAGTCTTATTGGTAGAACACCAATATGTTACACTAATTTTGCTCGAGTTTAGTTTAGTTATCAAGATCCAAGCTCACTAGCTATGTAGTTGTCTAGAGCCAACTGAACTTTAGAGCACTCAACTTTAAGAAAACAGTATAACTTTATAGTCCATCAAGCCAGTAATCTTATAGTCGGGTTTCAAAATTGTCTCAAAATCGATAAATTATTTAATCTCTGTAGATATGTATTTATTCCTTTGAATTCATGGAATACATTTTTAGTTTTTCTCTATTTTATAAAGGAATGATTTTTTATTTTAAGTATTTTGTTCTCTTTACAATTACACACTTTGTTTGATACACACTTAGTATACGGTTTAGAATTAAGTTTCCTACATGGCGGCGAATGTTATCGAAATTTTAGGATTGAATATCTGATTTACACATTTTAACTCAACACTAAATGCAATTGCTGCTGTCATGCTCTCTCATTTAACACTGAATTTACAAATTTTTTTAACACTTTCTTTCCTTTTTGATATTTAACACTCGAAAAACACTAAATTCAAGAAGAAGAAAAAAAGAATTCTCTTCGATTTTGTATCCTTTCCACTGAGACACTTTTGTAAATATGTATGAATGTTTTTTTTTATAAATACAACTCATCCCTCTTCCAAAGAAAAAAAAAACAAATTTCCCCCACCACCCCAGGCAAAAAAACAATACGTACAAACAAAAACAAAAACAAAAGAAATCCATACATTTTTTTTTTTCAATTCTCCATTAACAGGATGCACCGCCAATTAAAACTACGGCCAATAATAACAGTAAAACATCATCATCATCCAACACCTCATCAACATCACAAAATCCTTCTTCTACACACCTCAATCACCATTTAAACCACCACCACCACCTCCAACACCACCACCACCACAATACACATCTCAACAATAATCTTCACCATCACCAACAACACCACAGTCAAGCCACTACACCACAACCACAGCCCACACAGTCTTCGCCAGCATTTTTGTCACTTTTGCCGCGTTCGCTATCGTCTCTGTCGTTGGGTGGTCGTAGAAATAAGATCGATAAGGATCTTATAACTGCGCCGCTGAATAATACAACGGATTTTATGGTGGGTTCTACAAATGCAACAACAACATCAGCAACACCTTCCTACAATATGTCACAATCTCTGCATACTCCCTTACAGACACCGTCTCAGCGTAATTCGGCCCAACAACTATTCCATCTGCATCAACAGCAATTGCAACAGCAGCAGCAACAGCACCAACAACAACAACAGCAACAGCAGCAGGGCAAAGGTACTCCCAAGTCAACGAAGAGTAAAAATAAATTTGCATCACAGGCGAAAAATTTAATCGAAGAAGACATTCCACCACCATTACCACAACGAAATCCACCACGTCAATTGCAATTGGATAATGGGAATATGCAAACGCCGCCTCCCCCCCACAACAGCCATAGCTTCTCGCCCATATCCGATTTGGATCATACAGCATCTAGTGTGGTAGTAGTAGCAGGCGAAGCTACCCCGCTACGAAATTCACCTCAGCCGGTCTGCAATTCGGGCACAAATTCTCCTCAAAATGTTCAGCACGCCAATGGCAGTAATGGCGGCGGCGGCGGCAGCAGCAGTAAATCGAAACGTTCCAAGGCCAAGACTAAAGCTTTATCGGATCCGAAAATGTCCACACAATTGTTTTTGCAAATGGAAAGTGCTGCCGGTCACACACACGCTCACAGCGCTGGTGATGGCAATGAATTGGAAGAAATACCACCACCGTTGCCGCCACGCCAACCCGGTATGCTCGATGAATCTCAATTGGCTGGCCATCGTGGCAGTATACAGAATTTGAATAGCAACATGCGGCCACCGCCGAACAGCATTGATACGCTGATGCAATATCCGCTGGTATCGACCTGTACACCAGTGCACCGTGACAATATGGCCGCTGCTTTTCCCCTGTCGCAACGTCCCAATATAGTGCAGCAATTACAGCAACATCAACAGCAGCAGCAACAGCAGCAGCAACATCAACAACAGCAGCAACTACAGCAATTGCATGGTGTTGCTGGTAATAGCGGTGGTGGTGGTGGTGGCGGTGTTATTGGTGGTCCCAATGCGGGTGTAAGTATATGACGCCATTTTCTTTAGGGGTATATTGTTTTAGTTGTTTTTGGGGTTGCAATAACTTTCTTCTTTTTTTAAAAAACATGGTATTTTCCTTTAAAATTTTTGATTTTTGAACCCCCCCAACGATATTTTTTCTTATTGTTGCTGGTGAAAGTTAATGGTTTTAAGAGTATTTTTTTTTTATTAAATCTTCTGTTTTTCTTTTTTCTTATTGTAACCTTATTTATCTTTTTCTATATTTTTTTGTTGTTGTTTTGATTAACCCAAAAAGTATTTTGCTTTCCTTTCATTCTTATTTTTCTCGGGATAGGGTACATGACCCGGCCCTTATCACTTTTTTTTTAACATTACATTACTGGACTAACCCCATATACCATACTTAGATAATAAGTCGCCTTATTAACCTTAACATTTAAACAAAACTATTAATTAATTTTTCTTTTTCATTTTATAGGGTGGGCCATTTGAAAATTTTAATTTAAAAATGCAATGCAAAAGAAAAACGATTTGAAATTTTTTCAAAATTAATTTTTTTTGTTGTGAAGTACAATTCCCAATTTCCGGCTGGGAAATGGAATATTATTTCATTCATATGGCTGCCTCGGCTGGCCTCACCGGACCTCAATAGATGGAATCAATTTTCGTGCCCGTTTTCTAGTGTATGGGGTCGTATCTCGGCAATGGCATCACGAATGTTGGCCTTTAAATGCTCAATTGGTTTGTTGGCTGTTCATTAACGGCGCCCCACAGCAAATAGTCCAACGGCGTCAAATCACAACTTTTTGGCGGCCAATTGACATTATCATTTCGGCTAATTAAACGGCCATCAAGTGTTTGATGCAATAAATCGATTGTGGCATGAGATGTGTGGCAAGTTGCATCATCCTGAAGTCGCCGTAGTCTAATAGGTAGTGTGTTGGCTTATTAGACGTAAGGCCACGGTTCAAACCCCAGGTCAGACATCAAAACGAAAATATGAAAAAATATTTCATCGGCGACTTCCTCTAAGCAGATTTCTGGCAAAAGCTCTGAGACTAAATTAGAATTTCCATGAAAAGTTATTCAAAACATCTCAAACGTTCGGAGTCGACTTTAAACTGTAGGTCCCGCCACTCATGTATAATGTTAACACACGCACAACACAAAAATGGTGTGAGAATCTAGGTCGTAATCCTGACTGAAGAGTTGTAATGATCAATTATGTATATTGTGTACGCATACGAGACGAAGAAAGGAGAATTTGATGAATAGGGTCGTATATCGACAATGGCATCACGAATGTTGGTCTTTCATTAACGGCACACCACAAAAAATAGTCCAACGGAGTCAAATCCCAGCTTCTTAGCGGTCAATTGACATCATCATTTCGGCTTATTAAACGGCCATCAAGTGTTTGATGCAAAAAATCGATTGTGGCATGAGATGTGTGGCAAGTTTCGGCATTCTATTGAAAGCAGACATCGTTCACATCAATACCATGAAGAGGGGGTAGCAAAAAATCGGTTATCCTGAGGCGATAGGTGTTTCCCTTGACCGTAATGGTTGCGACGTCCTCATTTTGAAAGAAATATGGAACAATGACGCCTTCGCTCCACAAACCGTACCAAACACTCACTCGTAAAAAGTGCATTGGCTTCTGTAAGACCACGTGTGGTTATCTGAGCCCTAAATACGGCAATTTTGCTTATTAAAGCGCCCACCAAGATGAAAATGCGGTTCGTGTGAAAAGTTGATTTTTTTTGTCAAAATCGACATCACCGCGTAATTCCTTGTTGGCACAATAAATCCCAGCGTAAATCGATTCATTACGTTCAGTGGAGATAATCTACTGAATTCTGTGACAGAATAGAATGACATAAGTATTGCCAGATCCGTAATAACCGATGGTTCAAATTTAAGCCGATACATAGATGACTCATCCTTTATTTTCAATAATTTTTGATGGTCTTTGCATTGATAAACAATATTCGTTATTAATAAACGTTAAATCCATATTTTCTTTAAATCGATTAACCTTACAGTGCTGCCACCTATTCTCGTTGGCAACTGTCGCTCAACAATGTCGCAAGACGCTGAGGCAATTGTATACCAAACTGAAAACTTGTAAATAAAAAAGAAAACTGGCTCCGTAATCAAGTACCCTTAAACCGTTTCCACAAGGTATTTCAAGTTCGAGTTTACTTTTCAAATGTAAAATACACAAACCCATATATTAAATGGATGCCAGCATAACCAACAGAATGGCAACCCTTTCCATAGTAGCATACCCTTCCTGGTAGCATACCATTTGTCCGCTTTTTAAATGTATTTCTTAATTGAATACGTGTATTTAGTGCAACACACGATTGCATGATTTTCTAATCGTGTGATTACTATTCCTATAGGCCTGCTCTCTCTCTCTCTTGACACGAAATCTAGCTGGATTCAGTTCAAAATTTTCATGCTTTCGGAAATTCCTAATTGTACTCAAATCGCTACGGTTGCATGTAGAAATTGCTCTGTCAAGCTACGTTGTATTTGAAAAGTTTCGTGAAGAAATGTTTTACGGTTGTTCTCTGTTGAATAATTGATAACCGAAAAACCGTGGCAAAGTTGAGTGTCATTTGGTGCCATGTCTACACTATCAGCCATTGATGTGTGCCGCTATTGATGTGTCCGGGGACTGCTAGTGTTTTTTGGTGAACAAAATTTCACTGGCAGTGGCCGCTTGACACTGCTGTATGCGATCAAAGTGTTGACTTAAAAAGTCAGACTTAAAAGTATATGATTCCCTGCCAATCTAATCAACCACACAGCAAGTCAATCTTGACTTCGAAACCTCCTGCCGATCTAACCAAACACACAATAAGCCAATCTTGACTTCCAACCCTCTGCTGATCTAACCAAACACACAGTAAGTCAATCTTGACTTTGACACCGTATGTCCCGACTCAATTCACTTCACCTAATGCCAGCCTGCTCGTCAAAAGTCGCTGATTATGCGGCAGTGATTCACAGAAGGCATTAACTTGTGAAATATCCATCCATCGATCTTTCCTATTTCAGTCTTACATGACAACATGATTTGATTTTCATTAACGACAATTAGCTTGTCAGATCGTGGTGAATCCTTTGATATTAGAATTAGTGAAACGTAATCAATAAAATAAAAATGTTCACGAGCATTCAATTCAATTCAGTCCCTTTGTTTTCATTTTTAACTGTATTGCTGTGGTCTAATATAGGCGAACACCATTCCGGGTGATCGATATATTTATTTATAACGCCATGTAAAGCAAGAATATATTTATTCACGTGTGTGAAGATAAATTCGAATTTGAAAATCCAGGACGCAATCCTTAAATTTTAGCAGCGCCACATTTGGCGTTAACAGAACAAAATTTGCCCTTAACAGAGCACTGTTAGTTGTTTGACAGTAGTCATCTGAACAAGCCCACTTGTTTAGAAGCTAATTTTAGGATATACACCCGGTCTATGAGTACCATACTGTAGGCAAATGGAGGTTCCAAGGCCTCTTAATATAATTAGCAATATAGTTACCTATAAAGTGATATGGTGTTGAGAAAATTGGCATTGAAAATGTCAATTTTTTGTTTGAAAAAGAAGATTTAGAAGATCATTGGCCATTTTGGAACATATGAAAAATAGTACACCTACCCGACTATGTACAATGGGTCAAATCGATCTCCGGGTACTGTACTTGTCTCAATTGACAAGTACACGTCCTCCAACCTAACCTAACCTACCCTACTATATGCAAATGGTAGTGCAAAGACTTGTCTTTCGAACTGTGATAGTGGGATAGCTGGAATATTTTTGGGATTTGAGAAAATTAGCCCATATACCTTTCAACATTATTATTCACAAATAATAATGATCATAATGAGAATTGAATTTTATATCAATCTACTTATTGCCACTGTTAAACAGTTAACAGTGCTCTGTTAATAGCAAATTTTTGACCTCTTAAAGTCAAAAAGTGGCGCTGCTAAAAGTGTGGGTTTGTGTCTTTGGGTTTTTTAATTCGAATTTAACTTCACATATATTATTTTCTTCCTGTACATTATGCTTTAATCCATTATATCGTATTAATTATTATTATTTTTATTACATTCATAAATCAATTCCATATCATCACTCATTTAACCAAACAATCATTTGATTTATTTTATTATTAATGTATTTAAGTATTCTTTTCTAAAACCTTGCTTTTAATGCTTTCCTAATAATAACACAATATGGCTCATACAATCACCAAAACTTTGTTTCCTTTTTTTTTTCTTATCCCAGTAGATGCCAATATCCCTGTTAAGTGTACAAAAATGTTTGTAAATTTTTAGAAATTCACCATAGTTTTGTAAACTCTGACTTTTATTCACGTTTTATTTGTATAATTCCGCTTTTCACAATAGAAAACAACAACGCCAGCACAACAACAATTGTAAAACTCTAAGGGCCATTTTTTGAATGCAAGTTTAAACTCGAGATTAAGTTAATCTCCAGTTAAACTTCGTTTTCAGTTTTTGCATTTACTTAATCTCGAATTTAACCTTACGGTTAAGCAGTTAATCTCGAGTTTAAACCACCAACGTGGGAATAGAATTTTACGTGGCTGGGTTAAACTCGAGATTAACTATGAAAAGTATTTGACAAATTTTATTTAAAAAAAGCTTTTAAGTGAGGAAAAGCCGAATAAGACAAATATTTAAGTGACTATTAATTATATAAAACACAAATTGACAATAGACAGTCTTAATTTATTTATTCTTTTAAGAAAATTATTTTTTTCCATAAAGATCAACAGTATTCAGCTTTTGTTTGTTTGTTTTTGTTATATACAAAAGCAAATTGTTGTGAAACACTTTGCAAAAGTAGTAAACAAAACAAAATAAACGAAAAAAATGCTGCCATTTTTGCTTATAAGTACGGCAGCTCTACAAGGTTAATCTCCAGTTAAATTCCCATTCAAAAAATGAAAACTCTGTTAACTGAAGATTAAATTTAACTGGAGATTAACTTAATCTCGAGTTTAAACTTGCATTTAAAAAGTGGCCCTAAGAGTCTAGAGAGTATAGTTTTCACACACACACTTGATTATGCTCCTTTATCTCTGGTAGTTTTAAATTTTTAGTATCAAACTTGTAGAATATATCCTGGTATATCTGTTTAATTGTAAATATTTTAAAAATTTTGCATGTTTTAGCTTAAAAAGAAATCAAAAAAACCTGTATAAAATATACGTGCATGTGTTTATATTCGTAATTTATTTGGGGAGTTTAAAACGACTTTGTTGCTTAAATATTAAAATCCGTTTTGATTTTTCAAATCTTTTAGGTTTTGGGCCAAACGCCACACAATTTGAATCATATGAACAAACATAGACGTGTGGTCTCCTCACCCGATAACATGCATACCAGACATCCAGGTAGGTTTTCTTCTTCTACATTTCATTTAAAAAACTTTTTATTATTTTGTTTGTGTTGCAGAACGTCAATTAAAAACAAATTCCGGTTCATGGGAACTTATTGAAAAAGACGATGAAGAAACACCACCGGGCACACCACCACCGCCATATCGTCATGCACATTCGGCTAGCATGTCAGGCAATGAGGATAGCATGCTAGAGCATGGTGCCGCTTCAAGCGGTGGCATTTTTGTGGAATCACATCACTTTACACCATTGGCGGGTGCCATTTCGCCACCGCCTTCCTCACATTCCAGTCGCATACAGGCGGCTCAAACGAGTGTCACACAAAAGGAAATCATTTCAATGGAAGACGAAGATGCCTCCGATCAGGAGGGTCCCTTCATCGATGAGAATGGTCCCTTTAATTCGTTTCAGCGTTTATTGGAGCCTGAAAATGTTGCATTTTTGGCAGTATTTTTAAATTATGTCCTCTCCAATTCCGAACCTGCTCCCCTTCTCTTCTATCTCATAACAGCTCTCTACAAAGAGGGCACCTCTAAGGATATGCGCAAATGGGTATATGAAATCCATTCGACATTTTTAGTGCCACGTGCTCCTTTGGCCTGGTTTCGCCAAGATGAATCTTTGGCCCGTGAGGTGGATGCCGTGCTGCAGAATGAATACGATAAAGTGGAAATCTTGCGAAAAGTCTTTTGGAAGAGTCGCAAAAAAGCACGTGATATTATCACTGAACAATTAAGAGAATTCCAACAGAAAAGAACCGCCGGCTTGGGCACCATTTATGGTCCTACAGATGCCCAACTTATGGAGGCTAAAGGTGACAAACAAAAAGAACAGCAAATATTCGAAGATACCCTGATGAAAAAGTTACAGTATCTAATGTAAGTTGCTAAGTTTACTTTAGTGAAAATTCGAAATTAAAATTTAATCCCCGTTTTTATTTTTAATTTCCTTTAGCGATGAATATGAAAAAGATTTACCATATGAGGATCCAAAAAAATCAGCCTTATGTTCGGCTTTATCGACGGTCATACATCGAACATTTATAACACGTTCCCATCCGAATAGTATTATCGATCGTGTTCATCATTTCGTCAGTCGTGAAAAGAGTTTCAAGTCACGTTTAATGGGCAAGAAAGGAAAGGTAAGTGCTACGAAGTGTTTCAAAAAAAGTTGTTTTGATTTAAATTCGCTGCAAGAGTAGACATTTGGACGTTTTTAACTGCATCGATGAGACTCATTTTTTAGATCAAATAGATAGGTAGGTAGGTTGGAGTGGTAGCTTTGATGCCAAAAGCTCACTTGAGCATGCATAGCGGCCCGTTGTGACGCCCCAGGTGAACGTAGTCTCTGTACTGACCAAGTTCCTTCAAACCAGGGAAGAAAAAGAAGTTGGTCAGCACAAGGGCTGCACAAATATTTGTGGGAGAAATTGTTTTGTTTTAACAACCATAATTTGTCTAACAGTTAAAGTGAGGTTATGTGAGTGTTTGTCATTGAGGTTAGTTTGATCGTTTGAGGTTGAAATTTGCTATTTTTCTATTTTTACGTGAGAAGTCGCCGCAGTCTAGTAGGTAGTGTGTTGGCCTATTAGACGTAAAGCCAGGGTTCGAGCCCCAGGCCAGACATCAAGACAAATACAAATAATTTACTTCGGCGACTTCCTCAGATTTCTGGCTAAAATTCTGAGAGTAAATAAAATTGCCATGAAAAAGTTTCTCAAAAAATCTGTCGTTCGGAGTCGACTTTAAACTGTAGGTCCCACCACTCATGTATAAAATTAACTGTGTGAGAAACTAGGACGTTGTAGAATGGGTCAATTCGACCACGTCCTCTAACCTAACCTAACCTAAAGTGAGGTTATGTGCGTGATTATCATTGAGGTTAGTTTGATCGTTTGAGGTTGAAATTTGTTGTTTTTCCGATTTTTCCATAGAGATTGGTAATTACGGTTTCGTTTAGACAGGCTGTAATTACGTGAATGCTTGTTTAATGTAAAGAAAACTAGTTTGGCAATTAATTTATCAGCATAGCATAGCCGTTATTGTTAATTAACAACTCCTTAACAGTATCGACGATATTAGTGGGTATAAATTAAACGGCCGACTCCTGACATGAGATTCACGCAATAGTTCTACTCCAGATGGTATTTACAGCAGACTTGACTTCATAACCTATATTTTTTCATTCACAGCGTTCTTACTTATAAGCATTGTATTTGGTTAAGCTTACTCTGCACCACGTTTGTCTTGTACATCCAATAATTATAGACGTCATTGACAAAGTGGTTAATTTAGTCAGGATCCTGTACTGGTGATCAGGGAAGACTTATGTTTCCTTTCACATGCATGACATTGTGGAGAAATATTACAGATTCCAAGTGCAAGGTTCGCTTTCATTTATTTCAGCTCATGACATCCATAGCATATTCAAAATTTGTGTCATTTGGGGTTAATTTTTTCGTTAAAATCACAAATCAGAAGAAGAATAGCCATTCCAGTATGCTGTTGAAGTTTTCTTTATCCTTAATATTCGGAAATCTACTACAACGAGAAGGGTTTCCCAACCTTGAGGGAAGTAGGAATTCCAGTTCGTTTGCACCACGGTGCAGCTAACTTGAATTCCTCAAGTATAGTAAGGTGATATCGTAATGCGCATTGACTTACTTTTTTAATTGGGACCAACACTCGGGGTATATTCCTTACTCATGCACTGTATTGTGCTGGAATATCACAAAGTAGTTTAGAATAGGTGGCGAAGAACAATTCTAGTCACACTCAAACTTTTTTAAGGTTCTAATGAAACCGTTTGGGCTGCCACATTCGCTAAGCTACGCAGAGGGTATCACTCTGACTACCATGTACAGACTGTACCTACGGACTCTGGTCTAACCAGTTGAGCTTTTATGGATTACAGGGCGGTAAGGATTGTCTCGTTATAGTACAAGTAGGTACCCTATTGCATAAAGTCTGTGTGACATCAATCTTGTGGTCAATATCACTAATTGACAGCATAATACCTACCTTAACTAGCCTATAGCGACAGGGAAACTTCTTTTCCCTTATAACCATTCTCTAAAGGAAATTTAATTCTATAATGTCTTGCTCTTGCTTTAACAGATCTTCCACACTTACTAATCCAAGCAGATGTTGTGTAAACACCATTTGTTCTGCTGCCCAATCTATCCTCTACATCGATTTAGATCGAGTCGTCAAGATCTCCGTTTGGTGAAAGAGTGGAGACAGTGATGTACGATATGTATTAACAATGGATAGATATTATGGGTGGGCCATCTATCGGTATAAATTTGAACCATCGGCTATTTCGAATCTGGCAGTACTTTTGACATTCTATTCTGTTACAATATTCAGTATTATCTCCCTACACTGAACGTTACAAATTGATTTACGCTTGAGCAACGTTAGGATTTATTGGGGGCCAACGAGAGACTGCACGATGATGTCGATTTTGCCCAAAAAAAAAAACATCTTTTCGGATGAAGCTCATTTTCATTTTGGTGGGTACGTTAAATAGCAAAATTGCCGTAGTTGGGGCTCAGAAAACCCTCATGTGGTCCTACAGAAGCCAGTGCACTCATTGCGAGAGACTGTTTGGAGCGGAGGTATCATTGGCCCATAATTCCTTGGAAGTTGAGGACGGCGCAACTATTACGGTCAATATAGCACCATGACAAGCGATTTTCTTGTACTCGCTCTTCATGGTATTGACGTGAACGATGTTTGGTTTCAACAGGATGATGCAACTTGCTACACATCTCATGCCAAAATCGATTTATTGCATCAAACACTTGATAGAAGTCGCTGTAGCCTGGTAGGTAGTGTGTTGGCTCATTTGACGTAAAGCCAGGGTTCGAGCCCCAGGCCAGACATCAAGACAAAATACAAAAAGTATTTCTTAGGCGACTTCCTCTCAGCAGATTTCCGGCAAAAACTCTGAGAGTAAATAAAATTGCCATGAAAAAGTTTCTCAAAAATCTGTCGTTCGGAGCCGACTTTAAACTGTAGGTCCCACCACTCATGTATAATGTTAACACACGCACAACATAAATGGTGTGAGAAACTAGGACATTGTACTTGCCCATTGTACGACCTCCGGGTACTGTACTTGTCTTAATTGACAAGTACACGTCCTCTTACCTAACCTAACACTTGATGGCCGTTTAATTAACCGAAATGATGATGTCAATTGACCGCAAAGAAGCTGGGAATTGACTCCGTTGGACTATTTTCTGAGGGGTGCCTTTACCTTGTCTTTTATATGGCAACATAAACAGTCTGGTGAATGATCTTGAAGTCGAATTTTCGTGGCTTAGCCTCCGCGAGATCTCTATAAATGTAAACATCGTTGTTTCATTATTGTTGTTTGTGTATTTTTTGTTTACATTTATTCTTGCAGTGTTTGTTTGTTGTTCACTTGTTTATCCCTTTTCCTTTATACTGGTGTTTTGTTAGTATATTTTTGTTTACTTGTTTATCATGTAAACAAGTTCATTTTTGTTTTGTTTTTGTAACTTTTGTTTACAATTTAAACGATGTGAAAACAAAACACCATTTCCATTTTCTTAACAATATTTTAATTTTTTAATTACAGATGATTGTACGTGGTCATCCATTGGTATTGCGTCAATACTACGAAGTGACCCACTGTAATCATTGTCAAACAATAATATGGGGTGTCAGTCCACAAGGTTTTCATTGTACAGGTATGTAATCAGGTCCCCAAAACTTGTTTATTGTTTGTAGAATTTTAAAATACTTTTTTCGTTTTTTTTTTTTTTTAGACTGTAAATTAAATATTCACCGTCCCTGTTCGAAAATATTGGAAGAAAATTGTCCTGGCCCATTACCGCAAGCGAAACGTAAAGATAAAGATTTACACAATGATAGTAAAATCAGTAAATTAATCATGGGCAAAATACGTCAAAAAACTTCAACGGATATGAGTGGTGGTAAGTTAATTTTGTTTTGATTGTAAATTGGGGATGTTGTTCTCATATTTTTAATTACTTTCTTTCTCTTTCCCTGCAATCTGTTTTTAGATAAACGTCAACGTCAAGATCCAGAAGATTTGGATCCCATGGATTATCCAATAGGTAAGTCGTTAAATTTGTTTCTGTTTTATAATATGTTCTCATCATAGTTCTGTCCTTTATGGCATCTTTTTCTCTGTGCTGTTTTTCTTTACGTCTCCAAGGGTTTGGATAAACATTTTCATTTAAAGTGTGTCCCTCAGATCATATGGAAAGATTCTAATCAGGCAACTTGTAACTCAACCAGAAGGAAGACATCCTTGCCTTCCATCCTTTTTTTTACGCCGAGGAGGGGTAAATGTACCTAACCGCACCGTAGAGGAAGTCGTCACATCCCCCGTGTGTGGGGCCCTCACCCACTAAATCGCCCTCGTCTCCTGTGGTCTTGTATGTGCCCAATCCGGAACTACGGTGGTATTACTTCGGAGTGGAGTAATTTTGGCCATTTGGCCTCTCCATGTTTATATCCGCGTCCGGATTGCGCGTCGAAAGTTGAGGAGACATCTAAGCGTCTCCACTATTTCTTTCGTTTAAATCATCATTTCGGTTTCGCTTGGCACGTGTGACAGTATCACCTCTGCCGATATGCTTACTCGTTCTGCAGCCTCAAGATCTCTCTTTTTCTTTTTAGAATGCGCTCTACGTAATTCACCACCGAGGTCCAATTTCCACTACTCGCAATCATGACCCCGACAATGTTAGCGGCTGTGATCGTTCCAACTATCGACGTCAGTACAGAGCGATAGCTATGCCAGCGTGCACACTCGAAAACAGTGTGCTCTGCGTCATCAATTACCTACCTCCCCTTCCTCGTAAAGACAGTAAGGGGAGGCGGTCTTACCCATTCTGTACAGATATTTTCTAAAATATCCGTGACCCGATAGCATCTGTGTAACGTTGTAATTTACCTCTCCAAATTTCCGATCAATCCATGGTCTTATGTCCGGAATAAGTCTCGCCGTCCATCTTCCTCTATCTTCCTCGTTCCAATCCAGGCCAATGATACAGTTACCGCAACTGAAGTTTAGTAGCACAATCAAGTTCCGTAGACCATCTAGGCATCTGGGCTCTTTTTGTAGTCGTCAAGGATAATTATGGGCTTTTAGTTCTGCTTTTAATGCTCTTCTATCTTGAGGAACTCATTTCCAAAGTATTTTTTGTCTACATTGGAGACATCTCTCCATTTGTGTCTGGAAAATTAAAACATTTTTCTATTTATCCGTCTATCTATTGTAAGATTAGCCTTTATGTGCAGCAACTAATGAAGGCTTTTCTTATTCAAAGACGAAATCTTTTATGGGCCCCAATAATCATTAACTACGTCGCATTTTAACCGACAAAAACCACTTCCACGGGACTGTCATACGGTATTACTTCACCGTGTGATCTGTTTTCTAACTATTCTTAAATGTGTGTCCCTTCTTCGCTTAACTGTGTGTATACTTCCCCTTTAGAAATTCCTAGAGAGACCTTTCTTCTCTCATCCACACTCATAGATTTTCTTTGGACTTTCGAATTTTCTTTTACCAGAAGATGACGAGCACTTACTGTTGCTTTTTCTTCAATAGTTATCAGAATAAAGTCGCCGTGGTCTAGTAGGTATTGTGTTGGCTTATTAGACGTAAAGCCAGGGTTCGAGCCACAGGCCAGACATCAAAATAAATACCAAAAATATTTCTTCGGCGACTTCCTCTCAGCAGATTTCTAGCAAAAACTCTGAGAGTAAATAAAATTGCCATGAAAAGTTTCTCAAAAATCTGTCGTTTGATGTCGATTTTAAATTGTAGGTCCCACACAACATAAGTGGTGTGAGAAACTAGGTCGTAATCCTGGCTGAAGGGTTGTAATGATCAATTCTGTATGTATGTATGTATGTATGTAGTTATCAGAATATTTTATTCTACATTACTAGCAACTGCCAGAGTTATTTTCAGATATCCAACTACGTAGCCTTGAATATTTTCTCCTAACAACGGGTACCATAACCATCCTTGCTGGAATATCCAGGCTTTATGCCAACCTAGTGAGCGCATACATCAAACAATAAGTCCGTTATCCTTGCCTGTTTTTTTTTTTGTCTTAGGCCGCAGGTGGGAATCTTCGAAAGACACTTTTGTTCCAACAAAAGAGTGCACGATTCACCATCACTGGTGCCTATGTACTAAACCCACCCCCTACACACTTTAACCACTCTCCCTCCGCGGGACTGCCGTAAGGTATTACTTCGCGGAGGTCGCTGGTTAGCCCTAAAGCTTGGTCATACACAAGCTAAATTTCGCCTCCGTTCCTCCAGCCTTCGGAGTTCTAACATAACTTCAGCCATCCTCTGACTGTATTGGCTCCATAGAATCCTAGAATTCAACACCTCCTCCATAAGCCGATTTGGTCCGAAACTCATTTCCGCGGGCCATCTAAATCTGGGGGCAGCATGTTGGAATATGCTCCGCGTCTTCCTCCTCCTCCTACACAGTTTGGGCATAAAGGGAAAGTATCATGTCCAAATCTGTGCAAGTATTTCCTGAAGCACCCATGACCAGTTAGGAACTGGGTCACGTAGTAGTTCAGCTCGCAATGTTTGTTCTCCATCCAAAGGGTTACATCAGGGACAAGGTGAAATGTCCATCTCCCCGTTTAAACCGTTCTCCCATCGTGACTGTAATTTGTGCATGGAAGTCATTTGCTCCTCCGCCTTTATAGCTACAGTTCGTCCTGGAAACTCGAGATGGCGAAAGTATATCCGCCTCATCTCAGGTATTGTGCTTTGCCAATACCAATACCGCTTCATCAGACACTGTCCTGAAGCCACTTACTTATCCTTGCCTGTAATAACTTTTTACTGTGCTCTGATAAACATTTTCATTTAAAGTTTCTTAATGCTGTCACCCGGTAGTTGTTGTCTTTCGTTTTGTACTTTGTACCCGATGACAACATTAAGTTCTTGTCAGTTTTTGAAATTGTTTTTCGTTTGTTTAGCTCAAGTTTTTAACAGAATGTTTAACAAAATAAAGAAAAACGAAATAAAAACACAACATTTCGTTGCCAACCCTATTGTTGGTATAAAATTTGGAAACATTTTCTGGTTTTTTTTTTATTAACAAAAAAGAAAAAGTTTTTAGAGAAATACCACACCACCAACTTATATTCTTCAAATACTGGGTGTTATCCTTTCTAATACCACTACACTCCTTGTTACTTTAGTTTTGGAAATGCGTAAACATATCAACAACAAAAAGCCAAAAAGAAAAAAAATATTGTATCGTTGTCGTTGTCGTTGTCATTGTTCCTTTTTGTTCTCTTCTCCTTTCGTTTTATTGTTTCTCGGTTATATGTTAAACGTATAGGAGAAGAGAAAATTCTCTGGAGTTTAAGTTGTTTTCAATGCAATTTTGAATGCATTCTAGCTCAAGATTTTTGTTTTCTTTCTTCCACCAAATTTTTTTCCCATTTTATGAAGACAATGACCCTCTTTTTTATGTAGTTTTTCTACATACACACCCAACCATATTAAGAAAAAACATAAAAATCCTTGTATTTTTTGGCTTTTCATTACATTTTCGTTTAGCATGATAAAATTGTTTATTATTGTTGTTGCTGCTTTTTGTTGCTTATTGCATTTCCAAGGCAATAGTGAATTTTATTATTTTGTTTTAAAGTCTCCTTTTTGTCTTTAACTCTCATGTTTTTCCTCATGGGTTTTCAAAAATATTTCTGTTGTTTTTAATTTGCCAGAGAAAATTAACTTTTCTTGTTCCTAATGTCCATATCAGAGATCAGTAATGAATCGTTTTTTCGCTACTCTTGAAATTTTTAATTAGATTTGTTGCTCTTGTATCTTGATGGACACATTTCCAAAGTATTTTTTGTCTACATTTGGGGCATCTTGCCATTCCTGTCTGGAAAATTGAAACATTTTTCTATTTATCCGTCTCTCTATTGTAAGATTAGTTTTTATGTACAACAACTAATAAAGGCTTCTCATTCTTACCTACAATTACTCTTACCTACATCGCATTCTTACCGACAAAAACCACCTCCACTGAACTGCCACACGATATTACTTCACGATTTCCCTTCTTCTTCACTCAATTGCATGTATATTTTCCTCTAGGACTTGGTGCTTTTATTTCAACAGTGATGAAACTAGGTTTATTGCAGTAGCCGACAAGAATAGCAAACGCTTTTGCTGAACCCTTTCTCTCTTATCAATACTCATAGATTTTCTTTAAACTTTTGAATTTTCTTTTACCAGACGCTGTAGCACTGACTGTTCTTTTCAATCCAGTGCTTATCAGAATAATTTATTCTACAACACTAGCAACTGCCAGAGTTATTTTCAGATATCCAACTAAAGGGTGTTTTTTTTATAGAGGTATAGAACTTTAAGTTGCAATAAAACAACGATGGATTATTCGATTGACATGAATTTTATTTATCCGAAAGATAATCTTCTGGCATTACATTTTAAATATGATTTCTGGCATATGACCGCCACGGCTGGCGCGGATGTAGTCCAATCTGGACGTCCAATTTTCGATGACTTTTTCCAACATTTATGGCCGTATATCGGCAATAATACGGCGAATGTTGTCTTCCAAATGGTCAAGCGTTTGTGGCTTTACCGCATAGACCAATGACTTTACATAGCCCCACAGAAAGTAGTCTAGCGGTGTTAAATCACAAGATCTTGGAGGCCAATTCACAGGTCCAAAACGTGAAATTAGGCGGTCACCAAACGTGTCTTTCAATAAATCTATTGTGGCACGAGCTGTGTGACATGTTGCGACGTCTTGTTGAAACCACATCTCCTGGACGTCATGGTTATTCAATTCAGGAATGAAAAAGTTAGTAATCATGGCTCTATACCGATCACCATTGACTGTAACGTTCTGGCCACTATCGTTTTTGAAAAAGTACGGACCATTGATTTCACCAGCCCATAAAGCGCACCAAACAGTGAGTTTTTCTGGATGTAACGGTGTTTCCACATACACTTGAGGATTACCTTCACTCCAAATGCGGCAGTTTTGTTTGTTGACGTAGGCATTGAACCAGAAGTGCGCTTCATTGCTAAACAAAATTCGCTTATGAAATTCGGGAACAACGGTAATCTCGTTTTGGGCCCATTCGACGAATCTACGCCTTACTTGATGATCGTTTGGCTTCAAATCTTGCACGAGTTGGATTTTGTAAGCACGCAAACCAAGATCCTTCCGCAAAATCTTCCATAAAGTGGATGGACACAGATCCAATTCCTGTGCTCGATGGCGGATGGACTCATTCGGGTCTTCCTCAATGCTACGCTCTACAGCAGCAATAGCTTCTTCTGTACGCACCATACAGCGACTCTGTGGATGCGAGTTATCAATAAGAGTAAACGTGGTGCGAAAACGTTCCATGGTTAATCGAATTAACTGCTCTGATGGACGATTTTGTCGACGATAAAATGGACGTAGTGCGCGATACGTTTTCCGCACGGAACCATTCAGGCGTGAGTCTATTCATGATGAATTGCCAACCTGAGAATAAATCACTTGACAGCTGTTAAATCGGTCGCCATCTTGAAAAGTAATGCCAACTTAAAGTTCTATACCTCTATAAAAAACACCCTTTACATAGCCTAGAACATTTTCTTCTAAAAACGGCTGCCATTACCATCCTTGCTGGAAAATCCAGGCTTTATGCCAACCTAGTGATGAGCGCATACAACAAACAATAAGTCCGTTACTCTTGCCTGTAATAATTTTTTACTGTGCTCTGATAAGGCGTTTGTCACCTCTTTGCCAAACGTCAAAATAATTAGCTCCTATCGAAATAAATGATCAACTTTGAAGACTTCAACATGAGCATATGATTTCATTTTTTGTACGCAGCACGTTGTTCATACATAACATACTACAATAGTAGTTACAGATTCGAACCCTAAACAATTGTTGTAGTAATGACGAACGACTCATTATCATTCTTAGTTTCAAACTGTTTGCATCAGATACTCAAGTACACTTAATCTGAGGTACTCTTACACGCAGTCGTTGAGTTAATGTTTCGGAAACCCGTATTGATTAGACAAGACTCCTTAGACCATCTATTCAAAGGCTGTTTTTAGACACTTGCGTTTGGTTTATACGACTTTCGTAAAGTCAAAGTTGCCTTAGTTAAAGTTAAAGTTGCCTTAGTCTAGAAGTTGTGTTGGTTTATTAGAAATGTATTTCTTGGCTTATTAGACTTGAGACCTCGGTTCAAACCGCAGGTCAGACATCTCCAACAAAAACGAAATATGAAAAATATTTCCTCGGTGAATTCCTTTAAGCAGATTTCTGGTAAAAATTCGGAGTGTAAATCAAAAATTGCCACGATAAGGTTTCTCAAAAATCTGTCGTTCGGAGTCGACTTTAAACTGTAGGTATCGCCGCCACTCACGTATAAATATTAACGCACACAATATAAGTGGTGTGAGAAACTAGGTCGTAATCCTGACTGAAGGGTTGTAATGACCAATTCTGTATGTATGCATGTATAGGTTGAGTTATGGAGAGTCGAAATCAACAACAACATCATACGTGTTGTTAAGTATGAATGAGTATGAGAAGTACTTCAAACTTTGAATATGAGTAGAGAGGTTCCATGACATTAAAATAACTATGAATGCGTATAAGAATCAGAAATTATGAGTATCATTAGATTCTATTCATATTTTTTAATACTCATTGCTGATCTCTGGTCCATATATTGTAGTCGGTTCGCATTTTCCAATTGAAATTGAATATAAGATAATTGCCTTGGCTTATAGTCGCAAACGACCGGCCCCCTCTTGATTGGTTGCAGTATTCGAAACTTTCAAGTTGTTTTCGATCATTTTTTTCGCACATTTCGTACAGTATTTTGGCGATAACTTTTTATGTTGGTCTTCAAATGCTTCAATGTTAGACGATCATTCGCGAAGCTATAGTTTTTCTCGTAGCCCCACAAAACACATGATCTTCATGACAAATTAACGTCACCAAAACTTGAAATTACTTGTCCAGGAATCTTTTAACGGCAACGTTACATTCATCTGTTTTTAGGCATCTGGAAAATGACCTCCATTTAAATATCAAAAATAATTGATTGGATTGGCATAAAAAAGAAAGTGGTGACCATTACCAGTTGTTTAGTGAATTGGGAACCATCATCTCTTGTAAAATTTCCACTACAGAGAATCATAAGAGAGCAGTGATACCTCGTTACCAAGTTGTATTTACCCCACAATGTTGATTTATCATGAATATACACAATGAATGAGAAAAATATTCCCAAAAGAAACTTCTTGCCGACTCAAAATCCATAACAAGGTTTAGCTTTAGGTTGGAGGACGTGTACTTGCCAATTGAGATAAGTACAGTACCCGGAGGTCCAATTGATCCATTGTACAATGTCCTAAAGGCGAGGGAGGATAATAGGGGAGATAGGGAAAAAGGAAGAGGAAGTAGGAAAGGGGGAATAAAGAAGCACAAATTAACAAAACACACAAGAGAGCGTGACTACACTATTGAAGCCCTAGCACTTCTCAACCAGCTCAAACTTATAATGAATCTATGGAGAGCCTTTATGTCAAAGAAGCCCCTGACAAGAGTCTTGAACTTCAACCTACTAAGGTCTGGACAGTTACAGAGGTGGTGTCCGATAGTCTCCAACTCCTTCTCATCGCAACATACCCTGCAATAGTCCGGCTGGGATCTGTTCTAGGTCCTTGTCAACGATCTACTCTCGCAGTGCCCCGTAATAAACCCAAATAACCTTAAGCTGACCTTATCAAGCCCAGCAGCTAAACCTGTTCTTGCACTGTGTATAGCAGGGGCCATAGACATCTAGAAACATAACAACCCAATTCTTTCCCCCAACGACTCTGCTCTTCCCCCCTGAACCAGATTGGGGCAGATTGGGGAATCAGAACCAACTATTACATCGCCTTCAGAAAGTGAACCTAAACTAGCGGGAGCATCCGCCGTTTCATTACCAAGTATTCAGCTATGACCCGGAACCCAGCATAGACGGATACGATCTTGTCCAAAAGTCCTTAACGACTCCTTGCACTAGCGCATGAGCCGTGATTTGCACCAGACCGATGCAATGGGCCTTAGGGCAGCCTGAATGTCAACGAAGATTTTATAAGATTCCAAATCCGAAGTAGGCCCACCAGCTATGACCTCGATAGTCGTCAAGATTGCGAAGATCTCATCCCTTAACCTGAAGTAAAGTTCAAGACGGACTCCTTGGACTAGCGCACGAGCCGTGATTTGCACCAGACCGATGCAATGGGCCTTAGAGCAGCCTGACTGTCAACGAAGATCTTATATGATTCCAAATCCGAAGTAGGCCCGCCAGCTATGACCTCGATAGTCGTCAAGATTGCGAAGATCTCTGCTTGAAACACGCTAGAGTCATCCTTTAACCTAGGACGTTGTACAATGGGCCAATTCGACCTCCGGGTACTGTACTTGTCTTAGTTGACAAGTACACGTCCTCTAACCTAACCTAACCATCCTTTAACCTGAAGTGAAGTTCAAGACGGAGTTTCCTACAAAAAACCCCAGCATCTGTACCTCCACCTAACTTCGACCCATCTGTGAAGATGGATATACTTTTCTGTCCCTGGAGTACCCCACCATTCCATAGTGCCCTATCCGGCATAAGTATCCAAATTCTATAACATTATCATGCAAAATTTGTGCTTCCAAAAGTTTCCATAAAATTTTTTAATATTTTTTTTCTTATTTTAAATTTCATCTTTATGACAAATTATTGCACGAAATTACTTGTTATCTTGCCTAATATTCCCTCATTTATTTTGCTTAAGCACTCTTGAGCTTTTTTTTTTCTTCTACTCGTGTTACTCTCTTAATAATGTAATGTAAAGATTTTTATAAAAGAGAAATTCAAAGAGAAACCCTCATATTTTTGCGCTCTTTTATTGCAAACAACTGTTCATGTTGTTATTGGAAGTGTGTTTGTTATACTTTTTTGCCTTTGCTTTTGATTTTCTATCATGATTTTGCTTTTCTGAAAACATTAGGTATAGCAGGGATGGAAATTAGGTTTTTAGAGGCATTTTTAAAGAAAGAGGGGACTATTTTTTTTCTCCTTTTTGTCTACGTTCTGCATAGACAAGAACAGATGAAAATTTCTTGAAGCCAGATTGTCCTACTATAAGACCTCCTACGAAGTTTCTGAAGCATCAGACAATTCACTACCGGCATGTAAGATCCGGCAATTTATTGTTTTGTTTACCAGTTTAAGTCCGAATAAGTAATTTCCTTAGTCAATTCCTCTGGACACATAACAAAACCATTTTGAGCCTCCAATCCTGTCTTACGGTCTCCCAACGTTATTGAATTCCATTCCTTTTCACTTCCACCGAATTAAGTGACTCACTTGGGAAATGTTGCGAAGGATATTTAACATGAAAATAAAACTGGTAACCGTTACTAAAGCAGTAAATTTTCCATCTCTGTTGCTTAAAAAATAGAGAAACAAAGAGAGAGAGAAATTGCGCAATTGAAATTGATAGAGAGAGCAACATACCGGCTTTTTGTTTAGTTGTTGTGTTGTGTGATAAAAGCAACAAAAACAATCATTTTAAGAGTGGCAAACAACTCGTTTCCTTAGCGTGTTTATTGTATTTTTTTTTTCTTGAATATTTTTTACGATTCAATGTCGCTGCTGCAAGAGCAAATGTGAATAGCAGTGTTGCCATAATAGAAGAATTTCCCTCAAAATGGGGAAATTTAAGTTTTTCAAATTGAGATAAAAAAATTTGAGAGAAACTAGTGATGAACATTATAAAAATACATCGCTTTGCTTGCTTATAAGCTTCCTTCTGAAATGCATTAACGCCTCACAGTTTCCAAGTAAGTGTTGTGGTAATTTGTAAGCTCATTTAGAGAGATCTTCGTACTTGTTCAACGTGTTCTTTGAGGCCACGACAAACAGTAAAATACCGGTTATTATCCTCAGGCTACCTTTCGATAGTCTCTTCTCATTTTAATTACCCAACATGGCTTAGATTGTCCCAAATCCGTTTGACTTGCAAAAATTACTAAGTTTCCCATCCTTTGGAACCTTTCTTACTACTTCACGGAAAGGTTCCGGGCTCATTAGCGGTGTTAAAACTATACATACGTACATACATACTTGGTTATTACAACCCTTCAGTCAGGATAACAACCTAGCTTCTCACACCACTTATGTTGTGTGTGTTAATTTTATACTTGAGTGGTGGGACCTACAGTTTACAGTCGATTTCAGATGATAGATTTTTTCAGAAACTTTTCATGGCAATTTTTGCTTACTCTCAGAGTTTTTTTTTTGTCAGAAATCTGCTGGAAATATTTGTTTATATTTCGTTTTGTTGGAGATGTCTGACCTGGGATTTAAACCGTGGTCTCATGTCCAATAAGCCATCCATACCTATTCTAAAACAAATGTTCTTTAAGTCTACGACGAACAGTAAACTTACAATTATTATCGTCAAGCTTCTTGTCGAAAGTCTAAAAGTCAAATCACTTTTCATTGCTTAGGTGGTAGTAAACCCGTTTCTCTTGAGATATACTATCCCTTCTCTATGCTTCGAAACCTCTCTTATTCGCCCACAGAAAGGTTCTGCGCTCATTAGCGATGTTAAAACAAAAGTATTCTCCTCACAATCTGTTCTGCCTGCTCATTTCCGCGAATTTTTACAAAACCTGGGAGCCCTGCCTTGCTGATATCTTTCGCTGCCGTTAACTTTCGCTTGAAAGAAACTCGCGAGTTTCTCCATGAGGTCTGAATATTTCACTCGCAGCCGAATACCTCCTCTTCTATACCACTTAACCCATCTGTATACCATAGAACAACGTTTTGGGGAATTTTAGGATTTTGAATCTCTAAATCGGGCATTAAAATTAAAAAACAATCTAACAACACTGTATTGAAAAACCATTCGATTTTATAGCTTTTGACTTGTATCTCCATTTTAACTCGCTCTCTTCCTCTCTGCTCACCATTTTAATAACGGCAACTCTCAATCAACTGCTTTGCGTGATAAATAAATTATTCGTTTATATAGTTTTCTGGCATTGAAATCCTTCCTTCTTAATTTCCCTTATTGTTGTTGTTTATGCATGACATTCAACGTGAAGTTATTTAATAAGCAATTTGTGTAAAACCGTTTAGAAAATTTACCGTAATGACTTGAATATTTGGTTAATAATAATACCTTTTCATTATTAATTTCAGCTCTTCCAGTCTATTTAGCAACATAGTAAATTAAAAAAATCTAAGTTGACATCCTTGCTTTCCTTCCTTTTTTTATAAAGCCTGGTAGAGTAAATCAATTTCGTTCATACCACAACCACAACACAACGGCAGCCCTTTTTTGTGCCTTTCTTTTGTTATTGTTTGTATTTCATTGTTACTGTTTAATTGTTATTGTTTTTGTCTACACAACTTAACTTTCTCGCAAGAAATAAACGTTATTTTTTGTTTCCTAACTCCGAAGAGAACATGTCGGCGTGAGTTTTCGATTGATTTCGGCTGCTTCTTAATGCCGATGTGTAAGTGTAAGAGAAAGAAAGAGTGGGTGGGTGGTTTTTGGGCGTGTGGAACGAGATGTGTTGTCATATGTTTTGTAAATAACAAGAACGAAAAAAGAGATGTCGTATGCAAAGTGTAAAGAGACATCAATATGATATAGAAGTAAATATTTCTCTTTTTGTATTTTAAATCACTCAATTCCATTATTGTCAATTTAAATAAGCTTTTATCGTTTTTGAGTAATTTTTCCGCGTTTTTTTATATCAATAAAAATCACTCAATTCCATTACAACCCTTAGTTAATTTTCTAGGGGCTTTAGGGCCATTATTACAACTTTCCGTTAACTAAAGGGAGGATTTTAACGAACAGATAAATTGTTTTTCATTATTATAAGTGGACAAAACGGTAGAAGTGATCGTTAAGCTAAAGGGAGGATCATTCTACCTTTAACATTTAAAGGTCACTTTATGTTTGAACTTGCCATCTTATATATTATTTTCAATATGGCAACTTCAAATTTAAACAAAATGAGCATATACAACAAAAAAACGATGCCCGTCATTTCCACTGCGTTAAAAAAAAACTTGTTTAATTGAGCAGTTTTATCGACATTGCTCCGGCATTGCCATATTTTTGAAAATTTTTATCTGTAAGTTGTACTTTCCAGTTCCCTTTAGCTAAAGGTACCTTTAACTAAACCCAAGTTTAACGGCAAGTTGTAATAATGGCCCTTAGTTAGGTATTTTTTTTCTTCTAGTAATTTTTCAGTGTTCTTTTTCCAACAACAAAAAAGTCGCAACAAAATATATGTTTCGTTAAATTAATAGGTTTTTCAAAAATAAACAGGAGGAAAATAAATGGCCTGCTGTAGACAGTCCGCGTTTAGGCAAGGCTTGCCTAAGGTTAGTTATTGGCTCATTACAAGGCACTGCGAGATAAGATCGCTGACAAGGATCTGCAACAGATCCCAACCGGAAGTGCAGGAAATGTTGCGATGAGTAGGTGTTGGAAACTATCGAACGCTTCCTCTGAAACTGTCCAGCCCTTAGTAGGTTGAGGACCCTGGGAGAGGCTTCTTCGAAGGTTTTGACACTCTATCAAGAGCTAACATTAGGGCTCTCCATAGATTCATTAATATGTTGAGCTGATTGAGAAGTGCTAGGGCATCAAATTTGTAGTCGTACTCTCTTGTGTGTTTGTGTTTCATCTTTTTTCCTCCGTCTCTTATATCCTCCATTTCTACCTCTTCGCCTTTTCCAATTCCCTATATCCTTCCCTAACCCTGTCTCTCTCTCTCTCTTTTCTAGGACATATGGGTCATTTTGATCTCTGGTTAGTGTTCTTGTCCCAATGACAAGTATACATACGTCCTCAAACCTAACTTAACATAGATATTCTCACTCAACATATAAATAAAGTGAGTGCTAAACATTTCGCTGTAGCATTTGTAGAATTATACACGTTGCCATATACCGGATTTCCAAAGAAACGTCAAACTTCAGTGTTTGTACTCACTTTGTTGCTTCACTTTTCGGGCTTTACCTAAATTTATATTAAGAATATATTCGATATGTGCAATTGTTTATAATGTTTAATTATCTAAACCCTTTTTCCAGCGCTATAACGTGTACTTATAAACCGGGAGATAGAAATTGATAGACATTTATTGCGAAAATAATGAATTTAGTAATAAAAAGATTTATAGCCGCTATTTGATTTGACTAATTTCGTTCCGGCAAAGTAGCCTTTTGACACATTTCATTTGATTTTCTAATTTTATTTATTTAATTACGGTTGTTTAATTATTTCTTTCACTTTTGTCTCTTTTTAGGTGAGTTCACGGTTTAAATTTATATATGAAATGGTTAAACAAATTGCATTTAAGAAGGTAATTTCTATTATGTGAGCTTTAAAAAATTTAAATATTTTCTTGATTATAAATGCCTTGAAAAACGCTACAATATCGTTTGTAATATGATAAAAATCAGCGAAAAAAAGTCTACATGCACTGGTGTATGTAAACTTTTTATTTGACTGTATATTGTCACTCCCATTATAATACCTCACTGTCAATAGAGTATTAAGGAATAAGCAAGATTCCATTTTGTTCCTTACCAGTGCGAAAAAATTTTCCGACCGTATTTACATAAAGAAAAACCCCTAAAACATTAAACCAATTGCGTTGAACGTTCATGGTTTTTTATGTTTTATTTTCTTTCAAATTAAATTGATTAAATAATTGCTTTATTTCCTTTAAAAATATCCTTGAAGGAAGAACTTATTAATTTTGCTAAAAATAACGAAAATGGCAACACTAATGCTACCGCCAGTAACGTGTTAAACAAAATGTATGATATTGAGTCACATTTCATTTCGATTGCATTCCCTAACACTCTTATTAAAAAATATCTCTTCAGACTTTAAGAAATTTCAAAGAGTACGTACGATACGAGCAAGTAATTGTTGAGATTTTGCAATCTCTTTAGTTTTGTGTTTTAATATGTGTATGAATATGTGCCTCATGTGCAGATGTTTATTAATTGTTGTTTTTGTTTATTGGGTTTTGCGCTTTGCTATTTGTTTGTTGTTTTCATTCCAACATACCAATAAATGTGTGTGCAAAAGCAAAAACACAAACAACCACATTGACTAGAAATATTTTTCACATCTAATGTGAGCAATGTTGTATGATTTTCGATTGGAGTAGCAAACGTTCACACACCGCTAGAACAATAACAATAACGCCAAGACTGGAGAAAATACACAGTAGCAAAGGCAAAAGCAAAGGCATACGCAAATGCAAACGTTAAAGCCAAAAACAAAACCATAACAGCAACGAGCGAAATCATCATCAGAATAGAATCTGAAACGTATGATGGAGTAGTTGTACTTTGAAAAACGATAAAAACGGACGTGTAAAGCAAAATTATAGAAACGATACGAAAGTGTGGTGTATGTATGTACGAGTTAAAAAAAAAATAAAATTAAATTTAAAGTAACAACGGCAAAAATACCGCTAACAAACAAAATAATCATAACAACAACTAGGTATTAAAAAGAACAACAAGAAGAAGAAAAAAAAAATCGGGCGTGTGTTACATTTGTTTGCAGAAATTTTCTTGTGCTACATTTTCTTGTTGTTTTTCTTTGCAAAATTATTAAATTTAACAGAAAAATATCAACCAAATTAAAAAATTGCAAGAATTATTTGTGAAATTATTAAACAAATTGGAAATCATAACAGAATAATAATCGCAAAAAAAATCAGTGTCTGCCTGTTTTTTTTCTTTTTTTTTTCTTATTTTCCCCCTGCCGAAGTGATACTTTTTCTTGCAACTAAGTGAGAGAGAGTTTGTGTCTTTTTTTGCTCTCTTTTTTTACATTTTCTTTTAAAATAAACTCCTCCGGTATGTGTTTGTTTCTCTTTAAAGTGTAAGCTAAACAACAACAACAGAAGAAAACTTGATGGAAAAAATAGTGTGTGGCTGTCTAACAAAAATTATTTGTTTTTAAAACTCCGTATGAAATATTTCAAAATTGTGCAATTAAATCACAGTAAAATAATATAATTAGAATGGAAAAGTTTAATAATTTAAAATAATATTTAATAATTTAAAGAAAATTCGAGAAAAAATATTATACATACATATATATGTGCTTGTGCATGTTTATTGTGTGACAACCAACGTATGAAGAATGTAAGCAAAAGTGTTGTCAATATACGTTATTTTTTTCTAACTTTCTTGAGTGTATGTATGAGAATTAAAACCGTTTGAATGGAATGAACTCAGAATCCTTTAACTTATTTTTTAATAATTGAGCACATCTTAAATTCATAAAATAAATATTGTCCCTTAACTCATATCAGTTTTAATTTTATTCGTTATTGTTGTTGTTCAATTTTAGAGTTTTTACAATATGATGTCATTTCCCTATTTCCCCGATAAAAACGCAAATTTAATATTTTAATTATCTCGATAGCTTAACAGCTGTATAACTAACACACCATTCATACCTGCCTTAAAAATATACCTATGATTATACAGTGGCGTGCAAAATTATTCACACATTATTTTTTATTTTTTATTTATAATTTTATATTTATATTTTTTTTATTATAATGGCAACCTTGGACTGTGGCTGATACAGTTGGCGCTGTTAATAGTAGAGGCGTAAGGCCACGGTTCAAACCCCAGGTCAAACATCTCCAACGAACTAAAATATGGAAAAAGATTTTTTCTCAGCAGATTTCTGTCCAAAAAAAATGAAAAGATTCTCAAAAATCTGTCGTTCGGAGTCGACATTAAATTGTGAGTTCCGCCACTCATGCATAAAATTAACGCACACAACATAAGTGATATGGGAAGGTAGGTCGTATTCCTGACTGAAGGGTAGGAATACCCGCAGGGACCTTTTGTTCTTATTTTGCTTTCATTAATAAAACTTTTCTGGCTAATCTAGTAATTGGGGTAAACTGTGGCAGGTTCTAGGATACTAGGCCAGGGTTGCCAACTGTTGTCTTTTAGAAACAAAGCCACTGTGTTGGTTTGTTGTATTTGTTGTAATGCCATAGAAATCTGAGGAATGATGGCGCTCGATATTAGTTTTTGATGTTATTCTCTCTGAAGAGTTAGGAATCAGTCGCTATGCTTTCTAATACGGCCTCAATACGTTTCAATTAGTTGCACAACAAATTAAATCAACGTTTGGTCGTCGTTTTCTAACAAATTTACTTATAAGTAGCGTCTTATTGGCTGTTGGTTGAATGAAAATCAGAATTTTTTTAATCTTTATCAACCAACCGATGACCAACCAGCCATTCAACATAAGAATTGTTTGTACACAATTACAGTGGTGGTCTTATAATTAGAAACGACTTAGCAACATGTATGTTTGTTAATTTGTTTTACAGTTTTCACTGTGCACCTGGAGATCAAAGGCTTTGTTTGGAGGGCGTCCTACATACGTTTTTCCATCAGATTGAGGGACAAATTAAACTTAGATTCGTCACTCCAAAGAACTCTGTTTCAGAAACATTGTTTCTAATTATAAAGCCACCACTGTATAAAGTCGTACAACCAGTCGTAATGTGCGGCCCGCAAAACATTGGCCTTTTAATTTTTAAAATTTAAAAACAATAATGAACACCTTTAAGTCTACTCTACGGTTGCCAGATATGTGTTGAGTGTTTAAAATCTGTGAATATTTTTTGTATGATTTTAGGTACACGATATTGTCTGAACAATTTCAGGCCAGAAACTTTGACAGTGGTCCTTATGTTATTCATGCTTTTAATGAAATATCCGTACTAATAGAAACTAAAAATAAATCGACCAAGCACATCAGTTATCCAACAACTTAGTCCATATTTTACCTGTACAAGATCATTCTAAAAGCCGTGAATTAATTCCTTTTTACTACACCTTATATTATTTAGACTTCTTTTTAAAAGTTTAAAACATCACAAACTATTATTTAAAATTAAAATAATTATTAAATACTCAACCAGTGTTTAATTTTAAAACAACATCATGCGATTAAACTTACCATACGCCCCTTCACACACACTCCATTCCTAAACCGTTTCTTGAAGCATTTTTTTTTGTTTAAAACTGACAACAGATTCGAAAAAAGAGAAACAAATAATTAAATTTAGATACAATGAATGAACACAGCAACAAAAACAACAACAGCATCAACACCAACACCAAGCAGCAGCAGCAGCAGTAGCAGTTGTTGGTTGCAATAGTAGGAATAAAGTTATAAAAAGCAACAAAAACAATAACAACAACAGCAAGAAGAAAACAAAGCATTACAAGAGAGAGAAAACTGTTAAATCCTGTTAGTTTTCTCAAGTGGAATAATTATGTCAACAGTTTTCATTCTTTTCATCTCTTTTTTTCTCTTTTGTGCTTCCCCTTCATTTCTTTACTTATTGTTGTTGGTGTTGTAGTTGTTTTTATTTTTATTATTATAGTTTCAATAACAAACGGTGCTCCCTTATGTCTCCTGTGGTAGATAATTTTGCCGGTTGATACAATCGAATAAGTTTTGTCGGTAAAAGAAAAAAAAAAGAAAATAAACAGGAGTCACGGAGCGTTGTTGCAGAAACTATAAAATTATTGCTGCAGCATCAAAGATTTAGTGACGAAAACACAACTCGTTGGCATATTAGGGTGGTAGTGTTTATGTAAGAAAACTATGGCTGGAAAACAATTTCTTACTGTTATCCCCACATAGTTAGAAAAATAAAAAAATTGTCTCTAAAACTCCCAATTTTTGATTGTAGCCATACGATCGCTAGCTATAGCGTCCCCTAAAGAGATGTTGACATTACCTTCCACGCGTTTTTTTTTTCTTACAATTTCCTGAAGTTGTTTACTATTGGAATGGTTTGTTTTGTTTGAATTAAGATTCGCCATAATTTTCCGACCCCACCACAACCATAAACCTAGAATGTGTGTGAAGATAAATTCGAATTTAAAAACCAAAGACGCAAACCCACACTTTTAGTAGCGCTAACAGGGTAAACTTTTCTATTAAAATTTATTATTTCTGTTAAAATTTATGGATTGCGTCTTGGATTTTCAAATTCGAATTTACCTTCACACACATAAACCTACAAATTTTTTGCATACTATATGCTGTATTTGGGGTCATTATCGTCTGAATGATTTATTTGAGTGACGTTTATTCACTACAATGTACACGATATCACAATATTTTGCAACCACCATTGTGTAGACTGTAGACTTTCGATTCGTACAATGACAGCATATGACGTCATTTGTCATAACACAACATAACAGATATGAGCTTCAAATCACGCATTGGTTCCTGCTGCCAACAATGTTGAGCGTTCCTATAAAACGACTGGTGATTACCTAGTCCAATTGAGACAATTGAAACATATTTGCTGTAGCAAGTCAGAGAGATTGTGTCCTCCCTGTCCCTGTGTAACTTTTGAATGATTTACCTTTGAATGATTTAAAATTTCCCTCAGAATTCCCCGGCAATTATGACAACTTTTGCTTGTTGCTCGATGTCAACAAGAATAACTCCCTGCCTAGTAAAGGGTGTTTTTTTTATAGAGGTATAGAACTTTAAGTTGGCATTACTTTTCAAGATGTCGACCGATTTAACAGCTGTCAAGTGATTTATTCTCAGTTTGGTTTGGCAATTCATCATGAATAGACTCACGCCTGAACAACGCTTGCAAATAGTGGAATTTTATTTCGAAAATACTGGTTCTGTGCGGAAAACGTATCGCGCACTACGTCCATTTTATCGTCGAAAAAATCGTCCATCAGAGCAGTTAATTCGATTAACCATGGAACGTTTTCGCACCACGTTTACTCTTATTGATAACTCGCATCCCCAGAGACGTTGTACGGTGCGTACAGAAGAAGCTATTGCTGCTGTAGAGCGTAGCATTGAGGAAGACCCAAATGAGTCCATCCGCCATCGATATCGCCATGATTACTTACTATTTCATTCCTGAATTGAATAACCATGATGTCCAGGAGATGTGGTTTCAACAAGACGACGCAACATGTCACACAGCTCGTGCCACAATAGATTTATTGAAAGACACGTTTGGTGACCGCCTAATTTCACGTTTTGGACCTGTGAATTGGCCTCCAAGATCTTGTGATTTAACACCGCTAGACTACTTTCTGTGGGGCTATGTAAAGTCATCGGTGTATGCGGTAAAGCCACAAACGCTTGACCATTTGGTAGACAACATTCGCCGTATTATTGCCGATATACGGCCACAAATGTTGGAAAAAGTCATCGAAAATTGGACGTCCAGATTGGACTACATCCGCGCCAGCCGTGGCGGTCATATGCCAGAAATCATATCTAAAATGTAATGCCACAAGATTATCTTTCGGATAAATAAAATTCATGTCAATCGCATAATCCATCGTTGTTTTATTGCAACTTAAAGTTTTATACCTCTATAAAAAACACCCTTTACATAATACGGACCCAAGTATTCCTTTCTCAGATGCATTAACACCGCGCAGGTTTCAAGTATGTATTCTAATGATTTATGCTTCTCATCACAGAACCTACATACATATTTGGCTTGAGGCAATCACTGTTCTAAACATGTATTCTTTGAGCTTAAAAGTGTCCAGTCAAAAAGATCGGTTACTATCCTCCTCAACCTGGTTCTGGATAGTCGATATAAACCTGTTTCCATTGTAATTATCCAACGCAGATGGCTTGAGAAGAATGTTCGTCTCTCTCCATCCTCCATTTCAAAGGGTATACCTTCTCCACTCTAAAGAAAGGTTCTTGCCCTAGGACAGAAAGATTAAACTCCTCTTCTCGAAAGCTCATCTGCCTTGCCACTCTACAGAATGGTTCTTGCAACATCAGTGACGTTAAAGCTCTCCATCTCGCAAACTCATCTGCTTTCGCACTCTGCATTGCCTCTTCCAGCCGCGGCTGGAGAAAATCTTTCGTCTTTCCATTCCGCAGGGTATACCTTCTCCGCAGTGACCTTTAAACCCCCTTCTCTTAAGCTTTTCTGTATTGCCACTCAATAGAATGGTTCTTGCTTCATTAGTGGAGGTTAAGCCCCCCTTTTCGGCAGCTCATCGGCCTGCTCATTGCCATTCTTCCAACTGTGGCTGGAGAAAATTCTTCACCTTTCCCCATCGTCCATTTCGGAGGATATACCTTCGCCTCTCTATAGAAAGGTTTTTGTCCAATCTGTGGCCTTTAAGCTCCCCTTCTCGGCAGTTCATCTGCCTTGCCATTCTACAGAATGGTTGTTGCCCCATCAGTACTTTAAGCGCCCGTTTTCGGTAGCTCATCGGCCTGCTCATTGCCATTCTTCCAACTGTGACTGGAGAAAATTCTACGCCTTTCTTCTTACTCCATTTTGCAGGGTATACCCTCTCCACTCTACAGAAAGGTTTTTGCCCCATTAGAGGGGTTTAGGTTACCCTTCTCGGCTGCTCATCTGTCTTGCCACTCTATGGAAAGGTTCTTGCCCTTTCAGTGGAGTTTAAGCCCCCTTCTCGTGAGCTCATCTGCCTGCTCATTGCCATTCTTGCAAACTTGGCAGAGGAAAATTGTTTGCCTCTCTCCAACCTCCATTTTGCAGGGTATACACTCTCCACTCTACAGAAAAGTTCTTGCTCCATTAGAGGAGTTTAAGTTACCCTCCTCGGAAGCTCATTTGCCTTGCCACTCTACAGAATGGTTTTTGGCCCTTCAGTCGCAAACTCATCTACCTGCTCATTGGCATTATTCCAACCGTGATTCACTTCCTGAAAATAAAATCGCAAATTGGCATTAAACGCAAATGATTTCTGAAACTTGAAACTATGACGCGCAGCTTAAAATACTTCAAACCCACACAAATCGATGCCAATCTAATGAAATTATGATTTAAAAGGTGATGATGTTATTGTTCTTTCAATGAGTCGAGATTATTATTTCATTCATTATTTCGTAATTATTTCATAATTTCTATTTAATGGGATTCTAATTTCCTCCAAATGCCAATTAATTTTTTTCATTTCTCTTTGTTTCTGCTTAAATTCTTAATTAAATCGCGTGCATACATACAACTTTAAAGAACAAGACAAGAGAGAGAGAGAGAGACAGACAGTAAATGACAACAGCTTTTCACATAATAATTGCAGACCAGGTGGTTGGCAATTCTAAAACTGCTGCTAAATTATTACTCCACATAAAACTCAGTTTAATATGAAAGAAATTTTACTTTTTTTGTTTGAAATGAAATTTTCTTTTCTTTTTTTCTTTCATAAAACATTTCCCACACAGTCGAATAGTTGGTTGGTTGGTTTCGGAACTTTTATGTTTAATTGGCCTGATTTTCGATTAAAGTTTCCCAATAAAGTTTCTTCTTCTTTTTTTTTTTTTAATAAATTTCCATTAATTTCTGAACCACCACCACTCAGGAAACTGTGTATCTGGGTCTGAAAAGTCTGTAAGGCAACACACACACACAAAATTTAGAACAATAATGTGTGAGAGAAAGAAAGAATGAATGGAAGTTTCATCTTCATCTTCAGCTTCATCTTCGTTTAGTTTTTTTTGTTGTTGTTTTTATTTGACTTCGTGTTTTTTTTCTGGTTGTACTTTTTAATTCTTTTCAATTTTTTAATTCTTTCGTGTCTGAATTATGCAGTGGCAACGTGCAACATGTGAGAAATTCCACACATCATTTCTAATTTAGAATATTAGGGTGGCGCACATATTGTAATCGTAATTTTTTAATTGTTTCTGTTGCGCAAATAAAAAGGAGACAGACTGAAAATTGTCAATGAAGTATTTATTTGGGGTAATAAACGCATACATGAAGTCGCCGAAGTTTAGTAGATAATGTGTGGGCTTATTAGACATGAGTCCTCGATTCAAACCCCCAGGTCAGGCATCTCCTACAAAACGAAATTTTAATATTTCTTCTTAACAGCAGATTTCTGGCAAAAACTGTGGTAGGTAGGTGGGTAGAAGTGGCTGTCCCCTCGATGGAGTCATGAGCGGACACACTTAGGCCGCACACAGGACCCATTTTGGTACCACAGTTTCACATTCTCCCCTAGTCCAGGAACCACTCGAAGCTTACGATGAAGCGGCTTAGACTGCCGATATCCATGCATGACAGTTCACCCAGATCCTCCATGTAGTAGGCACCTAGGTGTCTCTTTCTGCTTCGACCAAGTGCCGGGCATGTGCACAGTAGGTGAATAACAGTCTCATCCTCCTCCTCATCTAAACAGCTTCTGCAGAAATCATTTGCAAGGTGTCCAAGACCAATACGCCTCGCATGCATTCCTTTAATACAATGCCCCATGATAACCCCGATAATAGTGCTGAGCTTACTTTTTTGGAGTTTAAGCAGAGCCACCGCGAGCCTAGGCTGGATGGCCAGATTTTCTGCGCCGTTTTGCCCGTGTCCGAAGCTGCCCATCTACTGTTCACGATTGCATTGGCAATTATAAGCTTGCAGGTACACAAAAGGATCCCTAATGTAGAGAATTCATCCGAGAGTTCGATGGTCGTGCCCCTTGTGGCCAGTCCGCTCCGCAGTTACCGGAAATGTCCCATGTGATATAAACATCATATCAATTCGCTGCCTCGTTAAGACATCTGCGACAGTCAAGCACCACCCTGGACTTCATTACATTAGAATCCAATGCCCTGATAGCCGCTTGGCTATCGGAAAATATGGCGGGCGACTTCCTCTCAGCAGATTTCTGACAACAAAAACTCTGAGAATAAATAAAATTGACATGAAAAGTTTCTCAAAAATTTGTCGTTCAGAGTCGATATTAAACTGTAGGTTCTGGGTGTAGTTGAGGAACTTTTTCTCCTTAATCTCCTATTATTCTGTTGCTTGTTCAGATTGAATACGAATTTAATTTCTTTTGTCTTGACCAGATTTATAGCCTAAGTTGCTAAACTATGCCGCCATGAGTGTAGTAGAATAATTTATAATGTTGCTTAGCTGATAACTAATTACCACCCTAATATTAAATCGTGTTACATGTTTAAACAATATTTTTCAAACCATTTTTCAATGCATTTTTAAAAGTTTCTTTCTTTTTTTTTGATTATAATTAATTTGCATTGTATATATGTGAAGTATTTGCAGAATATGTGCCACTAGTTTATCCATTGAATAAAATTTCATTCATTCATTCATTCATTCATTCAGTATTATTCACAATCAATTCCACGAAAAGGTGGCAAACAGAAAAATATGTTTTCAAAAAGCAGATTTTTGTATTTCATTCATTAAAACACTTACTATTGCTAACAGTTTACATTGAATTTAGCTGAGAACTTTAGCCGGCTACCACAGTGCAATTCTAGCAAGTATTTGAAAAAGAAGTCGCCGTAGTCTAGTGGGTAGTGCAATGGCTTATTAGACATGAGGCCTCGGTTCAAACTCGAATTAATATTTCTTCGGCGACTGCCTCTCAGCAAATTTCCGGCAAAAACTCTCCGAATAAAATTAAATTGCCATGAAAAGTTACTCAAAAAAAATCTGTCATTCGGAGGCGACTTTAAACTGTAGGTCCCCCCTCCACTCATGTATAAAATTAACACACTTAACATAAGTGGTGTGAGAAGCTTGCTCCTATTCCTGATAGAAGGGTTGTAATGACCAATTATGTATGTTCGTATGTGTAATATTATTTTAATAATGTCTTCTAAGCCAATAAAGTTTTAAATGTAACCTATCAGACAAGCTACCGTGTTATCTAATGCAAATAATACCATGTTCGTAGAAATACAAGTTGTAATCAAACTTTTTCGAGAACCCTCTACCAAAAAATCTTTGAAATCGAAACCCCTTAGGTTTATTTAGAAAATAAATGTTGCATATTTCAAGATAACGTAAATAATTCAAAAATCCTAGCCTACTTTTAGGCAATATTAATTAGAAAACTTCAAATATTTCTTATTAAACAATCTGTTAATAATACAATACAATAGAATTCAATAGAATTACATGCCTGTGTAAGTCTTCTGACCGTTTATTGTCGATTTAAGGAACGTTATTGTGTACGATAGGAATCGCTTAAAGTCCAATGTATAGATGCTGTGCAGATGGCAACCATACCATTTTAGAAACTATTGCAGTAGATTCATCACCTGCTTAACTGGAAAAAACTTGTGTAATTAAACTGAGGCAAAGCAAAAGAAAATAAAGGGTCCGCCAAATAACTTTTTTTTTTGAAAATGCTTTAAATCAAAAACTACTGAATATTTTTTCCAATTTCTTTTTTTATTTGAAAGTACAATCCTTTCGGTTAATAATGGAAACAAATTTCATTCAAATGGCTGCCTCGGTTGGCCGTGCAGTAGCCAACACGATCGGTCCAATTTTTAAGCACATTTTTGATTGTGTGCAGCTGTATTTCACCAACGGCTTCACGAATATTGTCCTTTAAAGCGTCAATTGTCTCTGGCTTGTCGGCGTAACACATATCTTTAACGGCACCTCACAAATAATAGTCCAACGGTGTCAAATCGCAGCTTCGAGGTGGCCAAACGGCATCAGCTCTGCGGCTGATAATGCGATCTTCAAAAACGGGGCGCAAAACATCGAGTGTAGCTTCGGCTATGTGGCACGTAGCGCCGTCCTGTTCAAACCAAATGTTGCCAATATCCTCCTCTTCAATTTTTGTGAACAAAAATTCGTTCAACATGGCCCGATAACGATCGCCATTGACTGTAACAGCCACTCCTTGCTCATTTTCAAAGAAAAATGGCCCAATTATGCCTCTGGGCCAAAATCCGCACCAAACAGTGACTCTCGTTTTGGGTGCGTCGGCTTTTCAATGTAAGCGTGCGGGTTTTCTGTGCCCCAAATGCGACAATTTTGCTTGTTTACATACACGCCAAGATCTGAAAAGATGATTTTTTTTTGCCAAAGTCGGCGTCTTCTGTAAGTCGATCGCAGGCCCACTTAGCTAAGCGAAAACGCATTGGATGGTCAATTGGCTTCAACTCCTGAACCAATTGGACTTTGTATGGCGTCATACCAAGGTCTTTATGCAAAATTCGTCTTCGAAATGTTCAATTGTTAAGAACGACGGTGAATTGATGTTGATGGCGCTTCACGCACACTTTCTGCCACAGCAGCAATATTCTCGGGTGTACGCACTGTTTTTGGCTTTTCACGCTTTGTTTTATCGATGAGGATGCCAGTTTCTTTCACAAGACAACGAACATACGGAGCTAACTACTACTGTTACTCGTCTTCCAAAATCCGTACGCAATTTTCGCACACTTTCTGCAACATTACCATGATTTTCAAAGTAATGTCGCAGTATTTCCCAGGGTTGTTCAAGGGTATATACAACCATATTCGTTCAGCGGAAGGATAAAACTAATTATCTGTCAAATCAGACGTGAGCTAAGTGGTGTTACCATTAACGAAATAAGCACTAGTTGAAGAAAAAAACGTTAGATGGCGGACCCGATAGTAGGACGTGGGGAAGGATACTTAATGGCAGATCTGTTTTCCTTAAAGGAACGAAAAAGAATACAGAAACTAAGATTTTTAGAATATTAAAGCAGTAATCATTAAATACGCATTTTGTAATGAATATCAATTGATTGTAATAATCTTTTAAAGCCTTCTTCCTTTTTATTTAGCCCCCCCCCCTACTCTTGCCTGACACTGTTATTGAAATATTTTTTTGTTTTGTAATGAATTTTTATTTTTTCTACTTTTTTTATGCTGCATTATACGCTTACCTTTCATTTTATTTCATCATATTTTTTTTTTCTTTCTACATCCCTCTTGAGACGTAAGGAGGGGTCTATTATCCGTTTTCTTTTATATTGAATTACCAGCCGCCGATAACCACTAATTTGTTGTTGTCATCACTATTGGTTTCAGAAAACGATATTCTTTTAAGATAAACTTTTCTCGAAACATTTCTCTATCAATTGTTTTCTCATTACTTACATTTGCTCCTCTTTATTTAACACAATTAGAAAAATAACAAAAAAAAAGAAAAAAAACGTTTATTTTAACACGCCACACAGCAGGATAAAAGTTGATCCTTTTTTTGGTTTCAATTATTGATTGATTGATTGATTGATAAGTTTATTTTTAGTGCCCGAAATATTAAGGGTGGTTTGATATACTATACATACATGCCTGTATTCTATTGAATTCTATTGTATTGTATTATTAACAGATTCTGTAATAAGAAAATATTTGAAGTTTTCTAATTAATATTGCCTAAAAGTAGGCCATGATTTTTCAATTATTTACATTGCCTTTAAATATGCAACATTTATTTTCTAAATAAATGTCAGGGGTTCGATTTCAAAGATTTTTTAGTATAGAGTTCTCGAAAAAGTTCGATTACAACTAGTATTTCTAGGAACATGATATTATTTGCATCAGATAATACGGTAGCTTGTCTGATAGGTTACATTTAAAGCTTTACTGGCTTAGAAGACATTATTAAAATAATATTACACATACGAACATACATAATTGGTCATTACAACCCTTCCGTCAGGAATATGAGCTAGCTGCTCACATCACTTATGTTGTGTCACTACAGTTTAAAGTCACCTCCGAATGACATTCGATATTTTTGAGAAACTTTTCATGCTAATTTGTTATTTACTCTCAGAGTTATTGCCACAAATCTGCTGAGCGGCAGTCGTCGAAGAAATTATTCCAACTATCCTACTACCACGGTTCGAAAGAGCGCCCTCTGGACTACTATTTGCATATAGTCTGTATGGTGTACTATTTCTTATATGTTCCAAAATGGCCTCTGATCTTTTAGAGAATTTTCAAGTAAAAAATTGATATTTTCAAAGCCAATTTTCACAATACCGTATCACTTTATGTGGATTTTTTTGCTGATTATGTGAAGAGGCCTTATAATCTTCCTTTGAGTATGATATGGTACTCATAGATCTAGTATTTGTACTAAAATTAGCTCCTAAACAAGTGGGTTCGTTCAGATGGATACTGTTAAATAACTAACAGTGCTCTGTTAAAAGTAAATTTTGTTCTGTTAAGAGCAATTTTTGCTCTGTTAACGCCAAATGTGAATTTATGAATTGCGTCTTGGATTTTCAAATTCCAATTTATCTACACACACACATTTATTCACACACACATTTATTTCTTTCACCATTGCCTAGTTACGGGTTAAGTCGATTGAAACTCAATTACTTTAATTTGCCTCACTTTTTCTCAGAGTCTTCTTTATTTAATTAAAAAAGTCCCCATTTTGATTTTTCCAATCTATTAAATAACAACAAATAATAATAAATATGAAAACTACAAAATTGGAAACCATATTCAAAATAACAACAACAATAAACTGTTTTCGTAATCCCTTTAAAATAATAATTCATAACAAAATAACGCAATACGAAGAGTAACACAGTAACAGTAATCGAGATGATGATGATGACGATGCTGATGATAATCGTTTGAATGAAAAATAATTCAAGCAAAGCTTTCAACAAAAACAGTTAAATATACTTTGTGAGAGGAAAAAAATTATTCTCTTGCTCTCTTTGTGAGTATAGCAAGCGGGTAACAAAGCAGTTTGTTTGCATTATTTATTATGACTACAACTGCCACATCGTCACTACTACTACTACTACTGCTACTGCTTTTGCCCTTCAAAAGATCCTGCTATTAGTGTTATTAGTGGCTGTGTATGTGTATGTGTGTGTTTGTGCGAAAGTACTCCTCTGTGTTTATTTGTTAAAAACCTAAGCCGCTAAGGTTTCCTTTAACTTTTTATCGCCCCCCCATTTCTTTCGTTTTCTACAGTGTTGTTGTCTGTTTGCTGGCTGCTGCTGTTATTGTATAAAGAACAGAGGATTTTACCATTCAATTGTTGTTGTTTTGTTTTTAATAAAAAATTGTGCTGATGTAATAGACGTTTTGTATAGAAATAGATTTTATAATAGAATTATATTGTTATTGTTGTCAGTGTTATGAGATGAAAAAAATATTTTTTTTGTTTGTATAATTTTACCACTTCATTACATACATATAGTTGTTGTTGTTGTTGTTGTTCTTAAATTACAACAACCTGAAATAAAAAAAATATTGGTTGCCATTTACCATAGAAAGGTTGGCAATTTATTTCATTGTTTTGATTTTCAATTGTATACATAAGCTGAGAGTTTTAAAACCATTTTTCGTGAAACACTTTGTAACACGTGCTTGAAAATCCAACATAGATTGAAGCACCATGGGAGATTTTAGCATTTTTGCAAGAGATTTTTAAAATTTAGATTTTTATTAAATCATCTTATGACTCACATTATCGTTGTGAAAGACCATTCATTCCAAATAAATTCCAAATGTCCGTACACATGATACATAAAAATTCCTAAAGATTGAGTGCCTCACAGTATCTCATTCAATTGGACCAACTTTAATGCACTTTTTCGAGTGCAAAAGGTCTTATCTGGACAATAGCATCAATGCAATGATGCAATAGTATCAATAGCACAATGTTGACCTTCAGATGCTTAATTGGCTGTGGTTTGTCGGCTTAACACTTTTCTTTAACGACGCCCCACAGAAAATAGTCCAACGGTGTCAAATCACAGCTTCTTGGCGGCCTACTGACATCACCATTTCGGGCTAATTAAACAGCCATTAAACGTGTCACGCAATAAATCGATTGTCGTATGAGATGTAGGGTACGTTGCACCATCCTGTTGAAACCAAACATCGTTCACATCAATATCCTGAAGAGCGGGTACAAAATATCGGTTATCATGGTTCAATAGGTGTCTTCATTGACCATAATGGTTGGGCTGTCCTCATTTTCGAACGAATATGGGCTAATGATGCCTCCGCTCCACAAGCTGCACCAAACAGTCACTCGTAATGGATGCATTGGTTTCTGTAAGACCACGCGTGGGTTTTCTGAGCCCCAAATACAGCAAGTTTACTTATTAACGTATCCACAAAGATGAAAATGAGCTTCACCCGGAAAGATGATTTTTTTTGGCATCATCGTACAGTTTCTCGTTGGCCCATCTAGCGGAGCGAAAATGAGGCAGCTGGTCATGCGGCTTCAACTCTTAAACCAATTGAACTTTGTAAGGCATTATATCGCGATGTTTTCGCAAAATTCGACGTAAACTGCTGCGTGAAATGTTCAATTCGTGAGGACGATGACGAGTTGATGTTCATGGATTCTTTCTCACGCTCACAGCTTCGATATTTCCGGGTGTACGCACTGTACAAGCACGCTCAAGTCTTGGCGCATCAACAATAAAACCAGTTTCACGATTTTTAGCAATAAACTTGCGCATACCGGGCACTGTTGGTCCTTCTCTGTGACCAAATTTTGTACAAAAACGTATAATTTCCGACAAATTGTCTTTGTTTTGGAAATGTTGGATCATTCAAAGATAACATAGGGATATCGTCGGAAATTCTACTGCTAATGAACAAGCCAGTACCGCTCAAAATCTCCGATATGCAACAGCGCATCAGTATTTCGATTGCCTCAGTTTAACTAGGTGTTCTCTACACGTTGCGAAGCCGCCGTAGTCGAGTAGATAGTGTGTTGGCTTATTAGACGTTGGGCCACGGTTCAAACCACAGGTCAGACATCTCCAACGAAACGAAATATGAAAAAATATTTCATCGGCGACTTACTCTCAGCAGATTTCTGGCAAAACCTCTGGAGTAAACTAAAATTGCTATGAAAAGTGTCTGGCAAATCTGTTGTTTGGCGTCGACTTTAAACTGTAGGTTGCCCGCCTTTCATGGATAAAATTAGCATTGCTAGGTCGTAATCCTGATTGGAGTGTTGTAATGACCAATTATGTGTATATGTATACTCGTCAGAGCGAAAAGAAAATTTTTTCCGCATAAATGTCGAGTATACTCGTCATGCGGAACAATCGTATTCGTATTATTAATCAACGAATTTTTCGAATGGTCGTCCATCGTATTGGTTGGAAGGCATGTCGATAGGTTTGCTGATATTCGTTTAAATGAATTCTGCAAGAGTTGTGGGTTTTGCGGAGAAGGCGAATCCTCTTTTTGTCCCTCGTCTTCTGTCATTCTTGACTGATATGAAGATTGCTGCAATAGCTTCACTTACTCTGGAAACGGATTGGTCTCCTATGAGGCAAACTTTTAGCCCAGGGTTGAATATTAATTGTGATATGAAATCATCTTTACAAAGTTATTTCAAAAAAAGTCTTTTCGTTTTGAATTTCTTAAATTTTTTTTATTAAAGTTTCCTTCTGTGCTAGTTTAAGTTGGTGGACGGAAGACCAACCGTCACATAATTTTTCTCCGGCTGCCATTTAATCTGTGTTATAATAATTTTCTTATTTTATTATGGCAAAAAGGATAAGAAGAAAACAGAAACAGAAACCGAATGACAAAAATAGAGAAAGGAAAACATATTTTTCCTTATTTAACATGACAGACGTACAAAAAATAGAAAAAAAAAATTATCCACAATATTTACTAAAGGCAGGACAGCCAGCAACGCTACTGGCATTTTAAATGAATTTTTCTTTCCTCCTTTTTTTCCTCTTTTTTCTGGTTTTATTTTTTCTTTCTTTCTTTAGTTTTTCTTTAGACAAGTAAGTCGTTTATTAATTATTTATAGAATTTTTATTAGAAAAAAAATAAAAGAAAAAAACAAGTGAAAAACAATTAGAAAATATTGTTGTTTGTGACAACATCAGCAACATCACCATGACGTTGCTAATGTTTAAAGTGAAACCACCCCAATAAGATAGTGACACAATTTTATAAAATCTAAGGCAGGCACAATTATTAGAAAAGAGAAGGTGCAGGGTAGAATAGGGGAGGAGAGTATGTCATTAATGGTGGCTGTTAGTCTATGTATTGACATGTTTTTGTGTTTTTAGAAATGACCGGCATATGCATGTTAAACGAACTATGTGGCTTTCAATTAATCGCCTGTTTATCTCTCTATATGAGGTTTAGCATGGATTAGGCAGGGTGAGTAGAAAGAGAATAGTTAATCATTTGGTCTTAGTTATTGAAGCCTTCGATCAAATATAAAATCTTCATTATGGTCGAACCAAATAGTATGTTTCCAACAATATCAATGCCTTACTAATGATGTGTTGAAGTCGCCGTAGTCTAGTAGGTAGTGTGTTGGCTTATTAGACGCAAAAGCCTGGGTTCGAGCCCCAGGCCAGGCATCAAAGACAAAATACAAAAAGTATTTTTTCGGCGACTTCCTCTCAGCAGATTTCTGGCAAAAACTCTGAGAGTAAATAAAATTGTCATGAAAAAGTTTCTCAAAAATCTGTCGTTCGGGGTCGACTTTAAACTGTAGGTCCCACCACTCATGTATAAAATTAACACACACAACACAAGTGGTGTGAGAAACTAGGACGTTGTACAAGGGGCCAATTCGACCTCCGGGTACTGTACTTGTCTTAATTGACAAGTACACGTCCTCTAACCTCACCTACTAATGATTTGTGTGAAGATAGTTTCGAATTTGAAAATCCAAGACGCAATCCATAAATTTTAGCAGCAACACATTTGGCGTTAATAGAGCACTGTTAGCTATTTAACATTATCCTTCTGAACAAGCCCACCTGTTTAGGAGATAATTTTAAGACAAATACTAGGGTCTATGACCACCATACCATATTCAAAAGAGGGTTTCAAGGCCTCTTAATATTAATCAGCAACATAGTCACATTTAAAGTGATATGGTATTGAGAAAAAAAAAAATTTTTTTTGCTTGAAAATTTTCTAGAAGATCAGTGTAGCCATTTTGGAACATATAAGAAATAGTACACCATTCAGATGGTAGTCCAGAGGGTCCTCTTTCAAACCGTGGTAGTAAGATAGCTGGAAGAATTTTTAGAGTTGAGGTTCTCAATTTTGAAAAATTGATTTTTGGCCAGAAATATATAAAAATTCTCTAGAAGATTAGTGTGGCCATTTTGGAACATATAAGAAATAGTACACCAACCCGACTATATGCAAATGGTAGTCCAGAGGGCCCTCTTTCGAACCGTGGTAGTGGGATAGCTGTACTAACTTTGAGAGTTGGGAAAATTTCTGACCTTCGACTCCACCAACCATCATTTACTTTTCAACACTTTTGTTCACAAATAAAAATGCTCATAATGAGAATTGAATTTTATGCCAATAGTCTGCAATAATTGCAAAGTAGAAGACTAATCTGCTATTGCCACTGTTAAGAAGTTAACAGTGCTCTGTTAATAGCAAAGTTTTAGACTAACTGTTAGAGTCAAAAAGTGGCGCTGCTAAATATGTGGGTTTGAGTCTTTGATATTTAAATTCGAATTTATCTTCTCATACATTTTATTCTTCCTACAGTAGAGCTTGGTGTCAGATATTTTATACTCGTAGAGTTTAATTGAGAATCGTCAAATTGAAAATTAATTCTCAAGGCCCTGATTGCCGCAACCATCAATGAAAGTGTCCTTCATGCCAACGAAGCCTGTTAGTGTGAAATGTCTATTCGCTAAAGCGAACCTTAGTGCAGTCACGGTGTAGACCCACCTCTAATGTAGGTGTTTTGAAACAGTTAACAGTGCTCTGTTAAAATAGCAAAGTTTACCCTGTTGGAGGCTAGAAGTGGCGCTGCTAAAAGTGTGGGTTTGCGTCTTTGGTTTTTAAATTCGAATTTATCTTCACACACATTTACTATTGCAGGCTAGAGTAGGTAGTGAACTCTCTTCATGAAGGTTAAGTGCTCAATTAGCCCAGTAATTATTTCCTTTATAATATTATTCGTCAATATCCAACCAGGGGATTAAACATTCTCTGCAGAGATGGTAGGAAATAAGAGTTCTAAAACGTTCGCTTCTTCATGACAAGGGGATTAAACAGTCCCTACATAGACGGTCGGTAGGACCTACAGAGATGGTAGGAAATAAGAGGTCGAAAATATCCGCTTCTTCATGACAAGGCGATTAAACAGTCCCTACATAGACGGTCGGTAGGAAAGGAGAGGTCAAAAGCATTCCCTTCCTAATGACAAGGGGATTAAACAGTCCAGTAGGAAATAAGAGTTCAAAAACGTCCGCTTCTTCATGACAAGGGTGTTAAACAGGCCCTATAGAGATGGTAGGAAATAAGAGGTCAAAAACAACCGCTTCTTCATGACAAGGGGATTAAACAGCCTCTACATAGACGGAAGGTAGGAAATAAGAGGTAAAAAACATTCGCTTCTTCATGCTAAGAGTTAATTTCACTGATACGTGACATGAAAGATAGTCTCATTCTCCTTCTCAGATTCACATTTCCTGCAATACATCGTGCCAAGAAAATCTAAATCTACAGGCATGTTTTCAAGAATCGTAATAGAGAACCTAACAAGCCTTTAGTCAGGATGACAACCTAGCTTCTCATACTACTTACCACTTACACACTACTCACATGCATTATCGCGTAAATGCCATCCGTTCCCGGATCATTCCCCTTCTCTTATAGGTGGTTGTGATTTAGGTCACAAATAATAGTCCAACGGTGTCAAATCGCAGCTTCGAGGTGGCCAAACGGCATCAGCTCTGCGGCTGATAATGCGATCTTCAAAAACGGGGCGCAAAACATCGAGTGTAGCTTCGGCTATGTGGCACGTAGCGCCGTCCTGTTCAAACCAAATGTTGCCAATATCCTCCTCTTCAATTTTTGTGAACAAAAATTCGTTCAACATGGCCCGATAACGATCGCCATTGACTGTAACAGCCACTCCTTGCTCATTTTCAAAGAAAAATGGCCCAATTATGCCTCTGGGCCAAAATCCGCACCAAACAGTGACTCTCGTTTTGGGTGCGTCGGCTTTTCAATGTAAGCGTGCGGGTTTTCTGTGCCCCAAATGCGACAATTTTGCTTGTTTACATACACGCCAAGATCTGAAAAGATGATTTTTTTTTGCCAAAGTCGGCGTCTTCTGTAAGTCGATCGCAGGCCCACTTAGCTAAGCGAAAACGCATTGGATGGTCAATTGGCTTCAACTCCTGAACCAATTGGACTTTGTATGGCGTCATACCAAGGTCTTTATGCAAAATTCGTCTTCGAAATGTTCAATTGTTAAGAACGACGGTGAATTGATGTTGATGGCGCTTCACGCACACTTTCTGCCACAGCAGCAATATTCTCGGGTGTACGCACTGTTTTTGGCTTTTCACGCTTTGTTTTATCGATGAGGATGCCAGTTTCTTTCACAAGACAACGAACATACGGAGCTAACTACTACTGTTACTCGTCTTCCAAAATCCGTACGCAATTTTCGCACACTTTCTGCAACATTACCATGATTTTCAAAGTAATGTCGCAGTATTTCCCAGGGTTGTTCAAGGGTATATACAACCATATTCGTTCAGCGGAAGGATAAAACTAATTATCTGTCAAATCAGACGTGAGCTAAGTGGTGTTACCATTAACGAAATAAGCACTAGTTGAAGAAAAAAACGTTAGATGGCGGACCCGATAGTAGGACGTGGGGAAGGATACTTAATGGCAGATCTGTTTTCCTTAAAGGAACGAAAAAGAATACAGAAACTAAGATTTTTAGAATATTAAAGCAGTAATCATTAAATACGCATTTTGTAATGAATATCAATTGATTGTAATAATCTTTTAAAGCCTTCTTCCTTTTTATTTAGCCCCCCCCCCCTACTCTTGCCTGACACTGTTATTGAAATATTTTTTTGTTTTGTAATGAATTTTTATTTTTTCTACTTTTTTTATGCTGCATTATACGCTTACCTTTCATTTTATTTCATCATATTTTTTTTTTCTTTCTACATCCCTCTTGAGACGTAAGGAGGGGTCTATTATCCGTTTTCTTTTATATTGAATTACCAGCCGCCGATAACCACTAATTTGTTGTTGTCATCACTATTGGTTTCAGAAAACGATATTCTTTTAAGATAAACTTTTCTCGAAACATTTCTCTATCAATTGTTTTCTCATTACTTACATTTGCTCCTCTTTATTTAACACAATTAGAAAAATAACAAAAAAAAAGAAAAAAAACGTTTATTTTAACACGCCACACAGCAGGATAAAAGTTGATCCTTTTTTTGGTTTCAATTATTGATTGATTGATTGATTGATAAGTTTATTTTTAGTGCCCGAAATATTAAGGGTGGTTTGATATACTATACATACATGCCTGTATTCTATTGAATTCTATTGTATTGTATTATTAACAGATTCTGTAATAAGAAAATATTTGAAGTTTTCTAATTAATATTGCCTAAAAGTAGGCCATGATTTTTCAATTATTTACATTGCCTTTAAATATGCAACATTTATTTTCTAAATAAATGTCAGGGGTTCGATTTCAAAGATTTTTTAGTATAGAGTTCTCGAAAAAGTTCGATTACAACTAGTATTTCTAGGAACATGATATTATTTGCATCAGATAATACGGTAGCTTGTCTGATAGGTTACATTTAAAGCTTTACTGGCTTAGAAGACATTATTAAAATAATATTACACATACGAACATACATAATTGGTCATTACAACCCTTCCGTCAGGAATATGAGCTAGCTGCTCACATCACTTATGTTGTGTCACTACAGTTTAAAGTCACCTCCGAATGACATTCGATATTTTTGAGAAACTTTTCATGCTAATTTGTTATTTACTCTCAGAGTTATTGCCACAAATCTGCTGAGCGGCAGTCGTCGAAGAAATTATTCCAACTATCCTACTACCACGGTTCGAAAGAGCGCCCTCTGGACTACTATTTGCATATAGTCTGTATGGTGTACTATTTCTTATATGTTCCAAAATGGCCTCTGATCTTTTAGAGAATTTTCAAGTAAAAAATTGATATTTTCAAAGCCAATTTTCACAATACCGTATCACTTTATGTGGATTTTTTTGCTGATTATGTGAAGAGGCCTTATAATCTTCCTTTGAGTATGATATGGTACTCATAGATCTAGTATTTGTACTAAAATTAGCTCCTAAACAAGTGGGTTCGTTCAGATGGATACTGTTAAATAACTAACAGTGCTCTGTTAAAAGTAAATTTTGTTCTGTTAAGAGCAATTTTTGCTCTGTTAACGCCAAATGTGAATTTATGAATTGCGTCTTGGATTTTCAAATTCCAATTTATCTACACACACACATTTATTCACACACACATTTATTTCTTTCACCATTGCCTAGTTACGGGTTAAGTCGATTGAAACTCAATTACTTTAATTTGCCTCACTTTTTCTCAGAGTCTTCTTTATTTAATTAAAAAAGTCCCCATTTTGATTTTTCCAATCTATTAAATAACAACAAATAATAATAAATATGAAAACTACAAAATTGGAAACCATATTCAAAATAACAACAACAATAAACTGTTTTCGTAATCCCTTTAAAATAATAATTCATAACAAAATAACGCAATACGAAGAGTAACACAGTAACAGTAATCGAGATGATGATGATGACGATGCTGATGATAATCGTTTGAATGAAAAATAATTCAAGCAAAGCTTTCAACAAAAACAGTTAAATATACTTTGTGAGAGGAAAAAAATTATTCTCTTGCTCTCTTTGTGAGTATAGCAAGCGGGTAACAAAGCAGTTTGTTTGCATTATTTATTATGACTACAACTGCCACATCGTCACTACTACTACTACTACTGCTACTGCTTTTGCCCTTCAAAAGATCCTGCTATTAGTGTTATTAGTGGCTGTGTATGTGTATGTGTGTGTTTGTGCGAAAGTACTCCTCTGTGTTTATTTGTTAAAAACCTAAGCCGCTAAGGTTTCCTTTAACTTTTTATCGCCCCCCCATTTCTTTCGTTTTCTACAGTGTTGTTGTCTGTTTGCTGGCTGCTGCTGTTATTGTATAAAGAACAGAGGATTTTACCATTCAATTGTTGTTGTTTTTGTTTTTAAATAAAAAATTGTGCTGATGTAATAGACATTTTGTATAGAAATAGATTTTATAATAGAATTATATTGTTATTGTTGTCAGTGTTATGAGATGAAAAAAATATTTTTTTTGTTTGTATAATTTTACCACTTCATTACATACATATAGTTGTTGTTGTTGTTGTTGTTCTTAAATTACAACAACCTGAAATAAAAAAAATATTGGTTGCCATTTACCATAGAAAGGTTGGCAATTTATTTCATTGTTTTGATTTTCAATTGTATACATAAGCTGAGAGTTTTAAAACCATTTTTCGTGAAACACTTTGTAACACGTGCTTGAAAATCCAACATAGATTGAAGCACCATGGGAGATTTTAGCATTTTTGCAAGAGATTTTTAAAATTTAGATTTTTATTAAATCATCTTATGACTCACATTATCGTTGTGAAAGACCATTCATTCCAAATAAATTCCAAATGTCCGTACACATGATACATAAAAATTCCTAAAGATTGAGTGCCTCACAGTATCTCATTCAATTGGACCAACTTTAATGCACTTTTTCGAGTGCAAAAGGTCTTATCTGGACAATAGCATCAATGCAATGATGCAATAGTATCAATAGCACAATGTTGACCTTCAGATGCTTAATTGGCTGTGGTTTGTCGGCTTAACACTTTTCTTTAACGACGCCCCACAGAAAATAGTCCAACGGTGTCAAATCACAGCTTCTTGGCGGCCTACTGACATCACCATTTCGGGCTAATTAAACGGCCATTAAACGTGTCACGCAATAAATCGATTGTCGTATGAGATGTAGGGTACGTTGCACCATCCTGTTGAAACCAAACATCGTTCACATCAATATCCTGAAGATAGGGTACAAAAAATCGGTTATCATGGTGCAATAGTTGTCTCCATTGACCGTAATGGTTGCGCTGTCCTCATGTTCAAAGGAATATGGGGCAATGATGCCTCCGCTCCACAAGCTGAACCAAACAGTCACTCGTAATTGATGCATTGGCTTCTGTAAGACCACATGTTGGTTTTCGGAGCCTCAAATACAGCAGTTTTGCTTATTAACGTACCCACCAAAATGAAAATGAGCTTCACCCGGAAATATGATTTCTTTTTTGGTCGAAATTGACATCGTCGTACAGTTTCTTGTTGGTCCATCATGCGGCTTCAACTCTTGAACCATTTGAACTTTGTAAAGCGTCATACCGAGATTTTTTCGCAAACTTCGATGTAAACTGCTGCGTGAAATGTTCAATTCTTGAGAACTATGACGAGTTGATGTTCATGAATTCTCTCTCATGCCACAGCTTCGATATTTTCGGGTGTACGCACTGCACGAGCACACGCTCACGTCTTGGCGCATCAACAATGAAACCAGTTTCACGTACTTTAACAATAAACTTGCGTATACCGGGCACTGTTGGTCCTTCTTTGTGACCAAATTTTGCACAACATTTTCGTATAATTTCCGACAAATTGTCTTTGTTTTGGAAATGTTGGATCATTCAAAGATAACATAGAGATATCGGCGGAAATTCTATTGCTAATGAACTAGTCAGTAGCGCTCAAAATCTCCGATATGCTGCAGCGCATCAGTATTCCGATTGCCTCAGTTTAACTAGGTGTTGTCTGCACTTTGCGAAGCCGCCGTAGTCTAGTAGGTAGTGTGTTGGCTTTTTAGACGTGAGGCCACGATTCAAACCACATGTCAGACATCTCCAACAAAACGAAGTATGAAAAAATATTTCATCGGCGACTTCCTCTCAGCAGATTTCTGGCAAAACCTCTGGAGTAAAATAAGATTGCCGCGAAAAGTTTCTGGCAAATCGACTTTAAACTGTAGATCCCATCACTCATGTATAAAATTAACATGCTAGGTCGTAATCTTGACTGTAGGGTTGTAATGACCAATTATGTGCGCAGGTATACTCGTCAGAGCGAAAAGAAAATTTTTTCCGCATAAATGTCGAGTATACTCATCATGAAGAACAATCGCATTCGCATTATTAATCAACGAATTTTTCGAATGGTCGTCCATCGTATTGGTAGGAAGGCATGTCAGTAGGTTTGTTGATATTCGTTTAAATTAATTATGCAGGAGTTGTGGGTTTTGCGGAGAAGGCGAATCCTGTTTTTGCCCCTCATTTTCTCTTATTCTTGACTGATGTGAAGATTGCTGCAATAGCTACACTTACTTTGGAATCGAATTGGTCTCCTATGGGAAAATTTTTATCCCAGGGTTGAATATTAATTGTGATATGAAATCATCTTTACAAAGTTATTTCAAAAAAAGTCTCTTGGTTTGAATTTCTTAAATTTTTTTTATTAAAGTTTCCTTCTGTGCTAGTTTAAGCTGGTGGAAGGAAAACCGTCACATAATTTTTTTCTCCGGCTGCCATTTAAACTGTGTTATAATAATTTTCTTATTTTATTATGGCAAAAAGGATAAGGAAAAACAGAAACAGAAACCGAATGACAAAAATAGAGAAAGGGAAACATATTTTTTCTTATTTAACATGACAGACGGACAAAAAATCGAAAAAAAAATTATGCACACTATTTACTAAAGGCAGGACAGCCAGCAACGCTACTGGCATTTTAAATGAATTTTTCTTTCCTCCTTTTTTTTCCTCTTTTTTCTAGTTTTAGTTTTTCTTTCTTCCTTTTTAGTTTTTCTTTAGACAAGTAAGTCGTTTATTAATTATTTATAGAATTTTTATTAGAAAAAGAAAAGAAAAAAACAAGTGAAAAACAATTAGAAAATATTGTTGTTTGTGACAACATCAGCAACACCAACATCAACATGCTAATGTTTAAAGTGAAACCCCCCCCCCCATAAGATAGTGACACAATTTTATAAAATCTAAGGCAGGCACAATTATTAGAAAAGAGAAGGTGCAGGGTAGAATAGGGGAGGAGAGTATGTCATTAATGGTGGTTGTTAGTTTATTGACATTGTTTTTAAAAATGACGACCGGCATATGCATGTTATTAAACGAACCATGTGGCTTTCAATTAATCGCCTGTTTACCTCTCTATATGAGGTTTAGCATGGATTAGGTAGGGTGAGTAGAAAGAGAATAGTTAACCATTTGGTTGTAGTTATTGAATCCCTAGTAATACCTTCGATCAAATAATAAATCTTCATTATGGTCGAACCAAACAAGGGGTGTTTTTTTATAGAGGTATAGAACTTTAAGTTGGCATTACTTTTCAAGATGGCGATCGATTTAACAGCTGTCAAGTGATTTATTCTCAGTTTGGTTTGGCAATTCATCATGAATAGACTCACGTCTGAACAACGCTTGCAAATAGTGCAATTTTATTTCGAAAATAATGGTTCTGTGCGGAAAACGTATCGCGCACTACGTCCATTTTATCGTCGACAAAATTGTCCATCAGAGCAGTTAATTCGATTAACCATGGAACGTTTTCGCACCACGTTTACTCTTATTGATAACTCGCATCCCCAGAGACGCTGTACGATGCGTACAGAAGAAGCTATTGCTGCTGTAGAGACTGTTTGGTGCGCTTTATGGGCTGGTGGAATCATTGGTCCGTACTTTTTCAAAAACGATGGTGGCCAGAACGTTACAGTCAATGGTGATCGGTATAGAGACATGATTACTAACTTTTTCATTCCTGAATGTCCAGGAGATGTGGTTTCAACAAGACGGCGCAACATGTCACACAGCTCGTGCCACAATAGATTTATTGAAAGACACGTTTTCGTGACCGCCTAATTTCACGTTTTGGACCTGTGAATTGGCCTCCAAGATCTTGTGATTTAACACCGCTAGACTACTTTCTGTGGGGCTATGTAAAGTCATTGGTCTATGCGGTAAAGCCACAAACGCTTGACCATTTGGAAGACAACATTCGCCGTATTATTGCCGATATACGGCCACAAATGTTGGAAAAAGTCATCGAAAATTGGACGTCCAGATTGGACTACATCCGCGCCAGCCGTGGCGGTCATATGCCAGAAATCATATTTAAAATGTAATGCCACAAGATTATCTTTCGGATAAATAAAATTCATGTCAATCGAATAATCCATCGTTGTTTTATTGCAACTTTAAGTTATATACCTCTACAAAAAACACCCTTTATAAAAATTCTCTAGAATATCAGTGGCCATTTTGTAACATATGAGAAATAGTACACCATACAGATTATATGCAAATGGTAGTCCAGAGGGCCCTCTTTCGAACCGTGGTAGTGGGATAGCTGGAATAATTTTGAGAGTTGAGAACATTTCTGTCCTTCGACTCCACCAACCATCCTTTACATTTCAACACTTTTGTTCACAAATATTAATGCTTATAACGAGAATTATATTTTCATGTCAATAGTCTGCAATAATTGCAAAGTAGAAGACTAATCTACTATTTCCACTGTTAAACAGTTAACAGTGCTCTGTTAAAATAGCAAAGTTTACCCTGTTAGAGGCAAGAAGTGGCGCTGCTAAAAGTGTGGGTTTGCGTCTTTGTTTTGTAAATTCGAATTTATCTTCACATACATTTACTATTGTAGGCTAGAGTAGGTAGTGGACTCTCTTCATGAAGGTTAAGTGCTCAATTAGTCCAGTAATTATTTCCTTTATAATATTACATGTCAATATCCAACCAGGGTCTTAAACAGTCTCTGCAGAGATGGTAGGAAATAAGAGGTCAAAAACGTCCACTTCTTCATGACAAGGGGATTAAACATCCCCTACATAGACGGACGATAGGAAATAAGAGGTCAGAAACAGTTGCTTCTTAATGAATGGGATTAAACAGTCCCTACAAAGGCGGACGGTAGGAACTAAGAGTTAAAAAACGTCTGCTTCTACATGACAAGGGTATTAAACAGTCCCTATAGAGATGGTAGGAAATAATAGGTCAAAAACATCCGCTTCTTCATGCTAAGAGTTAATCACTGATGCATGACATGAAAGATAGTCTCCTTCTCCTCCTTAGATTCACATTTCCTGCAATACATCGTGCAAAGAAAATCTAAATCTACCGGCATGCTTTCAAGAATCGTAATAGAGAACCTAACAAGCCTTTGGTCAGGATTACAACCTGGCTTCTCACACCACTTACCACTTACACACTACTTACACGCATTATCGCGTAAATGCCATCCGTTCCCGGATCATTCCCCTTCTGCTATAGGTGTGCTTTAGGTCCACAACTTCGTTGTGTGTGTGTGTGTTAATTTTAAAGTTAATTCCGAGCGACAGAAACTTTTCATGGCAATCTTTTATTTTTTCTTCGAGTTTTGCCAGAAATATGCCGAGAGATGGTTAGGTTAGGTTAGAGGACGTGTACTTGTTAATTAAGACAAGTACAGTACCCGGAGGTCGAATTGACCCATTGTACAACGTCCTAGTTCCTCACACCACTGTTGTGTTGTGTGTTTTAATTTTATGCATGAGTGGCGGGACCTACAGTTTAAAGTCGACTCCGAACGACAGATTTTTGAGAAACTTTTCATGGCAATTTTTTACTTACTCTCAGAGTTTTGGCCAGAAATCTGCTGAGAGGAAGTCGCCGAAGAAATATTTTTTTGTATTTTGTCTTGATGTCTGGCCTGGAGCTCGAACCCTGGCTTTACGTCTAATAAGCCAACACACTACCTACTAGACTACGGCGACTATATGCCGAAAGATAGTCGCCGAATAAATATTTCTTCATAATTCTTTTTGTTGAGGATGTCTGAGCTGGGGTTTGAACCGTGGCCTCACATCCAATAATTCAACACACTACCTACTAGACTACGGAGACTTCAACAACGAGCACAATTCTTGAGAAGTTTTTCATGGCAATTTTATTTTACTCTCAGAATTTTTACCAGCAATCTGCAGAGAGAAAGTTGCCGAAGAAATATGTCTTCATATTTCGTTTTGTTGGAGATGTCTGGCCTGGGGTTTGAACCAAGGCCTCATGTGTAATTAGCCAACATACTACCTACTAGAATACGGAGACTTGAACAACACAACACATGGGAAACTAAAACTTTATTTTTACAAATTTATTCCCCATTTGATAACAAATAACACTCACAACTTAAATGTAAAATTTTAAAGCATACTTTAAGGTTCATTCTAGAACTTTCTTTAAAGTTCGTCCATTAAAGAGTTTCTCCATTTTGAACGATTGAAATATTTTTCACTTGCCCCTTGGTAGTAGTAGAAGAAGAAGAAGAATCCTTTAATATATTCTGTGGAATATTAATTTTTTATAGTTTGTTTCGAAACCTTGCCTGCCTGCCTGCCTGCGTTTATGCTACAATTTCCTTTAGCAAGTTAATGGAATTACATTTGAGTTGAGTGCATCCTTCTTTCATAATCAGTTCACTACTATTCAGTTATATTGGTTCGGTCGCTTGGTTGGTTGCCTGGTTGCTTTCATGTTTTTCTAATGAATGGAGAGGATGAAAAAAAGAGAGAAATTCAATAATAAGATTTTATATCCTTTCAATTCCTTTCTCTCTGTAGTTGACAGGCTGACAGACAAACCGATAGACCAATAGACCGACATATGAACGTTTAAAAGAATTGCTTGGTCCTCATGCCAGAGTAATGACGTTTAAAAGCCAGCAGAGTTTTAATAGTTTGTTGCCGTGCTCATGTCTAACCTGTTGTTATTGCTGCCTGCCATAAATAAAATGATGCATCCATCCATTCATCCATTCATCCTTTCATCAAGGGGATGGCAGATGTGGCCAAACAAGAAGATGACTTTTTTTTCTTTTGAAAATAAATTTTTATAAAATGAGTTTCTATTTGGCACGTTTCTGTTCTGTTTTGGCATGCTGCAGAGGTAAAATTTATTGATTCATTGAGATCTTTAAAGATATTAAGCATCCCCCCTTCATATCTTCGTTATTTACGTTTAGTAGGGAATCAAGTAGTAAAGGGTGTTTTTTATAGAAGCATAGAACTTTAAGTTGCAATAAAACAACGATGGATTATTCGATTGACATGAATTTTATTTATCCGAAAGATAATCTTGTGGCATTACATTTTAAATATGATTTCTGGCATATGACCGCCACGGCTGGCGCGGATGTAGTCCAATCTGGACGTCCAATTTTCGATGACTTTTTCCAACATTTGTGGCCTTATATCAGCAATAATACGGCGAATGTTGTCTTCCAAATGGTCAAGCGTTTGTGGCTTTACCGCATAGACCAATGACTTTACATAGCCCCACAGAAAGTAGTCTAGCGGTGTTAAATCACAAGATCTTGGAGGCCAATTCACAGGTCCAAAACGTGAAATTAGGCGGTCACCAAACGTGTCTTTCAATAAATCTATTGTGGCACGAGCTGTGTGACATGTTGCGCCGTCTTGTTGAAACCACATCTCCTGGACATCATGGTTATTCAATTCAGGAATGAAAAAGTTTGTAATCATGGCTCTATACCGATCACCATTGACTGTAACGTTCTGGCCACCATCGTTTTTGAAAAAGTACGGACCAATGATTCCACCAGCCCATAAAGCGCACCAAACAGTCAGTTTTTCTGGATGTAACGGTGTTTCCACATACACTTGAGGATTACCTTCACTCCAAATGCGGCAGTTTTGTTTGTTGACGTAGCCATTCAACCATCAAGTGCGCTTCATCGCTAAACAAAATTCGCTTATGAAAATCGGGAACAACGGTAATCTCGTTTTGGGCCCATTCGACGAATCTACGCCTTGCTTGATGATCGTTTGGCTTCAAATCTTGCACGAGTTGGATTTTGTAAGCACGCAAACCAAGATCCTTCCGCAAAATCGTCCATAAAGTGGATGGACATAGATCCAATTCCTGTGCTCGATGGCGGATGGACTCATTCGGGTCTTCCTCAATGCTACACTCTACAGCAGCAATAGCTTCTTCTGTACGCACCGTACAGCGTATCTGGGGATGCGAGTTATCAATTAGAGTAAACGTGGTGCGAAAACGTTCCATGGTTAATCGAATTAACTGCTCTGATGGACGATTTTGTCGACGATAAAATGGACGTAGTACGCGATACGTTTTCCGCACAGAACCATTATTTTCGAAATAAAATTGCACTATTTGCAAGCGTTGTTCAGGCGTGAGTCTATTCATGATGAATTGCCAAATCAAACTGAGAATAAATCACTTGACAGCTGTTAAATCGGTCGCCATCTTGAAAAGTAATACCAACTTAAAATTCTATATCTCTATAAAAAACATGTCTTTTATTTTTGCAATACAGTTCTGAGGCCGCCATCCAAAATCGCATTTGCAATACAATTCAAATCACCTCTCAAATACTCTCCCCCATTATCTTTCCTTTCGGCTCTCTTGATATTTCTTTTCACCTCTCTTGATCCTTTTTCTTTTCTCCGAGCCCTTCTTCACAAAGATTCTGAGCGTCTTGTCTTTTTTCCTTTCGTCTCTCTTGATACTTTTCCTTTCTCCGAGTATAGTCTTGCAAAACCTTCTTCTTACTCCACACAAAGATTCCGAGAGTCGTGTCTTTTATTTCCTCTCGCCTCTCTTGATACTTTTCCTTTCCCCGAGTATAGTCTTTCAAAGCCTGTTTCTTACTCCACACAAAGATTCTGAGCATCGTTAAAGCTCTACCCACCTTGCAAGCTGATATGCATGCTCATTACCTTGGCTTTTTTCCTTTCGCCGAGTTTAGTCTTCCGAAAACCTTCTTCGTACTCCACAGAAAGATTCAAAACCTCATCAGCGGCGTTGAAGTTATATGACCTCCTTGTAAGCTTATGTGGATGCTCATTACCACGGTTTCCACACTAATTTCGGTTCAATATTTTCGGGAGTTGAGTGGTCGGATTGATGGCTTCCAGACGGTTAGATAATATTATTTCGTCTTCTTCTGTATTTCCTATTCAAGTCCAATTAAACACTTCTTTCGATGGCGTAAAGCAACACACACAAGTTTCTCTATGGGCTCAGTATATATTATGGGCTCTGCCCCTCTATATGTCCCTGAACCATTAGTATATCGGCGAATGGTGGTGCCTCTATTAAGAGATTTAAAGCTTTTTTGCTTTTCACGCTTATTAATCATTCTCATTTTAACACGACAATTTGATTTTTTCACATTAGTGAGTACGAGATAACTCGTAGTTTGGCGCCCTAGAAGGGAACGCAATCTACGAGTTATCTCGTAGTCGGCAGTCAACGTGTTAAAGTACTTCCCAAAAGTCATACAGTTTACTGGGACTATCTAGCAGTGTCTCACAATGTCTCCTCAATGAATCTCACGTTAGACTTGTCTCCCACTAACCTCCTAACCAATGTTTCAATTGCTATGATCCTCCCCTCTACCTCATACAATGGTCTTAAATCCAACAGAGCCCATAGTGCCGCTTTATAGAAAATGTTCTCATTGCCATGGTTATACCAATGTCAGACCGCCTCTGTCATTTATTAACCTTCACCTGAGCTCTTTTCGAGAAACTTCCCCTCTGCCTCATGCAAAGAGCCTGTAGCACCCCTTTATAGAATAAGTTCTCATTATCCCGGTTATCCCAACGCAAGCTCGTCTCTGTGTTTTATTAACCTTCACCTGATTTGTCTTCAAGAAAGTATTTCCGCCCTCTACCGCATACAAAGACCTTGTAGTGCCCCTTTATATAGAATAGGTTCTCATCACCACGATTATACCAACGCAAGCTCATCTCTGTATCTTTTCCAACTCCATCATTCGATAAAACGATAAGAAGTCGCATCAAGTGCTTTTGATGTGCATATATCGCCCACCACACACTTTAATCACTGCAACCTGCCCTGCAACCGCCCTCTTTCGTGCTGAATATATTGACAAAATGAAAGAAAATTCAACTATTGGCGGCCATATCGATGGGATTCTAAAATATTTTATGTGTGTGAAGATAAATTCGAATTTAAAAACCAAAGACCCAAACCGCCACCTTTAGCAGCGCCACTTATTGCCTCCAACAGGGTAAACTATGCTATTAATAGAGCACTGTTAACTGTTTCAAAACACCTACACTAGAGGTGGGTCTACCCTGACTGTACTGAGGTTCGCTTTAGCGAATAGACATTTCACACTAACAGGCTTCGTTGGCATGAAAGACACTTTCATTGATGGTTGCGGCAATTAGGGCCTTGAGAATTAATCTTCAATTTGACTATTCTCAATTAAACTCTACGAGTATAAAATATCTGACCCCAAGCTCTACTGTAGGAAGAATATAATGTTTGAGAAGATAAATTCGAATTTAAAATCCGAAGACGCAAACCCGCACTTTTAGCAGCGCCACTTCTTGCTTCTAACAGGGTAAACTTGCTATTAACAGAGCACTGTTAACTGTTTAACAGTGGCAATAAGGAGATTAGTCTTCTACTTTGCAATTATTGCAGATTATTGACATAAAATATAATTCTCATTATGATCATTATTATTTGTGAAGAAAAGTGTTGAAATATGTAAAGGATGGTTGATGGGAGTGGTGGGGTCAAATTTTCTCAAAATGGCCACTGATCTTCTAGAAAATTTTCATATATTTTTGACCAAAAATTGATTTTTTCAAAATTCAAAATCTTAACTCTCAAAATTATTCCAGCTATTCCACTACCACGGCTCGGAGGAGGACCCTCTAGACTACCAATTGCATATAGTCTGTATGGTGTACTATTTCCTATATGTTCCAAAATTGCCACCGATCTTCTAGAAAATTTTCATATATTTTTGACTAAAAATTGATTTTTTCAAAACTGGAAATCCACTACCACGGTTCGAAAGCGGACCCTTTGGACTACCATTTGCATATAGTCTGCATGGTGTACTATTTTTTATATGTTCCAAAATGGCCACTGATCTTCTAGAGAATTTTCAAACAAAAAAATTGATATTTTCAAAGCCTATTTTCTCAATATCATATCACTTTATATGTGACTAAATTGCTGATTATATTAAGAGGCCTTGGAACCTTCCTTTGCATATAGTATGCATACATATGTATGCGGAGAGGAAGTCGCCGTAGAAATGTTTTTTCATATTTCGTTTTGTTGGATATACCTGAACGGCAGTTTGAACCGAGTCCTCACGTCTAAAAGCCAACACATTACCTATCTCTCCATTAAATTCTTTACTGTTCATTTGTGCTTCAGAGTTCTTTAAGTGATTTTTCTAATCACAGTCACTTCTGCTCAGATTTCACAAAACTTTTCAGCAGTCTGCGATGCATTCTCTTCTTTTCGATAATGGAAAAGCAAAATATGATGGTAATGTCTTAAATTTTCAATCAAGTTTAACGCTTTTACTGTTTAATATTTCTTGAAAACAATTTCTTCTGCCTGCTTTATTACTTACCAGCCAAGACGAGTATACACGTCACAAACAAAGAAAAACCTCAATCCGGAAAGGATAGGCAATTTTGATTAAAAACCAAACGTCGTTTGTTGGCTTCTTAGAAAATCTACATATAATTTTATAAAATATATATTTTGTAATGGCTCTTCTCCTCCAGAATTTGTTATTTCAGTATAATGCGAGCTATTGTTGCCACACTAGCGAATGTTTTAAATTGTAACTTTTTTTAAGACATTTACTTGACCTTTCTTAAGGAAAAAATTCGTTAATTAATAATACGAATGCGATGTTTTCTTCATGACGAGTATACTCGACATATGCAGTTGAAGAGTTAAACGCAGACGACATGGTACTCATAGACCTAGTATATGCCCTAAAATTAGCTCCTAAACAAGTGGGCTGATTCAGATGGATACTGTGAAACAGCTAACAGTGCTCTGTTAAGGGCAAATTTTGTTCTGTTAAGAGGAAATTTTGCTCTGTTAAGTTAACGCCAAATGTGGCTCTGCTAAGTTTTATGGATTGTGTCTTGGATTTTCAAATTTGAATTTATCTTCACACACATCAAATATTTGTCTTGTTTAACCCATTTTGAAGACCCGCTCTACATACAAGAAAACAATTTCTTGAATTAATTTCAATTATTTTCTCTCTCTCTCTCTTTCTATATGCCATATTCTATCATTGCTGCGCTGCCACCAATTGTAACTTAGCAGCTCTCGTGGCTTCAATAGATTTCAATCTTCTTCTTCCTCTTCGTTCTCTACAATACAAGACAAGACAAGACAAGACAATAAATCGAACTGCAAAGAAAATGAAAATTAATTGTTTTTGTCGTTGTGTTGTGTTTTAATAAAAGAGAAGAGGAAAAACAAAAAAAAAGAAGAAGAGAAGAGAGAAGAGAGTTGAATCTTAGAAAAATATTAGATTTTCTATCCAAAGATGGCAATAAAACGATAAAAAATCATGGCGAGGAGAGCCACCCATAGTTAAATTAAATTGTCTATGCGATGGTGGTGGAGTGATAAATTATTTGCTAAAAAGAGTTGTTGTTGTTGTTGGTATCCGAGTATAGAAATCAAAATAAGGGAAAAAAGTAAGCAGGACGGAGTAGAGAATTTATTTAAATATAACGGTACACTGCTGCTATGTTTACTTATTTGTATGTGTACGTACGGCCCCCCATTCCTTAAGGGAAAATCAATATTTTTTCCAATAATTTTTTTTAGCTACACACACAAACACACACAGAAACTACAGCCAGCCAATGTTTTACTGTGGTTATAGTCTTCGAGAGAGTAAGGGGAATGAGTATCCTACAATAGCCCTTTTGTGCGTGTTATATTTCCCCTCTTTTTCCGTCCCCTTTCCCTCTGATATCTTGTAATAACACCAACATTTTCTTCCAAACATTGTATGTAAGTTTTTGTTACTCAGTGTTTCATCCTTTTTGAAAGTAAAGTCTCTTGTCAATTGGACTTACATAATAGGTTAGATTAGGTGGTAGACTTTTCTTGAAGTCGCCGTAGTCTAGTAGGTACAGTGTTGGCTTATTAGACGTAAGGCCACGATTCAAACCCCGTGTCAGTCATCAAAACAAAATATGAAAAAATATTTCCTCGGCGACTTCCTCTCAGCAGATTTCTGGCAAAAACTCTGCGAATAAATAAAATTGCCATGAAAAGTTTCTTAAAAAATTTGTTTTTCGGAGTCGACTTTAAACTTTAGGTCCTGCCACTCATGTATAAAATTAACAGACACAACATGAGTGGTGTGAGATGCTAGGCCGTAATCCTGACTGAAGGGTTGTAATGGCCAATTATGTATGGCTGGGTCTTATTTAAGCCAGCGTGTTTCGCCAGCCGTAGTCTAGTAGGTATTGTGCTGGCTTATTAGCCGTGAGGTCGCGTTTTAAACTCCAGCTCAAACATTTCCAACAACACGAAATACAAAAAAATATTTTTTTTAGCGATTTTCTCCTCAGCAGATTTCTGGCAAAAAAAACTCTGAGTGTAAATAAAATCCTCTTGTCTTTCCGAGACGACTTTAAACTGTAGGTCGCCCGCCTCTCATGGATAAAATTAACATGCTTGGTCGTAATCCTGACTGAAGGGTTGTAAGGACCAATTATGTGTATATGTATACTCGTTACAGTGAAAAGATCATTTTTTTTTTTCGCATAAATGTCGAGTATACTCGTCATGAACAATATAAGTGGTGTGAGAAGCGAGAAGCGTAATCCTGACTGAAGGGTTGTAATGACCAATTGTGTGTGTATGTATACTCGTCACAGCGAAATGCAATTTTTTTCGCATAAATGTCGAGTATACTCGTCATGAACAACATAAGTGGTGTGAGAAGCTGGAACGTAATCCTGACTGAAGGCCTGAAGGCCTGACTGTAATGACCAATGTTTGTATGTATGTATGTTTCATTAAAAAAACAAGAAAAGGAGTAGGTTTTAGAGCAAGACTTTGTGATACACTGAACTCACATCCATACCTCGTCATGGTCAACTAAAGGGTCCGCCAAATAACTTTTTCTTTTTGTAAATGCTTTAAAAAAAAACTACTGAATAGTGTTCTCAAATTTCTTTTTTTTATTTGAAAGTGCAATCCTTCCGGTTAATAATGGAAAATAATTTCATTCAAATGGCTGCCTCGGCTGGCCATGCAGTAGCCTACACAATCGGTCCAATTTTTAAGCACATTATCGATTGTGTGCAGCTGTATTTAACCAATGGCTTCACGAATATTGTCCTTTAAGGCGTCAATTGTCTCTGGCTTGTCGGCGTAACACTTATCTTTGACGGGCACCCCACAAATAATAGTCCAACGGTGTCAAATCGCAGCTCCGAGGTGGCCAAACGACATCAGCTCTGCGGCTGATAATGCGATCTTCAAAAACAGGGCGCAAAACATCGAGTGTAGCTTCGGCTGTGTGGCACGGCACGTAGCGCCGTCCTGTTGAAACCAAATGTTGCCAATATCCTCCTCTTCAATTTTTGTGAACAAAAATTCGTTGAACATTGCCCGATAACGATCGCCATTGACTGTAACGGCCACTCCTTCCTCATTTTGAAAGAAAAATGGCACAATTATGCCTCTGGACCAAAATCCGCACCAAACAGTGACTCTCGTTTTCGGTGCGTCGACTTTTCACTGTATGCGTGCGGGTTTTCTGTGCCCCAAATGCGACATTTTTGCTTGTTTACATACCCGCCAAGATCAAAATGAGCTTCAACTGAAAAGATGACTTTTTTTTTGCCAAAATCGGCATCTTCTGGTGTAGGCTACTGCAAGGCCAGTCGAGGCAGCAATTTGAATGAAATTATTTTCCATTATTAACCGGAAGGATTGCACTTTCAAATAAAAAAAGAAATTTGAGAAAATATTCAGTAGTTTTTTTTTTAAGCATTTTCAAAAAAAAAATTATTTGGCGGACCTTTTAATTGCTTTGCATGTGTGTTTATCGAATTCTTTTTGCTATGGAAGAGGGTATCACAAAGTCGAACATGTCGTATTGAATTTGAATTTTTTGATTTTATTTCAAGATTTCTGTGGGTTCTTCCTTCTTTTTTTTTGTTTTTTTGGCAGCTTTAAGAGCAAATAAGAAAAATTTGTATGTTTTTTGAAGGGAATTGAATGCATTTGTAGTTATTGTTGTTGGAACTATTATTCATAATGTTCTCATCTGTATGCTGACATAAAAAGAGAGCTTTATTCCACTAGCGCCTCTAATGCATCGTGTGTCATGACATAATTATTATGGTGGTTATATGGATCAAGAGTACCAAATAAATCATCATCATCATAATGCTTGATTTCGGGTGAAAGAAGCAATGAAAGAAAATTTATTCTAACATAGAAGCGACTTAATTTTCTTTCATAATTTTTGGCTTCCTTGACAACCCACCACACATCCCATAAGAGCAAGAAGACATTGACATTGTGATTGCATTTTTTTTATCAACGTCGTCCCCTTACATTTTTCTTATCTTTTGAGACACTGTTTAAGAATATCTGCTAAATTTGTTTGAGAAGCTTTACTTTGATAATCAACAACAAAAAAAAAGAAAAAAAAGTTTGAATGCAACATTCGATTGAGGGAGGGAGGGGAATCTTTATTTGTGCAGCCATTCCTAATAACGATTAAATTTTATGGTATTTGATCATGACATTATTTAGCACCTGGTTTTGATACGAATCAAAATTCAATAGAATTTTCAATATTGATCGAATCAAACTTTAATTCAAATGAAATTTAAAATCTTAAAATAAAATCTTATCTTTATTTGAAGAACTCGAACAGCTATAACTAATAAAAAGGGCCTCAATAAAGGCCAAGAAAAATTTAAGAATGCTGCAAATAAGAATCTGAAGATAATCTGTACGAGTTTTATGGTGTATGCATCAGTACTTTTCAGACAAGCTCTGTCTCTCTCTCTTCCTGCAGTTCTAATATTTAAAGTCTAACGCTTGCATTATGAAACGCAATACCTTTTGTCACAATAAACAATTCCCTTCCAATTGTACCAGTCACACAACACTAACTTTCTTGCCACAGCCCCCAAAGAGTCATCAACGGACTTTTTCACACATTGGCTGCCTTCCAAAATGTATCAATACAAAGTTTGTATGCAGTTCTACTACGGTACATATATAAATTTTGTAAATATGCAAAGTTACCAAATAATGCATCAACTATAAATCCGATGCCTGATTGCTTTTTGACTGCGTTAAAAATACACATTGACGACGGCATTATGAAACACGATACTTAGTTCAAATACAAAGCAACTAATATTTTGGAAGGCAGCCATTATTATCGTACGAAATTCTCTTTGAATTGTTCGATTTCGTTCCATTTTAACATTGAATCGCAAATGGAACCTACATTCATACATAAGTGGTCATTACAACCCTTTAGTCAGGATTATCCTAGCTTCTCTCACCACTTATGTTGTGTGTGTGTTAATTTTTATACATGAATGGCGGGGCCTATAGTTTAAAGTCGATTCCGAACGACAAATTTTTTTTGAGAAACTTTTCATGGCAATTTTTTATTTTCCCTCTGAGTTTTTGCCAGAAACCTGCTGCATGAAAGTCGCCAAAGAAATATTTTTCATATTTCGTTTTGGTGGTAATGTCTGACCGTGTCTTCACATTTTATTTCTTGCCGGAAATCTGCTGAGAGGAAGTGGCCGATGAAATATTTCTTCAGATTTCGTTTTGTTCGATATGTCTGAGCTGGGGTTTGAACCATGGCTTCACATCTAATAAGCCAATACACTACCCATCACTCCTTTAAATAATTTATTGTTGATCGAGTTTCTTTGTGCATTCAGAGTTCTTCAAGGGATTTCTCTAATTACAGCCAAATTTCACAAACTTTTACAGCAGCCTGCTATACATTTCTACCTTTCCAATAATAGAAAATCATCATGATGGTAATGTCTTAAATTTTCAATCATGTTTAACCCTTGAACTGTTTAAGTTTTATTTAAAACAACTTTTTCTGCATGCTTCATTGATTACCACAGCCAAGACGAGTGTACTCGCCACAAACTTTTACAGCAGTCTGGTACACATTTCTACCTTTCCGTCTTAAATTTTCAATCAAGTTTAACGCATTTACTGTTTAATATTTCTTTAAAGCAATTTCTTCTGCCTGCTTTATTACCTACCAGTCAAGACGAGTATACTCGTCATAAGCAAAGAAAAACCTCAAGTCGGAAAAAATAGGCAGTTATGATTAAAAATCAAACGTTGTATATTGGCTTCTTAGAAAATCTACATATAATTTTATAAAATATATATTTTGTAACGGTACTTCTCTAGAATTTGTTATTTCAGCATAACGCGAGCTATTGTTGCCACACTAGCGCATATTTTAAAATGTAAATTTTTTGAGATATTTACTTTACCTTTCTTAAGGAAAAAATTTGTTAATTAATAATACGAATGCGATTTTTTCTTCATGACGAGTATACTCGACATTTATGCGAAAACAGTTTCTTTTCGCTCTGACGAATATACCTGCACACATAATTGTTCATTACAACCCTTCAGTCAGGATTACGACCTATCATGTTAATTTTATACATGAGTAAAGTCGTCTCCGAACTTTTCATGGCAATTTTAATTTAGTCTCAGAGTTTTTGCCAGAAATCTGCTGAAGAAATATTTTTCATATTTCGTTTTGATGTCTGACCTGGGGCTTGAACCGTGGCCTTAAGTCAACTCACTAACTACTAGACTACCTCGACTTTTCCTGTAAACCCAAGTGAAATTTGGCGGTTGGTTATCCAAAACGCGAATTGTCTTTGAAATATTAATATTGTGTTGAACCGACTAGCGCAAAGTCTTTTATTCTCCACCCGTAATTTATTCTGCCTGAAATGAGGTTCGAACCATGACTTCATGTCTAATAAGCCAACACACTACCCACTAGACTGCAACGACTTCTGACGAGTATACTCGCCATAAACAGTTGAAGGATTAAACACAGACGACAACAACAAAATAATGCCGCAATTGGCACCTTTCAAACGAGCCACAGTATTGGGTAACGCTTGTAATGCAATATCACCAGAGATATTACATTTTAAAGCCATCTACCTACCGACAGTTTATAACCCAACTTTTTTCACAGAGATTACATATTTCCTTGAGCAAATATGTCGTGGGATATATTGGTTGCATTGAAGAATATGCGTTGGAAATTATGGTATGCCCAACACCACCCTTTTTTATAAAAAAAACGAAAAAAAAAAATAAAAAGTGAGTGTGCCTTCTAGGAAAAATGGATTTATATGTGAATATTCAACCTGAAATGCAACAACCCAAGTGGATGACCTATTTTTGATATTTAATGCACGCATGCAAGGCGAAACTTAATTGTCATCCCTTTTAGCGCCAGGAAAAGATAAAAATAGCTTGTAATGTTGCGATACTAAAAATAAAAAAAAAATAAAAACAATAAAAATAAAGAACGATAAAAATATCAATTGAACTTAATAAACCCAAAACCATAACACTGGGCAATAAAAGTGCAAGAAAATAGTATACACTTGGTTTTGGTTTGGGGTCTCAGAAAACCCTTCCTCTCAAGTCTTATTTGATATTCTCCTGTAGGACGATAGGAAAATAAAAAATTATGCACGATCATCTCATCAAAGATTATTTCGTCTTAATAAACAACAAATTGAAAGCAAAGTATGACGGCAAAGACTTAAATTTTCAATCATGTTTAACCCTTTAACTGTTCAATTTTAGTTTAAAAAACCTATTCTGCCTGCCTCATTATTTCCCAGTGAAGACGAGTATACTCGTCATAAACAAAGAAAACCGTCGAGCCGTGAAAAGTAGACAATTATGATTAAAAATCAAACGTTTGAAAATATACACATAATTTCATAAAATATATATTTTGTAACGGTACTTCTATAGAATTTGTTATTTCAGTATTTCGATAGAAACCAGTGTTGCCAGACTAGCGAATGTTCTAAAATGTAAATTTTTTTAGAAAACATTAGGAAAAAATTAGGGAAAAAAATTGCTTGATTAATACGAATGCGATTTTTTCTTCATGACGAGTATACTCGAAATTTAGATAGAAACCAGTGTTGCCACTCTAGCGAATGTTATAAAATGTAAATTTTTTTAAAAGACATTTATTAGATTTTTCTTAGGGAAAAAAATTGCTTGATTAATACGAATGAGATTTTTTCTTCATGACGAGTATACTCGTTATTCATGCGAAACAATTTTTCTTTTCGCTCTGACGAGTATACATACACACATAATTGGTCATAACAACCTTTCAGTCAGGATTACGACCTAGCTTCTCACACCACCTATATTGTTCATGACGAGTATACTCGTTATTCATGCGAAACAATTTTTCTTTTCGCTCTGACGAGTATACATACACACATAATTGGTCATAACAACCTTTCAGTTAGGATTACGACCTAGCATGTTAATTTTATACATCGTGTACAGCACACTGTAGTAAAGGGTTGACTTGCAGAGCAAGCGATCAAACAGCGACAGATAAACAATATTTTTCTGTGATAATGAAATGAAATAAAAAACCACAAAGAATTTTTTTTCATTACCATTAAATGCATTCATGATTTCATTTATTTTTTTTTTAAATGTTGAACGACTTGTTTACATTTGCAGCCAACCAACCAAACACCAGGCATTCGTAAAGATAAAGACGTTTCATATAAAATTATAAAAAAAAAATAAAAATTAAATTAAAAAAAAATCAAAACAAACACTGATGTTGGAAATGTTGGACGTCAAAGAGAAATAAAAAATTTAAATTTCAAATTAAAAATAAACAATTCAAAATCGTAAATAGAATTTAAAATATTTTTTTCTAAAGAATTTCCTTTTAATTTTCAAAATAATTCCTATTTTCTTTCACATTACCTCTCCTGAAAGTATATCGACGCCTCCATTCTATAACGTTCTAAGTACACTTAATGTTCTTGCATTTTTAAACTCGACGTTCTCTAACTTAAATACTGTCAAAATTTGGTTAAGATGCGCCGATCCGTTCCGAAGTTATAGGGAAAAATCTACTTAGAATACACATATAGTCGTATATCGCGTGAAAACTTTGTGAGCTCATAGCTCAAAACACACTTTTTTGACTTAGAATGTTATAGAACGGAGGCGTCGATATGACTTCCACAAAGCATTACCATTTTACATGGTTTGCTGGTGTAAGCCCAATAACAACACAGTTCAGTACCCTTTTTTTATATTCTCAAATTCCAGAGTTCAGTGTTGCTCTGAGTGTTGGCCCTAAGTATTCTAAGTATGACTCTAAGGCACTTGGTGTTTTCCAAAATAAATGTCCCTCTTCTGGTGATCGTCTTTTTGAATGTGTGTGAAGATAAATTCGAATTTGAAAATCCAAGACACAATCCATAAATTTTAGCAGCGACACATTTGGAGTTAACAGAACAAAATGTGCACTTAATAGGGCACTGTTAGCTCTTTAACAGTATCCATCTGAAGAAGCTCTCTTGTTTAGAAACTAATTTTATGTCAATACATACATAATTGGTCATTACAACCCCTCAGTTAGGGGTTACGGCCGAGCTTCTCACACCACTTATGTTGTGTGTGTTAATTTTATACATGAGTGTTTTTTATAGAGGTATAGAACTTTAAGTTGCAATAAAACAACGATAGATTATTCGATTGACATGAATTTTATTTATCCGAAAGATAATCTTGTGGCATTACATTTTAAATATGATTTCTGGCATATGACCGCCACGGCTGGCGCGGATGTAGTCCAATCTGGACGTCCAATTTTCGATGACTTTTTCCAACATTTGTGGCCGTATATCGGCAATAATACGGCGAATGTTGTCTTCCAAATGGTCAAGCGTTTGTGGCTTTACCGCATAGACCAATGACTTTACATAGCCCCACAGAAAGTAGTCTAGCGGTGTTAAATCACAAGATCTTGGAGGCCAATTCACAGGTCCAAAACGTGAAATTAGGCGGTCACCAAACGTGTCTTTCAATAAATCTATTGTGGCACGAGCTGTGTGACATGTTGCGCCGTCTTGTTGAAACCACATCTCCTGGACATCATGGTTATTCAATTCAGGAATGAAAAAGTTTGTAATCATGGCTCTATACCGATCACCATTGACTGTAACGTTCTGGCCACCATCGTTTTTGAAAAAGTACGGACCAATGATTCCACCAGCCCATAAAGCGCACCAAACAGTCAGTTTTTCTGGATGTAACGGTGTTTCCACATACACTTAAGGATTACCTTCACTCCAAATGCGGCAGTTTTGTTTGTTGACGTAGCCATTCAACCAGAAGTGCGCTTCATCGCTTATGAAAATCGGGAACAACGGTAATCTCGTTTTGAGCCCATTCGACGAATCTACGCCTTACTTGATGATCGTTTGGCTTCAAATCTTGCACGAGTTGGATTTTGTAAGCACGCAAACCAAGATCCTTCCGCAAAATCTTCCATAAAGTGGATGGACACAGATCCAATTCCTGTGCTCGATGGCGGATGGACTCATTCGGGTCTTCCTCAATGCTACGCTCTACAGCAGCAATAGCTTCTTCTGTACGCACCGTACAGCATCTCTGGGGATGCGAGTTATCAATAAGAGTAAACGTGGTGCGAAAACGTTCCATGGTTAATCGAATTAACTGCTCTGATGGACGATTTTGTTGACGATAAAATGGACGTAGTGCGCGATACGTTTTCCGCACAGAACCATTATTTTCGAAATAAAATTGCACTATTTGCAAGCGTTGTTCAGGCGTGAGTCTATTCATGATGAATTGCCAAACCAAACTGAGAATAAATCACTTGACAGCTGTTAAATCGGTCGCCATCTTGAAAAGTAATGCCAACTTAAAGTTCTATACCTCTATAAAAAACACCCTTTATGTCCTTAGCTTTCGAATAATTTAAACTTATCTTCCAATGATTAAAAAAAAATGTTAGAGAAGTTCAAGGTCGTCATTCAAATTTGGTGATCGTTGGAAAGGTCAATCTAAGGGCCATTTTCCAACTTGCCGTTAACTAAAGGAAGGATTTTAACGAGCAGATAAATTTATTTTCATTGTTATAAGTGGACAATATAGTAGAAGTGAGCGTTAAACTAAATAAGCCCTTTGTTGCCACTGCGTTTAAAAAAAACTTGTTTAATTGAACAGTGTTATCGACATTGCTCCGGCACTGTCATATTATTGAAAAAGTTAACTTTATTTTATCTGTAGGGTGTAATTAAAGTTAAGTTTATGTTTGAACTTGCCATATTATATATTATTTTCAATATGGCAACTTCAAAATGAGCATACGCAAAAAAAAAAAAAAAAAAAAAAAAAAAACGAAGCTCGTCCTTGCCACTGCGTTTAAAAAACTTGTTTTATTGAGCAGTATTATCGACATTGCTCCGGCACTGCCATATTTCCATTTATATTATCCATTATAAGTTGTAGCAACGAAAAAAATGTAAAGATGACTTTAAAGTTCACTTTAGCTAAAGTTTACCTTTAACTAATCCCAACTTTAACGGCAAGTTGTAATGATGGCCCTAAAGATGTTAAAATCCCTTCAATTTCAATTGTGTTACTATTTTAACTCTCCTTGATCCAAATATTTCCCCCGTATGTTATCTCTAATTTTTGTTTGTTTTTTGTTTATAATTTTTATTATTGACATCGATTCGTCATATTTTCCATGCCATTTCTGAAACAGAAATTTCAATTGTCTTTGTGGAATAAAAATTACATTTTTTTCTCTCTCGAGTTTTATTTTTCTGTTTCGTTTTTAAATGGCAAATAATGGAATTATTGATAATGAAAGATGGCTGATTATTTTAAAATTAAAACAATATTGGATTCGAACGTACGTATACGTTTATGAATTTAATATTTTTTTTCCTCTCTTGATTATTTATAAAAAGAAAAATTAAAACAAAAAACAAAATCTTACTTTACAAATATACTTGTATGTAGGTACATACAGTGGTGGCCTTATAATTAGAAACGACTTAGCAATATGTACATATGTTTGTTAATTTGTTTTACAGTTTTCACTGTGTACCGGGAATCAAAGGCTTTGTTTGGAGGACGTCTTACATATGTACGTTTTTCCATCAGATTGGGGGACAAATTAAGCTTAGATTCGTCACTCCAGAGAACTCTGTTCCAGAAACACCGTTTCTAATTATAAGGCCACCACTGTATGTGCTCTGGTATTAAGATTTGTTTATTAAATAAATAAAAATTCTATTCTTTGTGTTACACGACGTGTAATGATCGAATGATACAAGAATTTATTTTTAAAAATTCGTTTTGAATTCAAATTAAAGAAAATTTTGTTGTCTTGTTTTTTTTTTTTTTAATAATTAAGTCAAACGGTTTGATCAAACACATATTTTTGAAGGCAGGGTTGCCGCATATTTTGACACTTTTTTGTTCTCTTCTCGGGCCTTTAAAAGGACCCTAAGTATGTCAGAAAGTATCTCCAATTTATTCTTCTCTTCTGCGTTTTTTTTTCAATTTGCTTCACTCATCAAACTTAACCAGCTAAACTAATGATTGATGTGCTAAAGCAATTACTAGAATAATAGGGTTGCCATCTGCCTCTTTGTAGAAACCTCTTGGCTACATGTATTGTGTGTGAGGTTGTATTGTGTGGTCTAATTCGATTCCATCAGTAGGAAAATTGTTTTGCCTACGGCAACGATTTTAACACGTTGACTGCCGCGGCAATTTTCAGAAAACTGGCCACGCACGCCAACATTGACTTTTTGTTCTTTTCCCAGATACTAGCATTTATCGCTACTAGCACTGATATAATACGATTTTATTCGTAGCTACACAAAAATGGCAGATTTAGTGAGTACGAGATAACTCGTAGTTGGCTGCATAGAAGGGAACGTAATCTCGAGTTATCTCGTAGTCGGCAGTCAACGTGTTAATTTAGAACGCTAGGGTATCAAGCAATTTAACCACAATAATGTACTCTCTTTAGGTGAAGATACAAAGTGTAGTAAAGAAGTGATCTTAAAAGGTTTCTCTTCAGGGCGAATATGCACTCTCCTCCCATAGCAATCATCGTCGTCTGCCTCTCTTAGCACTCGGTTTTTTGTGCTGTGTCCTACCAACACAATTAAACGCAGCTACTGGATCTGTTGTAATGCAACACCATTGGGCTGCCTTCCAAAATGTGTCAATACAAAGTATGTATGCAGTTCTACTACTGTAGATAAACTATGTAGATATGCAAAGTAACCAAACAATGCATCAACTATAAATCCGATGCCTGATTGCTTTTTGACTGCGTTAAAAGTACACATTGACGACGTTTTGAAATAGTATACATTGTAAACATTTTGTACAGCGGCATTATGAAACACGATACTTTGTTCAAACACAAAGCAACTAACATTTTGGAAGGCAGCCTTGCTCTTTTATTGGTTAAAACTGATTGTTTTGGCATCAAATAAAACGTTCAAACGATAGACTGTATATGTCAGAATTATATTTTGGATGAATGTCCATCTAACTTTAGCATATGCTCAGCAAAATCTTTTCCATACTGTTTCCTGTTGTGGTCACCGAATATACCACCGGCTCATGGGAACAATTTATTCAAATTAAATCGCCGCAGTATAGTAGCTAGTGTGTTGGCTTTAGACGTACGGCCACGGTTTAAACTCCAGGCTAAACATCGCCAACGAAATACAAAAAAAAAAAAAATATATTTCTGGTAAAAACTCTGAAAAAACATAAAATTGCCAGTCGTTTGGAGTCGACTTTAAACTGTAGGTCACGCCATTCATGTGTAAAATTAATGCACACAACAGATAGGCAGAAGATAGGTTGTTATCCTGACTAAAGAGCTGTAATGGCCAATTAAGTAAAATAGTGAAATAAACTAAAGAAATTGTATTAAAATTCTCAATTTAAATTTATTTATTCTAAACCAAAGTATTAAATAAGTATGTATGCTTGTATGCTCCACTGATAATCAACGCCTATAAACTATGTGTGTGAAGATAAATTCGAATTTGAAAATCCAAGACGCAATCCATACATTTCATCAGCGCCACATTTGGCGTTAACAGAGCAAAATTTCCTCTTAACAGAACAAAATTTGTCCTTAACAGAGCACTGTTCGCTACTTAACAGTATCCATCTGAACAAGCCCACTTGTTTAGGAGCAAATTTTGGGAAATACTCTAGGTCTAGGAGTACCTTACTATATGCAAACGAACGTTCCAAGGCCCTTAATATAATTAGCAACGTAGTCACATATAAAGTGATATAGTGATTGAGAAAATTGGCTTTGAAAATATTAATTTTTTTGCTTGAAAATTCTCTAGAAGAGCAGTGGCCATTTTGGAACATATAAGAAATAGTACACCGTACAGATTATAAGCAAATGGTAGTCCAAAGGGTTCTCTTTTGATCCGTGGTAGTGGGATAGCTGGAATAATTTTGAGAGTTGAGATTTTCAATTTTGAAAAAATCGATTTTTGGCCAAAAATATATGATAATTTTTTAGAAGATCAGTGGTCATTTTGGAACATATAAGAAATAGTACACCATACAGACTAAATGCAAATGGTAGTCCAGAGTGGCCTCTTCCGAATTTTGAGAGTTGAGTAACTATCCGTCCTCCATCCCCACCAACCAACCTTTACATTTCAAAACTTTCGTTTACAAACAATAATGATTATAATGAGAATTAAATTTTATGTCAATAGTCTGTAATAATTGCAAAGTAGAAGAATAATCTACTATTGCCACTGTTAAGTAGTTAACAGTGCTCTGTTAAAAGCAAATCTTGCCTTGTTAATGGGAAAAAGTGGCGCTGCTAAAACTGTGGGTTTGCGTCTTTGTTTTTTAAATTCGAATTTATCTTCACACACATGTATAAACTAGAGTCTAAACTGCCAGTAATTGTTATAGTTTAGTGTTGATTGTATCACCAGAATATTGTTTAAAAGTCTTTTCAATGAAATATTACAAAAAAAAAGAATCAAAATTGTCAACGTCGGCGCCATGTAAGATGAATGTGACCATCCCAGGCAATTATAAAAAGAAAATTGAAAGTTTATAAAAAAAAGGAAAGAATTTAATTTTACGACAGAAAAAATATGCCAATAAAAATAGGACTGAGAAAAAAAAAGATAATATTGATGCTGTCGTCATAAGATTATTGGTCTTCATTCATGATATTTAAAAAAAAAATTCTTTTTGATTTTTTGCTGTCTTTTTTTTTAAAGATTTTTTAAATATTTTCAATACTAGAGAATGTACGATTTTTTTTAAATTATTTTGGAATCAAATAATTTTTTTTTTTGGTTTTTCTGTTTTCAAAAATACTACACAGTCTATACAGTTTGTTGTATTTATTGTTTATATTATTGGGTTTATAAAAATACAAAAAATTTAAAAAAAAATTCAAAAAAACCATTGTACGTATGCAAAATACTACGTATTCGATGGTAATTATTTCAAAAATAACTTCAAATTGCTGTTATTTTTTCCGATAATTTTTAATCTGGCTGACTTGGCCATAAACAAAAATTATTTTTAGCCCGGACCCATGAAAACAGTAACAAAAAATAAAAAAGAACAGAAAAACCGGGCAACCCGTCATATATAAAATAAATTCCAAACTTTTTTTTAATGGCACACAAAGAACAAAATCATGTGAATTTTTTATGTTGAATTCTTCTTTCCGATAAAATTTGTTTTTGACTCTATATTATGCAAAATATTTGTTATTTTTAAACATTATTTATTAAAATAGGTTTTCGTTCTCTTAAGGAATGTATAAAATTCGCCTCTATTCATCGAAAGTACTATGCAAAATCTCGCAGTTCTTGTTCAGTTCAACTTTATGAAAAATTTTCTTTTGCAAACGTCAAAATAGATTTCAAATTGAATTTCAGTAATTTACTCCCTACTGTACGATATGGATCATACGAATAGTATTTATCAAATATCGCTCAAGATCTCACACATAGAATACAATTAACAACTTGCCGTTAACTAAAGGGAGGATTTTAGCGGGCAGATAAATTGTTTTCCGTAATTATGAGTACCTAATAAAATAGAAGTGATCGTTAAGCTAAAGTGAGGATCATCCTACCTTTAACATTTAAAGGTCACTTTATGTTTGAACTTGTCATATTATTATGTATTGTTTTCACTATGGCAACTTCAAATTTAAACGAAATGATCATATACAACAACAAAAAAAAAAGAAGCCTGCGGTTGCCACTGCGTTAAACAAAAACTTGTATAATTGAGCAGTTTTATCGACATTGCTCCGGCACTGCCATATTTTTGAAAAATTTTATCTGTAACTTATAATAACGAAAATAAGTTAAAGGTAACTTTAAAGTTCACTTTAGCTAAAGTTACCTTTAACTAAACCCAAGTTTAACGGCAAGTTGTAATAATGGCCCTTAGTCGAGTATGTAGATAACATCTGCCAAATATACAGTGGCAACGAATCATACATACATAATTGGCCATTACAACCCTTCAGTCAGGATTATGACCAAGCCTCTCAACACCACTTATGATGTGTGTATTAATTGTATACATGAGTGGGGGGACCTACACGTTAAAGTCGACTCCAACCGACAGATTTTGCTTTCCATGACAATTTTGCCAGAAATCTGTTGAGAGAAAGTCAACGAAGAAATATTTTCCTTTCTATTTCGTTTTGTTGAACATGTCTGGCCAGAACATTGCCTACTAGATTACGGTGGTGACTTCAACAATAACACAACCAATCTCACAGCAGAAACAGAGGCAAAGCAAAGGCACAACCAAATGCGAGCAACATTCGAACGATTACAATCACTATTGAGAAGCTCATATACATATATACCCGAACAGACAAACTAAAGCTGCATGGCTACACATCAAATTTAACAGATAAAAATTTACGTATGTGTTTAGGACAGCCACACATCAAAATTATACATTCAGACTTCATTTTAAAGGTGTTGTGAAGAAGAAACATAAGATTCCTGAAGTGATGGTAGTAAAAATCAAAAATATTTTGAATATTTTTACCAACATACCTAAATACATACATAATTGGACATTACAAGCCTTCAGGTAGGATTACAACCTAGGTTCTTACACTACCTATGTTGTGTGCGTATTAATTTTATACATGTGTGTTAGTTCCTACAGTTTAAAGTCGACTCCTCCGAATGACAGATTTTTGCCTAACTTTTTCATGGCAATTTTTATTTACTCCCAGAGTTTTTGCCAGAAATCTGCTGAGAAGTCGCCGAAGAAATAATTTATATTGCGTCTGTTAATTTTATACATGAGTGGCGGAACCTCCAGTTTAAAGTCGTCTCCTAACGACAGTTTTTTGAGAAACTTTTCATTGCGATTTTATTTTCTCTCCGAGTTTTTGCCAGAAATCTGCTGAGAGGAAGTCACCGAAGAAAACATTTTCATATTTCGTTTTGGTGGTAATGTCTGGCCTGGGGTTTGAACCGTGTCCCCACATCTAATAAGCCAATATACTACCCTGCTAGACTACTGCTACCTACAGTTGATTTCGTATAATAGATTACAGGAGTTTTGGGCAACTATTTCATGGCACTTTTTTTATATTTTGCCAGAAATCTGCTGAGAGGAAGTCGCCGAGAAAATATTTTTTTTCTACATTTCATTTTATTAGGAATGTCTGACCTGGTGTCCTCACATCTAATAAGCCAATACACTACCCTGCTAGACTACGACGGCCAACAGTTGATTTCGTACAACAGATTACAGGGATTTCGCCATGGCCCTTAGTTTTTTTTTCAGAAGAGAGGGGATTATTGATTGAATTTTTTTTAAATTTTTTTTCCTCTTCGTGAAGATTTGAAAACTGAGGTTTGAAATCGAAGAATCTTTTATTTTTATTTGACAAAAAAAAAACAACACTGTATGCGAACAGGAAGTCGCCGTAGTCTAGTAGGTAGTGTGTTGGCTTATTAGACGTAAGGCCACGGTTCAAGCCCCAGGTCAGACATCAAAACGAAATATAAAAAAATATTTCTACGGTGACTTCCTCTCTCAGCAGATTTCTGCGAGTAGAGTAGATAAAATTGCCATGAAAAGTTTCTCAAAAATCTATCGTTCCGACTTTAAACTGTAGGTCCCACCACTCATGTATAAAATTAACACGCGCAACATGAGTGGTGTGAGAAGCGAGGCCGTAATCCTGACTGAAGGGTTGTAATGGCCATTTATGTACATATGTTAAGTATGCATGCGAACTGGAGTTGTCTTACTGGTTCACAAATTTTTTTTTCGTAGTCGAAGCAGAATATTTCTCCTTCTCTCTCAGGGATTGTCGAAAGATGTATGATTTTTTCGAATTTCTTTTTTTCTTTTTTTTTTTTTTTGAAGCCGTGAGAGCTGAGGTTTGAAATTAAACAATCTTTTGTTTTTATTTTACATGAAAACAATCTGCAATCTGTAGTTGTCCTACTGGACCACAATTACTAGGCAAATCAGAATATTTCTCACTCTCTCTCCCTCTATCGAAGCAAACGTTGATAGATGCGAATTAAGTAAATCCCTTCCCTGGGTTATAATTAAACCTGTGTGTCATTAGTCTCACTATTCGTGTACAGCCTTTTACCTACTAGACTACGGTTTTTCTTTTAATGTCCGAACTTCTAATTTAAAGATTTGCTTAGAAATTTGGACCTGGAAATACATACCCACTTCTTTTTCTAGCCACATTGCCCAACCACATTGTGTGAGCATTAAATTTGTTAAGTTTGTAAAAAAAAAAAATTAAATTTATTTAAATAACAACAACAATAACAACAATAAACACCGCGCGTAATAAATATTAAAGAATTTTATTTTCTGATATCAAAGTTTTGCTTATTATTACTGGGTGCTGGGTTGCCCGTATATGAACGAACGGCCAAGAAAGAATACAAATCGTTCGCGTATTTGTTTGTATGCCACATAAATTATGCTGATGATTATTTTAATGTAAAAACAAAACAAAAATTAAAAAAAAAATAAAAAACACAAACATACAAACATAAAAATAATGATTATTTAACCCTTTAACCTCAACCTTGAAATGAAACAAAAAAATTTTTTTTTTATAAAACAACCAATAAAACTAAGAATTTATGTTCTTTTAATAAATTACAAAGAAAAGGAAAAGAAAACAAAAACAACAAAAAAATTTTTTTTTTGTTTTCTATCACACAATAATTACATACACACACTTGTACATACATATGTAGATACGTATATGTACATACAGTGAGCATCAAAAGAAACTGTACACTAAAGATAAGATTCCAACAATCACCCTCAACTCAACTTTTACCATTTAACGCGTTCACGCTGGCCCTGTAATTCATGCTTGTCGCCTACCACAGTAGGCACTTAGTGCTTTTACCTCTATCGGACGGCAGCAGCTATTATGCAGCATAGACAATCCTCCAACAATGCAACGGTATCGTGTAAAGTTTTATGTGAATTTTAAGCGAATTCTTCGTGAATTCGTCTCATCTCACTAAATATTCTAAATTTTTACCGTGAAAATAGCAGAGAACTCAATTATTACGTTACACACCTACAGTGGTGGCCTTATAATTAGAAACGACTTAGCAACATGTATGTTTGTTAATTTGTTTTACAGTTTTCACTGTGTACCTGGGATCAAAGGCTTTGTTTGGAGGACGTCTTACATACGTTTTTCCATCAGATTGGGGGACAAATTAAACTTAGATTCGTCACTCCAGAGAACTCTGTTCCAGAAACATCGTTTCTAATTATAAGGCCACCACTGTACATACATACAATCCTTTAGTGACGATTACGACCTAGCTTCTCACACCCCTTATGTTGTGTGTGTTAATTTTATACATGAGCGGCGAGACCTACAGTTTAAAGTCGACTCCGAACGACAGATTTTTGAGAAACTTTTTCATGGCAATTTTATTTACTCTCAGAATTTTTCCCAGAAATCTGCTGAGAGGAAGTCGCCGAAGAAATATTTTTTCACATTTTCGTTTTGATGTCTGACCTGGGGCTTGACCTCGGACCTTACGTCTAATAGGCCGACACACTACTTACTAGACTACGGCGACGTTAGTAATTGTAATTGTTATTAAAAATAAATGCTTTTAAAAGAGCCGACTCTCAAGTATTCTTTTTCGGCAGTAGAAGTGTCAAAGACCTAAATATTTGGTGTTACGTAGTACCGTCTAAAGGCATAATCAAATGCGTACCACGGATTGTACACGTTAACCGATGTGGCAGTCTAATGCGGGCCGCTGGTGGTACACGCCACCAGATGAGACTGTCTAATGCGGGCCACCGAAAGTACGCGCTGCCCGATGAGGCAGTCTAGTGCCGGTCATCGGGGTTACGCGCCGGCGAGGACGTGTTAAGGAGATTACCCGAAAAAATTTGACAATATTTCGAATTTTTTTTTTCGTAAATTTTTTTGTTTTAATTTTAAAAACTGGCAGAAGTCGCCGTAGTCTAGTAGGCAGTGTGTTGGCTTATTAGACGCAAAAGCCTGGGTTCGAGCCCCAGGCCAGGCATCAAAGACAAAATACAAAAAGTATTTTTTCGGCGACTTCCTCTCAGTAGATCTCTGGCAAAAACTCTGAGAGTAAATTAAAATTGCCATGAAAAGTTTCTCAATAAATAAAAATCTGTCGTTCGGAGTCGACTTTAAACTGTAGGTCCCACCACTCATGTATAAAATTAACACACACAACATAAGTGGTGTGAGAAACTAGGACGTTGTACAATGGGTCAATTCGACCTCCGGGTACTGTACTTGTCTTAATTGACAAGTACACGTCCTCTAACCTAACCTAACCTAAAAACTGGCAATGAAACAATTTTAAAATAAAAATAACGGTAATTTATTAATGTATGTATACGTGAACGTGTTAAGGAGAGTGCCCGAAAAAATTTGTCAATATTTCGAAATTTTTGGTAATTTTTAATGTACAGTTTATTTCGACGCTCACTGTATTGTATGTATGTATACACCGGACAACAAAAAGTGAAGAAAATTTCAAACAAAATAAAAAAAATTTTTTTTTTTAAGAATTTTATCAACACGCACTGGCGAAAACCGAATAACCACAAGATTTTTTTTGTTAAAAATTTTATTAAAAAAATTTTTTTGAATAAAAAAAAAAGTCATTAAAATTGTTATAACTTTAGTTGTGTGCCATAATATTTATAAATTTGGTGTTGTGTACTGTTGCTCTACTTTTAGAAAATCCCGCTTTAAAAACACTGAATTTAAAAAAATAATTTTTTTTTTATATAAAATTTATACAAAAGAAAATGCTGTTAACAAATCAGAAAAAAGTTCCTATTTTTTTAAAACAAATTTATTTTATAAACAAAACGAAATTTTAATTAAAAAAATTTAATAAAAAATTTTATAACAAATTATACAACAATTTAATGAGACAAGGAGACTATATTTCTCTCTCTGTAATCACAATAAAAAATAAAAAAAAAAATAAAAAATTAAAAAAAAAAATTCTTCAAATATGGATGGTGAACCGGTTGTTGCACCTTCAGTGCGACGTAATCCCAGCATTAAGAGACTATTAAAATTTCCCTGGGGTGGACAAGGTAAGCTTAAATGACAATTTTATATTTCAATCAAATCCTAATCAAATTATAATACGAAGAAGAACTTTTGTTTCTTTTTTATTTTTTTTTTTTTTCTAAAGAAAGTGTTTTAAGCAAACAATTATTTCAGCTTAATTTTCGAATTTTGTAAATCTTTAGTACACGTTTAGTACTTTCAAGCTCGTTTCCAACATAGTGCGGCAGTAATTTAGTGTGCTGTCCCCCTGCGCTAACCAACTTCTTCGATGAATTTGATGGAATTCGGTCAGTACAGGCGTCACAGCGGACCACTATGCGCGTTCAAGTGAGCTTTGATAATCAGAGCTACCACTCCAATCTACCTACCTAGTACATGTTCCCTTATTGATGTACATAAGGTAACGAGCATCTTTAGTGATTTACTGCTCAGTAGCACTGTCAGCTGTCAGGCCCTCAAAACCATAATTCTCACCAACTACAACAACTCAGATTTGCCTGCTCTACAGGAAAGGAAGCAGGATGGAATGTTAGAGATATTGAAGTATTAATCTTCTCGACAGCACATATAAGAAGCTAACGTCGTCCATCCTACGTGAAACATATCTATGTTGCAGGTTAATGTCCCGGCATTCATGTATAAAATTAACACTCAGGACATAAGTGGTGTGAGAAGCTAGGTCGTAATCGTGACTGAAGGGTTGTAAGGACCAATTACACACAGTTACTAAAGTATACATACGGTTAACAAATTTCAGAAATTTTTTAACAAATCCATTTTAGATGAAAATCTTCAGAAATTTTTTAACAAAGACCGTCTTAAAATCGAGGAAAGTTGTCAGACAATTATAAAGATTTTCAACGAAAACGGATTGGTTAAAAAATTTCTGAAGTTTGTTAACCGTATGTATACTTTTGTGGCTGAGTGTATGTATGCATCATACATAACTGTACTAAAGATACCGCTGTGAAGGTTAAGGGGATAAATCTATTGAACAATAACCCTAAATAGAGTGCAGCGGAGATGTTTAGAAGTTTCAGTGTTTTAACAGAGACCAGATGACACTTGAATTAGTACACGACTTAGAAGGTAAAACGTTTCGTAAACGCTTCCCACTAAAATCTGCAGATGTCTTCCCTTAACTACAGTCGTAGAACAGAATTCATATCAACGTATGAGATCAGCGTAGTAGGTTTAATTTTCGACGACATCTCTATGTCATCGGAACTTTATCTGGTTCTCCTGTGGTTACCTACATATGTACTCAATTCTACTAGAATCTGATTATGTTGACCTAAAGTGCTGCAAAGAGGTTTGCTTCTCAGAGGTTTGCCTTTAGTAGCCCAATACTGTACCCTGATTGTACGATAAATGGAAAGTGATAAAATGTGGATATAAATTCGCAATAAGTGCAGAATGGGGATAAGGACTATATTTTGCGTTCATGTAAAACTAAGTAAGTAGTATCAAAGAAAATAAAGTGTAAAGAATGTGCATTTTAACATATTTTGGAATATTTTTCAAAAATATTTCATGACGCGGGGGGAAAGATAGAAGGGAAGGTTACAGAAACCAAGAGCGTAACAATGCGTTGTTCTCATCATGCGTTGTTCTCATCGTGTGTTTTTCTTGTTTGACCACTTTTTTATTTATTTTTCTGGTGTTAAAAAACAGACGTTGGCAGCAATGTCCCTCAGGGGAAGAACATTTTCGGCTTTTTACACACATAGGACACGAACATCAAGAATGTTCGTTAAAAAGAGCGTAAAAATCTTCTCAGCTTTTAAAGTAGAAGGTTCATGTCGCTTTTTTCAGACTTCAATGATACACCCAAAGAAATATCACAGTAGTATTCACTAATATCAATGATAAATGATTTCGATTTTTGGAAGAATACTTGCCAAGTTAAGTACGGTGTCTTAGTGCAGTACAATTTTTCTCTATTTTCCGATCACATATACATATCATTGGGTTAATAAGTAGACTTGACATTATTACTAACAATTTTCCTCTAGGTTAACACATGCCTATGGTTATGGATTAGTGAGTGAGAGAGAGAAAATAAGTTGAGAGAATTTATTTATTTACAGCCATACAAAAGTGTTAGTAATATAAGCTATTTTTATTTTCATTTCATCAGCATACATATGTAAAGCTGTCTATCTTTGGCTTAATAATTTTGGATAAATAAAAATAAAATAAAACATCGATTTTATTATTAAAAGAACATAAAGCTATCCACCTTTGGCTTAAAAATTACGCCATGTTTTTTAGAAAAATAAAAATAAAAAGAATAAAAAACCATTTTTTATTAAAAGAAAAAAAAAACGAGCATTCCAAAGCATTTAAAAAAAATATACTATGGGACAAAATAAAAAAATAAAATACGCCCAGCTAATGACATAGAACATTTTTAACACAAAATATTCTTCGAGTGTTATTCTGAAATAAAATGATGAAGCATCCGCAGCACATGTATTCTTGTAGCAGTCTGATCGACAACTAAATGAAAAAACACAAGAATACATACACATGTACATACGTACGATGAGAGCAACACATTGTTACGCTCTTTGTTTGTGTTCATTTTCCTTCTGTCTTCCTCTCCCCTCACCCAGAAATGATTTTTAAAAAAAATTTGGTGAGAGCGGGTCGTGATGTTACGACCCGCCATAAGAAATTTTACTTCTACATGATGCGCATTCTTTGTATCCATATTCTTTGGTAGTATCGAGAGTGTTTTCGATTTTTCCGAATTTTGATTTTGAAGAAAAAACATAGTAGAGTGCTGGCTTATTAGATGTTAGGCCGGGATCAAACTCCGGGTCAGACATCTGAAATTTTAAATTTAAATATTTCTTAGGCGACTTCCTCTCTGCAGATCTCTGGCAAAAACTCTGAGAGTAAATAAAATTGACATGAATAAGTTTCTCAAAAAATCTGTCATTCGGAGTCGACTTTAAACTGTAGGTCTCGCTACTCATGTGTACAATTAACGCACAGAAGACAAGTGGTGTGAGAAACTAGGTCGTAATCCTGACTGAACGGTTGTAATGACCAATTATGATGTTATGTACGTATCAGAGATCAGCAATGAATCGCTTTTTTGTTACTCATAAGTACTCATGAAATTTTGAGTATGAGTGAGTCAACAGTATTGAAAACCAACTACTCTGATTCATTCGTACTCAGTACAGTATTGACTTATAAGTACAAGTTGCAATGAGTATGAGTACAACGTTGACATCAAACTCATAACATTCCAACTATGTTTGATTCATACGCCTACTCATTCAGATTCATAAATTTAGAAAAATACTTATAAATGATTCGAGTGATTCGAATCATTCGTCAAAATTTACAGTCTTAGTTGTTGTTGCATTTACAAAGAGAGAAGAAAGACACATAAACAAAAAAGACAAAGACAGTAAGGAGAGCAAACACACAACCTCTTGTGAGTATTGTAGTGTTCGTACGCGAATCATACTTATTTTGAGATTCGTGTATACGATGAGTCATGGAAAAACGAAATCAATAACATCATGCGTATTGTTCAGTACGAGTACCATGAGTATTTCAAACTTTAAATATGAGTAGTATGAGTATGACATTAAATTAAGTATGAATGCGTATAAGTATCCGAAATTATAAGTATGATTCGAATCTACTCATCGTTTTGAATACTCATTGCTGACCTCTAGTACGTATCAAAAACAGAGAAGCGGAAGAATAAAGAACCAGAAATGTCTGGGTCTTAGGTCTGATATTCACACAGAAACTAGAGATTCTGCAGTGAAGGTTAAGGTGTAAACCCAAACTAGAGTGTCGACGGCGTTTAGAAGTTTAAGTGCTCTGACAGAGTCCAGATGGCACTTGGATTAGCACAGGACTCAGAAGATAAAACGCTTGTTAAACATTTAGAGGACGTGTACTTGTCAATTAAGACAAGTACAGTACCCGGAGGTCGAATTGACCCATTGTACTTAAACATTTCCCACAAAGAAAAAAAAATCTCCAGATTTTCCCTTTTAATTACAGTCATAGAACAGAATTCACATCCACCTAGATGAGCCTAGCAAGCTTCAGTTTTAACGATACCTCTGTGTGATAAGTCCCAGATTCGTGATACATTACTGAGGAGCTTCATTTGGTTCTCCTATGGTTAGGTATGTGCCCAATTATACTAGAAACTGTTTAAGAGGCCTTAAAATGCTGCAATGCTACTGAGAAGTTTGCCTTCAGAAGCCCAGAACTGCAGCCTGATTTTACGTTGATCTGAAAGTGATAAAATGTGGAGATCAATGACCAGTAAGTCTAGAATGAGGATAAGGACTATATTTTGCGCTCATTTAAATCTATGTGCGTTGCATTGAGACAAGTTTTCCAATTTCCGATGTTGCTTTAAAGAAAATTGACAACTTCTTTTAAAAAAATCTGTGAAGCATAATAAAAAGAAACTCGAATGGATGCGAGTTAAGCATCCTCAAATATTTTTCTGCATGTCTCTTGATTTCCATTTTAACCAACGATACGTTAAGGTCCTTGTGTATATTTGAATTCTTGATGTACCATGGGGTAGAAGTTATCATGCATACGATTTTATTTTGAAATCTTTGAATTTTTTCCAAATTGCAGGCTGAGACAGTACCCCATAACTGAACGCCATAGTACCTTATCGGTTTCAATAGAGATTTATAAAGGAGAAGTTTGAAGTCCAAACGTAGAGTTGCATTTCTGTCAATTAGCCAATTGATTTGGATTGTTTTTAAATGTATTTGTACCCGTTTTGCCTCTATGAAATGAGATGAAAGCCCAAGTATTTCATGTGTTTCATGTTGCGGTACAAATTGGTCATTAATTCGAATAACAGGACACGATTCTCTACGCAAAGTAAACGTTATGTGTGTGCTCTTTTGCTCGTTTACTTTAATTTTTCATTTCTTTAACCATTCTTCCAATAAAAATACAATTAACTCCTGCAAATACTGCGTAGCAATCAAAGGATTTTTCATGAACACTTAAAAAGCTAGTGTTGTCAGCAAAGCCTATTACAAAGCTTACGTATTGGCCTGCCAGAAGTGTAGACCAGATATGAAACAGACTCCAAAATACTGCCTTGGCGAACACCGGCATTGATTCGATGGGGGGGAGGTTAGCTTAAAAATTGTCCAGTTTTGATTGCAAATTCTCTGTCCGTTTTCTGGAAAAAGGCTTTATCAAAGGCTTTTGAAATGTCTATACAGAGAGCAGAACAATACTTTTTCTCCTCAAGGGTTTTTTTTATTACATTTACTGGTCTGTGTTTTGTACAATGGGTCAATTCGACCTCCGGGTACTGTACTTGTCTATAATTGACAAGTACACGTCCTCTAACCTAATGGTCTGTGAGTTGATTTCCGAAACCCAAATCCCAAGGTTTTCTTGATGGTTAATTTAAATTTAATTTTTTCTTCTTTCATTATAATTCCAATAACTCGGTGCGACAGTGAGAATACACCAGAGTAACTACATAGTCTAAGTTACTCGGGTGTATTTTCACTGTCGGACCGTGTTATTATTTCTTTTTAATTTCCTCCTATATTTCGAAAACAAGAAAAGAGAGAGAGAGAGAGAGAACTTTATAATATTCTGTTCAAGCTTTTGTTATAAGCTTAAGTTTTAAGATATTTTTGTGCTTTTATGGAATAATTTCTAAATTTATAGTTCGATTACAGAGAAAAATCCCACAGAAATCAAGCGGATCACAGTAACATGTTAATGATTCACTAGCTTTGGTTTTTTTTTTTTTTTTTGTTAAAACATTTTTTTTTTATTAAACAAATATGCAAAACAAGTCAACACTTATTAACCAAATAGATTAACATGTATGTATGTATATATATTTTAAAGTTTTTTTTCTAAAATTTTTTTATTCCATTTTTTACTTGTTAATTTTATTAAAAAATTTTTGTTTTTTGTTTTTTTATTTGAATATTAAAAATTAAACTTGAAAACCATTAGAAAACAATTTCTCTTTAAAATGTTCTGCAGTTTTTTTTTTTGGAGCAATAAATTCCCTAATTTTGTTAAATTCTCCATTTTGTTTATTTAATTTTAATTTAAGAATTTATAATTTATAATTTAATAATTTATCGCCTTGCAAAGTTGCAATAAATTATAAATATTTTCACAAAAAAAATTAGTTGACTTTTGAATGGTTCATAAAACATAATTTTATTAACAGGCCATCTCTCCATCCCCATAAAAAAAGACGCGTGTAAAAATATAAAAAAAACAAACAAAAACAAACAAAAAAAAAACCTAAGAAATTCAAATCAAAATTGTCCATAGCAAACACCGTCCGTCATACACACATCCCACCAAATGAGCCAAGCAACCAACCAACCAGCCAAACAGCTAGCCAGCCAGCCAGCCAGCAATCCATCCATCCACCCACACCCACAAAATAATTAAAAATAAAAAACAATAAAATTATTAACATACTCGTACATACATACATACATATTCATATGTATTATGAATAAGAGAAAATATTTATAAATTTTTTTAAAATATATTTTCGACAACAACAACAACATTAACATAACAACGAAATGTTTGATTACCCTACTAGAGATGAACAACATGTTGGATACGATTACACTTCACACACCACTCATGTTGTGTGTGTTAATCGTGAGATGATATCCAACATTTTTTTTTTGCCCAAAATGTGGTTTCAACAAGACGGTGCCACACAGCACGCGTAACAATGGACTTATTGAGAGGCGAGTTCGGTAAACATTTTATTTCACGTTCGGGACCGGTCAATTGGCCGCCTAGATCATGCGATTTAACGCCTTTAGACTATTTTTTGTGGGGCTATGTTAAAGCTCATGTCTATACAGACAAGCCCGCTTCAATTGACGCATTGGAAGACAACATTGAAGCATTTATTTGTGAGATACCGGCCGAAATGTTGGAAAGAGTATGCCAAAATTGGACTAAGCGGATGGACCATTTAAGGTGCAGTCGCGGTCAACATTTGCATGAAATAATCTTCAAACATTGAATTATATGGACCGTACTATCGATACAAATAAAGATTTCATGAATTTTTCTGAATTTTATGTGTTGTTTTTTGAAAAATTTTCCTATAGCTCTTAAAAAATCACCCTTTACATACATACATAATTGGTCATTATAAACCTTCCCTTCCCTGATATTGTGCGTGATAATTTTATCCATGGCTGGCGAGACCTGCGACAGATTTTTTTGTGTCTGTGAAGACAAATTCAAATTTAAAAGCTAAAGACGCAAACCCACACTTTTAACAGCGCCACTTCTTTGCTCTAACAGGGTAAACTTTACTATTAACAGAGCACTGTTAACTGTTTAACAGTGGCGATAAGTAGATTAGTCTTCTACTTTGCAATTATTGCAGACTATTGACATGAAAATTTAATTCTCATTATGATCTCAAAATTATTCCAGCTATCCCACTACTACGGTTCGAAAGAGTACCCTCTGGACTACCATTTGCATATAGTCTGTATGGTATACTATTTCTTATATGTTCCCAAATGGCCACTGATCTTCTCGAGTATTTTCAAGCAAAAAATTGATATTTTCAAAGGCAATTTTCTCAACAGCATATCACTTTATATGTGACTATGTTGCTGATTAAGATTAAGAGGCCTTGGAACCTTCTTTTGCATATAGTATGGTACCCATAGACCTAGAGTAAATGCCCTAAAATTAGCGTCTAAACAAATGGGCTTGTTCTGATTGATACTGTTAAATAGCTAACAGTGCTCTGTTAAGTGTAAATTTTGTTCTGTTAAGAGGAAATTTTGGTCTATTAATGCCAAATGTGCCGCTGCTAAAATTTATGGATTGCGTCTTGGATTTTGAAATTCGTATTTATCTTCAAAAATATAGATTTTCTTGAGAGCTTATCTTTGACTCGTCAATGTTCACGTTGCAATGTTCTGTATTGAGGGGTGTAGACACCCTTTCTGTGGCCGCCCATCGGATGAGATGAGAAAAACCAAAAATTTCAAATATTTCATCAAGGCAACGGGACAAATCGATGAAATTAAATGTTTAGAATAGAAAAACATTTAATAACGTCAATAACGTCAGCAGCAGGCAAATATTTCATTATTAAAATACAAAATCTAATCATTTAACAAATTCATTTAATTGAAAGCAACATCTATTCTAGTTCTGCTTTGTTTTCGTTTGTTTTCTATATATGTATGGTCCCCACAAATGTAAAATGGCCCTTTTAGGTATTTTAATAAAGCCAAGTTTTTTTTTAATATTTTATACGGAAGAATCGATTTTTTTTTCGATTACAAAGAAAATTTTAAATTCGTCTTTAGTTATGGCATTTTGTTTTTCAGGTGACGATATTTTTCTTAATTTTTTTCGATCGCCTAGCAGTTTGAAATGAATTGTTTATTTTAAAAACAACAACAATAAACAACTTCACGTTGTTATCGATTTGCCAGCTGTAGTACGATAAATTCTGCAAATATCGTTTTAATACCGTAAAAATTAGAAAAAAAAAACAATTTTTTTTTAATTATTTTTCTTTAAGTTCCTAATGTTTTCCCCCGCCATGCAGCCATTAATATATTTAAAGAGAGTGAAGCAAAAAATTTATTGCAAATGATTAATTTGCAACACAGATATAAAGCAGTGATTAATTAATAAAAAAAAATAAACAAATTTCCAGCTCGAAAATGTTGCCAATTTATTTGCTAAAACGAAATACAACTCTGCGGGTTCATAATAACCACTAATACACTGGCAGCGTGACAAAGCAATTTTGATTTTGTTTATGTTTACAATTCTTCTTTGTTTTTTTCTTTTTTTTCCGTGTATATTTTATAAACTCGCAAACTCTTTCCCTTGTGTTCTTAAAATCATATTCATTTTTTCCATTTTTATTTCTTACATTGTTATTGTATTGTTAATTATATTATCGTTTATTATTTATATATGTATGTACGTTTTAAATGTTTAATAGACGCATTCACATTGTTGTCTACGAAAATTATTAGTTTGACAGTTGACAAGTGGTTTTTACGGTATTTTTTTTTTATTTTTCTGTGCAACTGGAAAAATTTTGTTACAACCGTTTTTTTTGTTGTATTTTGCACCCTACAACACATTCTAAACGCTTAGCTTCAAGTTCGTATTGGTAATGCAAAAAAAAACTAAATTTTCCAATTCCAGTTATTTGAAATAACTTCGTTTTTGCTAATGATAGGACAAAGGGTATTGTGGCCTAACTTATGACACTTCAGTTTATCCACGTCTTACTGTCATCTATCTCTAAATAAGAGCGTCAAACGTGACGTTTTCTACTGCTTAGCTTTTACGCTCTGTGCCCTGCCCATACCTAAATAAAACGATAAAAACAGGGTTATTAAAAAATATATGAATATAAACAACCCTGTTTATTTTACAAATATTTTATTGTTCACGCCATTTTTCTTTTTGTTTACATTTGTTGTCTTTTGCAACGGACTTCACTATTAAATGCTGTGTAAAATTGGATTTTCCAACTGCAAAGCGTTGCCGCCAAGCTATTTTGGTATACTTACTTAATTAATTGACCATTAAAAAACCGATTATCGGATTTTGGCCAGCTTTCGCACACATTTCCAAACACCTCTGCTTCTTGCAAGCCTTCGCCAGTTGCTCACACCAATCGATGACAGGGCTTCCTCGACTTGGTCCATCCAACGCAAACAAGGTTGTCCTCTTCGTCAACTTCAGACCTGGAGTTAGAACCGTGGCCTCAAGTCTAATACACCAAAACACTACCTACTAGAGTACCTGTAGATGCTCATCCAGTACCGCCAGACGCAGTTTTACATTTTTTTTCTTCACTAACTGCACATAATTGTCGTACTTCGTTACTTTTCATCGCTCCCATTTGCTTTAGAAATCATTTGATTTTGCCTTAACAATACCTTTCAGGCGTCTCTGCTTCTTGCAAGCCTTCGCCAGTTGGTCACACCATCAATGGCAGGGCTTCCAACGTAAACGAGGTCATCATCTTCGCTGACTTCCGCAAATCCCCGTATCAAATACCCGTTGCCGGAGCATCCTCATCTATTCGAACAATATGGCCGAGCCAGCACAGTCGCTGTATGTTACTTCGCTGCAGAACGCCCACATTATTGGGCAGCTCATACAGTTCACTGTTGAATCGAATACGGAAATCATTGTCAACTCGCACTTGACCGAAGACCTTACTTAAGACTTTTCTCTCGAATACTCTCAAGTCTGCTGCATGAGTGCTATTTTGATATGTTCCATATAAATTTTAAGGGGCATGAGAAATTTTGACAACTAAAAAACACTTGTCGCTCTTATTTAGGGATGACTGTTAAAAATTAAAACAGTGTTTTCCACACATGGTGTTGTAATCCATCCACAAACAGTTTAATCGAGGTGCAGACTGCTGCTACTGTCGAATTGCTTCTACATCCAAGGTTCTATTCAGATTTGGCTCAATTCACGCAATTCTGCATAAATTGAAAGCGGCATCAATGCATTGGCCTACGAACGTTACTGTCCAACTATGTATTAAGAATCGAGGAAAGAGTGGCGTGCCCAGATCCTCAATTTTTTCATCATGAGGTTTTCAAATTTTAGACAAGAAACAAACCATAATAATCCAGATAACCTATTACATAAGCTTCCTGATCCCAGACGGGATTACACAGCAACGAACGCCATGGCAATATCAGACAGCACAACCTCTTGAGTATTATTTCTTTAATTAGTTTCTCTGTGTAAAAATTCAGTGACTACAAGCATACATACATAATTGGTCATTACAATCTCACACCACTTATGTTGTGTGTGTTAATTTTATACATGAGTGGTGGGACCTACAGTTTAAGATCGGCTCCGAAAGACAGCTTTTGTTGAGAAACTTTTCATTGCAATTTTTTATTTACTCTCAGAGTTTTTGCCAGAAATCTGCTGAGAGGCAGTTACCGAAGAAACATTTGTTTCATATTTCGTTTTGTTCGAGATGTCTGACCCGGGGCCTGAATCGTGGTATTACGTCTAATAAGTCAACGCACTAGCTACCAGATCAGGACGACTATTGATGGCAATATCCTCTAAGTTATTGCAGCTGCTGCAAAAGTTGTGAATCAAAAGACACAGTCTTAGCGTTATTACCACACACGAGTCGCTACAATTTTGTAGTAATTTTTAGAGAAGTCGGAAGGAAAACCAATCATGTGGTTAATGATTAAGCGCAACAGCTTGGTACCCTCCCTTCTATCAACGTTCTTTCATTTCCCTCGTAATCTTGAATCCATGAAAGGCGTAAAATGAGAATGTCTTGTGGCATCTCATTAAAACAAGTCGAAAAGAATGGTGCGTAAACAACTTGCAAAGCTTTTAGGGCAGCAGGTTAGGTGAAATTGGCAATTGCGTCATACCCTTGTAATCATTTCGCTTTATGGCAACAATCTTTAGCTGACTCTTTAGGAGTATACTCTACAAGACTTTAGTCTGTTGGAAGCCCCGGAGATTGCAGAAACTTTGGCTTGAAGAACACTGCATATATACACGTTACAACTCTTTTAAGAAATTTTCCTCCTTTTTTTCTTGTGGCGGGTGTCAGTGAGAATACATTAAGTCTTTCGTGTACATGTAGTCGCCGTGGTCTAGTAGGTAGTGTGTTGGCTTATTTGACGAAAAGCCAGGGTTCGAGCCCCAGGCCAGACATCAAAATAAAATACAAAAAGTATTTCTTCGGCGACTTCCTCTCAGCAGATTTCTGCCAAAAACTCTGAGAGTGAAATCAAATTGCCATGAAAAGTTTCTCAAAATTCTATCGTTCGGAGTCGACTTTAAACTGTAGGTTCCGCCACTCATGTACAAATTTAACACACACAACATAAGTGGTGTGAGAAACTAGGTCGTAATCCTGACTGAAGGGTTGTAATGACCAATTATGTATGTATGTATGTACATGTACAACTCAGCCACAAATCCAATTAACGGAATACTGGGCGGAATATGGGGAAAAGTATTCTTAAATTGTGCTCACGTATAAAACACGGCGGCTACTTCTTGTGTAAGTAAATAGTTGGGATCCTCCAACTAAATATTTCACTCATGATTGCCGATTTTCTGCTTTTTCTTTTTAATTTTTAGAACCTAAATGGTTAAAAATATCACCAGCCATGCCATGCCTTTGAATCCACACTTTTGCACGAAAGTGTTCATTATATTGCATTTTTCCCTCCATTACTACGGGTAAATAAGGAATTACTACGGAAAATATTTTCTTTCACTCTACGGTTTGAGAAAGTATTATGCTGTAGAGTGTAACAGTAGCCATCTGTAATCGAATATGATTTTATTACTCATATTGTTATTGTTATTGTTTTCAATTTTGTATATGAGTATTTTACAATTTATTTTCTTTTTATTTTTATTTCTATTTCTATTATTAAATTGAAATTAAATGTGGTTTGCCTTTAATTTTCAACATGAATTACCATTTTCAGCAAATTTCGTTATTAACGATTATAACGAACGACAACGTAAAATACTGAATTACACATGAAACTTTACTGTGAATTGATGTGAATTCTTTGTAATGAATAATAACAGTTTTATTGCTTTACAGTGTGTAATATTACAGGGTATATATAATGGGCTTCTTTTTACTAACGGGTGATTTTGTTTAGCTATTATCTTTTTTGGCAACACTGGTTTAAACAGTTGACGCACGTTTCGTGTTTTGTTTCACTGTCAAACATCTTCAGTTTGGTCCATAATTTAACCATGAATCGTCTTACAAACGAACAACGCTTGTAAATCATTGAATTTTATTATCAAAATGCGTGCTCTGTTAAGAAAGTTCATCGCGCGCTTCTTCCATTTTATGATCAGTTTAATCGACCCACTGAAGCGGCTATTCGGGCTATTGTGACTAAATTTCGCACCAAATTTACATTGTTGGACATAAAACCACCAACACATTTACGTAGAGTGCGAACTGAAGAAAATATCGCAGCTGTATCGGCCAGTGTTAATGATGACCATCAATTATCGATTCGTCGCCGTTCGCAGCAATTGGGCCCCTGTTACTCAACAACGTGGAAAATTTTGCGGTGCAAGATTTGAAGCCGAAGGACCTACCGCAACGCAGAATTTTTGGTGAATGGGCTCTTGGAAAGTTGGTCGAAGATCCACTTCTTTATCGAAAAATTGTGTTCAGCGACGAAGCTCATTTTTGGCTCAATGGATACGTAAATGAGCAGAATTGTCGATTTTGGAGTGAAGATCAGCCAAAAGTATTGCAAAAGCTACCAATGCATCCAGAAAAACTCACAGTTTGGTGTGGTTTATGGGCTGGTGGCGTCATTGGACCGTACTTCTTCAAAGATGCTGCGAATCGCAACGTAACTGTGAATGGTGAGTGAGCGCTACCGTGAGATGATATCCAACTTTTTTTTGCCCAAAATGCAAGAGCTTGACTTGCTTGACATGTGGTTTCAACAAGACGGTGCCACATGCCACACAGCACGCTTAACAATGGACTTATGGAGAGGCGAGTTCGGTGACCATTTTATTTGACGTTCGGGACCGGTTAATTGGCCGCCTAGATCGTGCGATTTAACGCCTTTAGACTATTTTTTGTGGGGCTATGTTAAAGCTCATGTCTATACAGACAAGCCCGTTTCACTTGACGCATTGGAAGACAACATTGAAGCATTTATTCGTGAGATACCGGCCGAAATGTTGGAAAGAGTATGCCAAAATTGGACTAAGCGGATGGACCATTTGAGGCGCAGTCGCGGTCAACATTTGCATGAAATAATCTTCAAACATTAAATTATATGGACCGTACGTACTATCGATTCAAATAACGATTTCATGCATTTTTCTGAATTTTATGTGTTTTTTTTTAAATTTTCTTATAGCTCTTAAAAAATCACCCATTATAACAACTGACAATGTTGCCTTTGATACAATGTCGACAGTCTGGTAACTTCTAGAATCATCCAGTTGATTTGTTATTGTTATTTGTTTGTTTTTCTATTTTTCGTGGTGTTTTAATGACGTGTGTGTGTGAAGATAAATTCGAATTTAAAAACCAAAGACGCAAACCCACACTTTTAGCAGCGCCACTTTTTACCTTTAACAGGGGCAAAATTTGCTATTAACAGAGCACTGTTAACTGTTTAACAGTGGCAATAAATACTGCTACTTTGCAATTATTACAGACTGTTGATATAAAATTCTCATTATGATCATTTTTATTTGAGAATAATAATTTTCTCAAATCCCACGATTCGAAAGAGCACCCTCAGGACTACCATATGCAAATGGTAGTCTGTATGGTGTCCTTTTTTATATGTTCCAAAATGGCCACATTCTCTTCGAGAGAATTTTCAAGCAAAGAATTGATAGTAGTTTCAAAGCCAATTTTCCGGGTATGTTGCAATGAGGAGGAGTTGGAGACTATCGAACACCTCCTCTGTAACTGTCCAGCCCTTATTAGGTTGAGCTTGAAGACCCTTAGCAGCGGCTTCTTTTAGGGTTTAAATTCTTTGTCGAGACGATCGACATTAAGGCTCTCCATAGATTCATTACACAGCCCTGTATGGGTTTTGCAAATAAGATGGCTCCAGGTGTCCAGCACGTCAGGTTTTCGAGAAAAAGGGCCAATGTTTTTGGCCATTTTTTAACATTGTAGAGCTAAACTCTGACGTGCTAGAACCATCGCTATTGTCAGAAATTGACAATTGATCTTTGCTTTTTAAAATGAGCCCAAAGCCAAATAGTTTGCATGCACCCTTAAAGTAGGGGGTGGGTTTATGTCAAGGGGTGCAAGAGAAGAAGAAACACATCACGGAGGTCCTTTTTCTCGAAAATCTGACGTGATGGAAAGTTTTTGAAACCAGATTTGTGTTCAGCGGGGGAACGAACGGAGCGTTCGGGAACACCTGGAGTCATCCTATTTGCACAAAAAAATCCAAATTTGCAGGGCTGTGTTATTAGTTTGAGCTGATTAAGAAGTGCTAGGGCTTCAATAGTGTAGTTGCGCTCTCTTGTGTGTTTTGTTAGTATGTGTAATTCCTCTGCTTCCTTATTCTCCCTTTCCTACTTCCTCTCCTCTTTCCCTATCTCCCCTATTATCCTCTCCCCTTAAGGACGTTGTACAATCTGTCAACTGGATCTCCGGGTACTGTACTTGTCTCAGTTGGCAAGTACATGTCCTCTGACCTAAACTCTAAGCCTTCAAAGCCAATTTTCTCACTTTATATGTGACTATATTGATGAATATATTAACAGGCCTTGGAACCTTCCTTTGAATATGGTTTGGTACTCACAGACCTATTGTATAACAAGGGCTTGTTCAGATGCATACTGTTAAACAGCTAACAGTGTTCTGTTAAGTGCAAATTTTGTTCTGTTAAGAGATAATGTTACTTTGTTAGCGCCAAATGTGGCGCTGCTAAAATTTATGGTTTACGTCTTGGATTTTCAAATGTTTTTATGCAGTTCTATGAGTATAATTTGATCCTGTTGGATCTTATTATTATAATTTCTTTGTGGTTTTGTTTTCATTCATTTTATGGACAGATTTGAGAAAAAAAAAGAAAAAAGGAAGACAATGATTTCTTGATCCGTATTGGAATCTAAACAGTCTCCAGGTCAAGAGTGCCACTTTCTAGACAACCAGCTCATGATTTAAAACCAATTTTGTATGCTTAAAATACACTCCATATGCTGCGTGTTATTATTACTTTTAGATCGGCTTTGTTAACTGAATTCGGAGGCAAATAAACAATTCCGATGCTGTAGGGTGCCATAGAATCAAGCCTAATTAACCTTAATTGTCTGAGTACTTAACGGCCATATGATTTAATTTTTTTCTGTGTTCGATTGTTGTTGATTTGTTTACAAAATTGTCGTCAATAATATTAAAAAGGAAAAAAAAAATTAATAAAATTGATCGTAAAATAATATTTAAAACGCTGCTGCTCCTGCTGCTACTGCTGCTGTCAATGAAAACGCGTTACAAATTTGTAAAAAAAAACGTATAAAAATTTCATGTCATTTTGCCGCTGCCGCAGGCTATGATGGCTGATTTAATCAAATAAAATACAATGTTCGCTTGCATGAATGTTTTCTTCATACAGGGTGGTTTATGTTTGAGTTTAGTTTTTGAATAGGAAAATAGAGGTTGAATCTGATGATCTGAATCTCATGAAAACTGTAAGCCACATTGGAACATGTTGTTGAAAACTCTTTCTTATGATCCTAGTGATCATTTTAAGGTTCAAGCAATAATTTTAGGTCTTGTACTGTATAGTTTGGTAGGATTTAAATTATTTTTATATTAACTGATACCAGCCGCAAGAAAAAAAATGAGGAAAAATTTATTAAAAGAGTTGTAACGTGTATATATGCAGCGTTCTTCAAGCCAAAGTTTCTGCAAGCTACAGGGCTTTCAACAGACTAAAGTCTTGTAGAGTATACAGTAATCCCTCGATTTACGTCGAAGTTCCAAAAAAAGGCGACCTAAATCGAATGACGACGCAAATTGAAGTTAGAGAGAACAAAAAATTTGACGACGTAAATCGAAACAACGTTAATCGAGGCGACGTAAATCGAAGGATTACTGTACTCCTAAAGAGTCACCTAAAGATTGTTGCCATAAATCGAAATGATTATAAAGGTAAGGACGCAATTGCCAATTTCACCTAACCTGCTGCCCTAAAAGATTTGCAAGTTGTTTATGCGCCATTCTTTTCGAGATGCCAAGACATTCTCATGTTACACCTTTCATGGATTCAAGATTACGAGGGAAATGAAAGAACATTGATAGAACGGAGGGTGGGAAACAAGCTGTTGGGCTCAATCATTAATCACATGATTGGTTTCCTTCCGTCTTTTCTATAAATTAATACAATAATGCGATAGGCCCGTTTACACTTGCTTTACTAGGTTATCACTCTTTTGAACCGAATTCCTTTTTTTTCACAAAATTGTAGCGACATGTCGTGCGTAGTAATAGCGCTAAGACTGTGTCCTTTGATTCACAACTTTTGAAGCAGCTGCAATAACTTAGAGGATATTGCCATCAGTAGTCGCCCTGGTCTGGTAGGTAGTATGTTAGCTTGTTAGGTATAAGGTCTCGGTTCAAACACCAGGTCAGACTTCTTCAACAGAATGAAATATGAAAAAAAAAATTCGGCGGCGTCTTCCTCTCAGCAGATTTCTGAGAATAAATAAAATTGCCATGAAAAGTTTCTCAAAAATCTGTATCCCGAAGTCGACTTTGAACTGTAGGTCAACGCCACTCATCTACAAGGTTATTACACACAAAATAAGTGGTGTGAGAGGCTAGGTCGTTATCCTGACTGAAGGGTTGTAAGGACCAATTAGAAGTGCATGGAAGCTGTCCGTCCACTCATTTGCTAAAATATTGATTCGAGATTAGTGTGGAAGCCGCAGTAACTAGCAGGCATATCAGCTTGGTAAAACTACCACGCCGCTGTTGAGGTCAGAATCTTTCTGTGGAGTAGGAAGAAGGTTTTGATAGACTATTCTTGGCGAAAGGAAATATAAAGAGAGGCAAACATTTTCAAGTTAAGCGAGTTTAATTGAGTAATTGCAATCAGAAGCGAAATTGAATTGTCTTTATATGGCTTTAGATGGCCGCCTCAGAATTGTATCACAGAAATATTACTTGGTTCCATACAAATCGTAAATAACAAGGATATGAAGAGATGTTTAATATTTTTGAAGGGATCGATTAGGTTAGGTTAGAGGACATGTACTTGTCAATTAAGACAAGTACAGTACCCGGACTTCGAATTGACCCATTGTACATATAAGGGATCGAAATGAATTTATAAATTCCGACTCTGCAACATGTTAAAAAAGAAACATGCCAAATAGAAACTTATTTTATAAAAATTTATAACATATGAGGTTCGAGAAGCTAGGTTGTAATCCTGACTAAAATGTTGTATGTATGTTTGTAATACGGGTAACCAAGAATATACAGCATCATAGAATTTAAAAGAGATTTAAATTTGCGATCCCTTCTTACTCCTCTACTATCTACCATACGTTACCATACCATGTGTATGAGGATAAATTCGAATTTAAAAGCCAAAGACGCAAACCCACAGTTTTAGCAGCGTCACTTCTTGCCTCTTAACAGGGTAAACTTTGCTATTAACAGAGCACTGTTAACTGTTTAACAGTGGCAATAGTAGATTAGTCTTATACTTTCCAATTATTGCAGACTATTGATATAAAATTTAATTCTCATTATGATCTTAAAATTATTCCAGTTATCTCATTACCACGGTTGGAAAGTGTACCCTCTGGGCTACCATTTGCAAATAGTCTGTATGGTGTACTATTTCTTATATATTCCAAAATGACCACCGACCTTATAGAGAATTTTCAATCCAAAAAATTTATATTTTCAAAGTAAATTTTTGCTCATTACCATATCACTTTATATGTGACTATGCTGTTAATTATATTAAAAGAGGCCTTGGAACCTTCCTTTGCATATAGCATGGTACCCATAGACCTAGAGTATATGCCCTAAAATTAGCTCCTAAACAAGTGGGCTTGTTCAGAGGCATACTGTTAAATAGCTTTACAGTGCTCTGTTAAGGAAATTTTGTTCTGTTAACAGAAAATTTTGCTCAGTTAACGCCAAATGTGGCGCGGCTAAAATTTATGGATTGCGTCTTGGATTTTAAAAATTCGAAGTTATCTTCTCACACATAATATCTTCTCACACATGAACTTGAAACACTGTGTATGCAACGCACAACTGTATAATAAAGCAGTAGCACCGTGAGATATTGTAATTGATTACGTTTGCAATTATTTTTATTATTTCTAATAATTTTTTTTTCTATTTTTTTGTTGTTTTTGCTTTAAATACAGTCATTTACTCTGTAATAAACAATGCTTTGTTGTTGATTTGTTTTCTTAATATATGCGCCAGTAAAACGACAAGCATTTATTATGACTAAATTTTCAAGTTTATCATTTTGAGAAAAATACAACAAAAAAAAACCATAGAAAATCCATAAAAAATTATTATAAAATAACCGTTTCATTTATTTTGTTTTTGATTTGTTGTTGTTTTGTTTTGTATATAAACAAAAAAAAAAAAAAAAAATACTTCCGTTTAAATAATCATCATAACAATACGTTTGCTTTAAGTGTTGCCATATGTTTGTTTGTTTGTTAAGCAATAATTGTTTACATTGTTTACATTGTATTTTTCTTGTTTCACTTTTCTTTTGTTTTCTCTGCATCAGTATGGCATCATCTTTTGACTAATTTTGACATTTTTTTACGCCCGCGTTTGCTAAGGAATTTTGTTACAGAAAAATCTTTGTTGTTGCTCTTTACTATTCACTTTTGTTCTAAATATACTTGTTGTTGTTGTTGTAATTAACATAGTTTCACTAATTTTTGTCTATGTTGTTGTTTTTCTTTTATAAGTATTGGACTTGTTTTCTTTGTTTTTTTTTACGAGCGATTAAGCCACCAGTTTTATTTGCTAATTTCGTGTTTGAACTGTTTTTTCTTCTCTCTCTGTCTCTATATTTATCATTGCTTATCCTATTGTTTTTCAAATTGGCTTCATTTCACGGAAAATCTTTGAAAAAATCTCAAAAACCGTTTGTGCAAAATGTAACATTTGTGCGTAAATTAAGCAAAAGAAAGGGAATGAAACGTGCCAGCCTGAAAGTTGAGAGTGTTGTATGGGAAGGTAAGGCAAGTTTTCAACTCTTTAAGTAGTTAAAGTGAATATAATGGTGTTTTCTTTTCTACCAAAAAATGTGCATTTTATTTAAAAAAAAATGCAATTTTGTGTTTGTTTCTTAAAAATGTTGCGCCCTCTAAAAGGAAGGGTAGTATGTTTTATTCTAAATAATTCGCACTTGCCAAGGGTGGAGGGCATTGCATTTTATGCCCTGTATAAATCGAGAGTGATAACTGATAACGCCCTGTAAAGCAGATAACTTTTGTTTATTTATAGGGCTACCAGATGAAATTTAAAAAACGTCAGCTGGTATCGTTATCCAATTTTGAAGTTAATTTTTTCATTGTTTTGTGGAGTAACCTTAAAGAAACATTACATTACTAAAGCTACATGGTCAGTAATATAAAAAAATTGCATTCACAGTGTTAAAAAATTTTTTTTGGTTATAAAAAAATCGCTCAAAACATGAAGTCCAAAAATTTGCGATCTGGCAACACCTTTTTCATATTTACATTCAGCGTTGCCAATAATTTTTTTATAAAAACTTTATTTTTGGAAAAAAAACAACTTTATTTTTACAAATAAAAACTTATTTTCCACAAAAGTACCAAATTTTGAAGGAACCCGGTACCTCTGTTGGTGTTTCTTTGCCGCAACTAATAAAATACACAATTTTTTAATGAAAATTTAAATTTTTCATATTATTATTATTGAATGTTTTGAAAAAATTCAAAATTGAAAATTGTCGAAAAAAACTTGTTTTGTTAGAACGCATATTTAATGAAAACTTTCTTGCACCTCAAAAAACTTGGAAAAAAGGGAAAACTTGGCAAATGACAAAGCTGTTTACATTCTTCCTCATTCATTTTCTTAATAAGTGGTAAACACAGGGCATTCCCTTTTTTAATATTTGTATTATGTTCTACTCAAATAAAAAATACATTATAACAGGGTTGGTCAGCAATTTTTTTAATGCACCTTGTAAGAGGGTGACATTTTCTTTGTAGAAAAGAAAACAACATAAGATCTATCAACTGGATTTGGAATAAAAAAATTATTTCGGAAAGATTTCTCTGTTTTGATGTGAAATACTAGATAAGGCGTTTCGACTTGTCCGGCTCGTCAGCACTGATATTGAAGCATGATGAAAATAAAATACAAAAAAAAAGAAATGTGGTTCTAAGGAATCTCTTCCCTTCCGATACATTTAACATATTAACTGGTGTACTGACTTACGTACTTACTTTGATCATTTGGCACACACTGTTTGAGGTAACAGCTGGCGTATAAGATACAATTCTATGTGCTCCGATTTTGTATACAACTTCTCCAACATTTTTTATTGAGTCTCAATAGGTTACCTCAACCTGCTGGATTCGATTCCTATGCGAACTTCTCCGGGATCACTTTCAAAAACTTTTTTCTTTTTCACATCCTATGCTGTTTAACGTGTTTTACACTATCAATGTCAGCAGACAACTCATATACAGCTTATGGCTCATGTGATGGTGACTTTCTCCGTCAAAGCCGTTTGATCTATAAAATCTTTAATAGAATTCTACTGTCAAACTTATCTGGTCATGCAAGCAGCCCTTTTTCTGACGCATATAATAGCACGGGAAACATAAGAGTTTTTTTGCCCAGAGGATCCCTATTTTTTAACTTCTGGCAGGAAATTTTATGCGTTATTTTGTCAAAACTAATGTTGTTTGTATTAGTTACGGCGTTACCTACATACACTCAGCCACAAAAGTATACATACGGATAACAAATTTCAGAATTTTTTTACTAATCCGTTTTCGTTGAAAATATTTATAATTGTCTGACATGTTTCTTCGATTTTAAGACGGTCTTTTGCATTGGTTCAGGAATTTGTGAAATATGTAAATCGGATGTATACTTTTGTGGGCATGTGCAGGGCCGCAATTCAGTTCAAATTTTTTAACCAATGCAAAAGACCGTCTTAAAATCAAGGAAACTATAAAGATTTTCCACGAAAACGGAATTTCTGAAATTTTTTAACCGTATGTATACTTTAGTAACTGTGTGTAGGTAAATAGACTTTTTAATAATCGCTAAAGCCAATGTGTAAAGGTTGACTCTCAGAACCGATTTTTTTGACTCCTTATCGATACCTGCCCAGACAAAAGATACTTCTCGTAATTTACAACAATTACAATTTTCCACAACAAAATATGCGTAACATAATTAATTGGTCATTACAACCCTTCAGTTAGGATTACGACCTAGTCCTCAGCAGATTTCTGGCAAACATTCTGAAAGTAAATAAAATTGCCATGAAAAGTTTCTCAAAATTCTGCAGTTCGGAGTCGACTTTAAGCTTTTGGTTCCGCCACTAATGGATAAAATTAACACACTTAAGTGGTCCGAGAAGCTAGGTCGCAATCCTATGTATGTATGTATTCGATTTCTTTAATATTGCATTTTACGTCAGGTTAGGTTATATTATGTTAACTTGGAAGAGTGACACTTCATTGTATTAAAGCCTTCAACCAGAGACCTATTGGTCCACAGTGAAGAAAAACGAAAGAGGAAAAGGAAGATGACATGAGATGAGAAAGGTAAAGAAATACTCCTTAAGCAAGCCAGAAATGCTGAAAAATTATTTTCCATTTGGAGACATTTGTGACTTTGAATTCTATTGTAAACCTTAAAACCGGTCTTGTCCTGATAAGAAGAACAAAAGTTGCTGCTTGCAATCACCATATTCTTTAGAGGAAAAGTGAATTACTAGTTAACAAAGACAAAAACCAAAAATATTAACATAGCCGAAAAGTACTTTCTTCTTTGCTCATTTGAAGAAAATATAGGCGCCGAAGCCTATATCTCCGATCCCAAGTAAAGCCCGATTGTCAGGAAATCTGTTTTGTAATCCTTGATACCATGGATATACATACTATGTTAGGAAACCTGTAGCAAGTGCTATTTACTTACAATATCGATCATCCTATCCGGACACTGTTGAAAACAGAGTGAATTTTTTAAGCTCGATTTCTTAAATTCCAAAATTATTTGGAATATACCACTGCTTGGGTTTTATTAGGAATATCTTAGGCTGCAATTTTTATGCGGTGGAATAACTGCAGTAAGTCCAATTTTTTCCCAATATCGATTATTCCACGCATTTTCAAAACAATTTACGAGTTACCAGAGAAGCTGTTCCGCTCATGAACTTGTGGGATATAATTCTGGAAGGAATGGAAAAGATGTTCCATTCTTTGATATCGTATATGACCATTTTTTTTGTATCTTCTGTTAAATATTTAACATTGGCTCTGTTAAAATTTGTGGTTTGTGTCTTTGCTAGTTAACTTCGAATTTATTCTTAAAATCCTTCACAATAAGGGAAAGGGGGGTATGGTTTAAGCATGAAATAATACGTAAGAAGTTTGTTTATGATTTAAAAGGGATAAGATTTCCAAAAAAATAATATTCCTTATGAGTCTTGTTGGCCTAGGTAGCAGTAGGCATTTGGAGCAGCTGCGTAATGTGTAATGTGTAAAGAATTATTAAATAAATTAGTTTATTATTGTTTACTGCTATTGTTGTTATTTGATTCATATTGTTCATATTGTACCTTTTAAAAACGTTTAAATGTGTTGAGTTTTAATTTTAAAATTCTTCATTATATGCACAATTCTGTGTGCCACTGTTCACAACTTGATGTAAACAACAACAATTGCTTTTCTTTGTTATTCCTGTTTATACCCTTTACATAAACAATAAAAATTACTAGACAATTATTCGACAGATTTTTGTAACGGAGATCTTTAAACCACGATTACTCTTTTCAAATGCACCGCGTCTTCACACAAGACAAACTGAACTTCACTAACTCTCTCGCCTGCTTTGTCTTGCCTTTTATACGGTAGGGTAAACAGTCTGATGAAAGCGAATGTTCTTGACTTTGCCTTCTCGAAATCTCTATAAATGTAAACATCATTCATTACTCAAGTTTGTGTATTTTGTTTACATTTATTCTTGTAGTGATGTTTGTGGATTTTTGTTTACTTGTTTACCATTTTTTTCTGCTAGTGTTTGTTATTATATTAAACAGTACGATAATTTTTAAACAAGTTTGTTTACTGCATTGTTTTGTTTTTGTAGCTATTGTTTATAATTTTAATGTTAAGCGATGTAAGAGCAAAACACCCGTATCTAGGTTTTTTATTTTCGTAACAATATCTAATAGATGTCCTTTTGACACATCTCGTTCTTATTTTATATTAATTTACTGTAATCATGTGATCATGTATAATTATTTATTTTTCTTTTTTTCTTTCTTTTTAGGTAAGTTTTTGGAATAAATTTTAATAAAACGATTCAACAAATTGCATTCAAGGTAATAAACATGAAAATTATTTCTTTTTTTTTTATATATAAAAAGTGATTTTCTAATTTATAGTGACATTAATTACTAAAGCTGTCCTACAAATCTTCATCTTTAAATCCATATCATGTTTCTTTTTAAGAATTTTACACGTGTTATCAGCTGAAAAGTTAAAAAAACTGTTTTAAAATCCCCTCTTAAAGTTTATTATCTCATACTCTGCATACTCTCTCCTGTTTTTTATATTTTTCTTGTGTTTGTATTTGTATTTGTCTTTATTATGAATAACGACGTTTATTACTTAACGCATGTTAACACTGTTCTTAAGAGCTGACAATTTGATTGGCAATGCAAAAGCGCACAGGACGAACAAAAAAAACGACAACATTAAATAGTTGTTAACGCAGACAGCAACGACACTTAAAACGTTTTAGCATATGAACGCACATATCAGTGAGAGTTGTTACAATTATTTTTTACTACTGCCTTCCCTCCCACCTCTTCTTTACTTAAGTTCTTATACCTATTATGTGTGGTCCCACTCTCTCTCTCTCACTCTGTTACACACATACACATCATTGCTTATGATTTTACATGTTGTTGTTGTTATTTTACTGTTACACACTTGTCCTGACACTGACATTTAGTGCTTCTCTTCACTTTGTAATGGAAATTCTTTGCTTTCATATTTACCCTCTTGTGTTAAAGTTGTTAAAACAACAATAAAACAATATCAGGGGGAAAAATTACATTTTGAAAGAATACGAGGACAATCCTTAAATTAAACAACACAACTAAAAATGGCGTGATCTCTGAGGCAGTTTATATTAGCGGGTAGGTTGTCGTTCACATGTAAATTCACTCGCTAGCCAAATGGCTCACTGTGTCACCCAGTGTGAGATAAGCCCCTTTGTCATGACCCGTTAGAGGTGGGTTCGAAACCCACTTCGAGCTTCAGATAAAACCGGCCAGTTTCCTTAGTGGCACGTTCATACATACATACATACATAATTGGCCATTACAACCCTTTAGTCAGGATTACGACCTAGCTTCTCCTACCACCTATGTTGTGTGTGTTAGTTTTATACATGAGTGGCGGTACCTACAGTTTAAAGTCGACTCCGAACCACAGATTTATGAGAAACTTTTTCATGGCAGTTTTATTTACTCTCAGTGTTTTTGCCAGAAATCTGCTGAGAGGAAGTCGCCGAAGAAATATTTTTTTTTCATATTTCTTTTTGATGTCTGACTTGGAATACGAACCCGGGCTTTCACGTTTAATAAGCCAACACACTATCTACTAGACTACGACTTAGTGGCACGTTCGCCACTCCATAAACTGATAACATCTGTTCGGAAGTGCTGGGCACTAGCATGAAAGGTGTTACATCGATTCCGTTTCCGTTACATCATGACATGCTTCTGCAGTAATCGTGGTGGTGGGGTAGACCGAGCTTATCAGTGAAATTGCCAATAGCTTAGATTCCCGTTAAAATTCCTGTTAGAGTGCGAGTCCGTTCTCCTATCGAACTCAAGTAGTTCCTTGGTTTTCTTGCTGTCAATTGGTGGACACAACAGTTTTGAAATTCGGCAACTAGGACTGTTGTATTACTCACCGTGGTCTGTCGAATTCCATGCTGCTTTTTCCACTTTCAAAAAGTATTCCTATAGAGGTGCATATAACCCCTTCATCGTCGTCTACTCAGAGATCTTTGATCCCATTTGTGCCAGTTCGTCAGCCTTTTCATTCCCCCCTAAGCAGCTCTCTGAGTTGCTCTCAAAACTTTAGCTTTAAAGGAGTTGTTGAAAGGTGTCTTTAAGCCGGCGAACGAGTTATCTATGACCAGGTGTTTCTTCCTGGGATGTATTATTGTCCCACAGGACTCATCTGGTCATGCAAACAGTCCTGCTTCTGCCGCATATAATAGCACGAGAAACATAAGTGTTTTTGGCACAGAAAAGAAAAACTTAAACATGCCAGAAATGCTGAAAGATTTTCCATTTGGAGAAATTTTGTAGTAGCAGGAGCTGTTTTACTATTTTAGCTTTCAAGGAGTTGCTGAAAGGTGCCATTAAGCTGGCGAAAGAAATAAAATATCGATGGCGAGGTGCTTCTTCCAGGGATGCATTAATGTCCCACAGGACATGTTGTTCCCCATTCTGGAAAAGTGTACTCTAAGTCTACAGAGCAGTCTCCTGTCAAAAGACGTGTTGCCAATCTCAGATTATTCCTGGATAGTCTGATGCATGATCCAGATCTCCTTTTATTGTAATTTCCCACAAAAAAAAAAAAAAATTAGGATTGACTCAAACCCCCTTGACTTGATAAGAATCTTGGCCTCTGCTTATCTTCCTTTTCGTTGAGTATACTTCTTCAAACATCCGCTTCCTCTTCCTAGGTGTTCTGGGGTTCTAGTCCCAACAGCAGCAAAGAAGCTCACCTCCTCGCAAGCTTGTCTGCTTGCTCACGGTCCAGTCCAGTATTTCTATATGACTGTGGGAACCCAGCAGAGGACATAATTATTTTCTGACAGCGGCATACTCTTCGCTCATGCCCACAGCGATTCTAGTTTGACATTTTTAAAGGCCGCATTTACAACCTATGATTTCAATATCAATGGCATGCACTTATGGTATGCATTTCCTGGTAAAAACTTTTCTAAAAAAAAGAAAAAAAAATTCTCTTTAATTTCGTTTGAATTGAAAGAAAAAATCTAGAAGTACTTAACTTTTGCAAATAAATTCCTACAGACCCTTTTGTTTTTGAAGTATTTCCTATTGGGTCTTTGCAATTTTCTTGAAATTGAAATATTTACAGTAATTTTCTGGTACTCCACATCGTTCAAGTATGCTAATGTTTTTTTTTGTCGATTTTTATTTCTCTTCCTCTCTTTTTTATTTGGCCTGTTATTGATTTAGTCATGCTCTCTCTCCATTTTTGGCAATTTAAACCTTCCTTCTCTTAATAGGCTGGGAAGGACGACAAAAAGGGTCATAAAGAATTGTTGTGTTGACACAAGTTTGATGAGTATTTGAAATGTGCCACGAGAAATGGATTTCTTTCTATTTTTTTCACAACCAGGCACACACATTTAATCGAAACGAAGAGAAAAAAAAAAGAAAAGCTAAAGAGAATTACAAAAAAAAAGTACGGGAAACAATGAGTAAAAAAAGAAAAAAAAGTTAACCCCACATGTTGGGGTTTCTTGTTAAAGAGCATCAGTATTATATATATATACATGTGTGTATGTGAATGTTTGTAAGCTTAAACATGGTATTTAAGTTGTAAACATTTTGTAGTTTTACTCTCCTCTTCTCTAGCATTTCGGATTGTTTACATTTGCAATTTATAAACATGTGTTCGTATAAGAGCGCGCGTGTGTGTGTGTGTGTGTGTTTATATTTTAATCTGTTTATGTCGGCTCATTAAATATTTGTGACCCTGTATTTAAAAGTTACCCTAAAGATTTGAAAAACGGAAATTCCTTTTTTCTACTTTTTTTTTTTGGGAAATTCCTTTGCGAACGGAAGAATTAAAAAAATCAGCAGCTTAAATATTCCATTTTTTTTAATTTAAGGGCCTTTATTACAACTTAAATATAACACTCTTGCTAGTGTTTTTTGGATACAAACTATGACTGCTTGGTATATCTATAGTCCTTGGTGATGTTAAGGAACAGCTGTAGCTGCCACTTCTCTTCACTAATATGGTAGATATTTTGATATTTTGCCTTCGATATTATTATTCTTGAAGTAAAACCTTCTAGGGTTTGAAGGTGACACATCACACACAGAATATCACTGCTTTCCGGGAAGTATGTGACCGTTATGTAGTCGCCGCAGTCTAGTAGGTAGTGTGTAGGCTTATTAGACATAAGGCCCCGGTTCAAACACCAGGTCAGACATCTCCAACGAAGCGAAAAATGAAAAAATATTTCTTCAGCGACTTCTCAGCAGATTTCTGGCAAAAACTCTCGAGAGTAAATAAAATTGCCATGAAAAAGTTTCTCAAAAAAAACCAGGCGTTCGGGGTCGACTTTAAACTGTAGATTGCGCCTCTCGTGTATAAAATTAACGCACACGAGATATGCGGTGTGAGAAACTAGGTTCGAATCCTGACTGAAGGGTTGTAATGACCAATTATATATGTATGTTATGTGCACGTTAATAGATGCAGAGTTTTCCCTGTGCTACTTCCATTTTTCGTTTGGTTTACGAAAACCAGTCGCCTTAGTCTAGTATGTGTTAGAGTGTTGGCTTATTAGATGTGAGGCCACGGTTCACAACCCAGATCGGACATCTCCAACAACACGGAATATAAAGAAACAGACATTTCTTCGGCGACTTCCTCTCAGCAGATTTCTGGCAAAAACTCTGAGAATAAATAAAAAATTGTCATGAAATGTTTCTCAAAAAAATCTGGCGTTCGGAGCCGACTTTAAATTGTAGGTTCCATCACTCATGTATAAAATTAACGCACACAACATACACTCAGCCACAAAAGTATACATACGGATAACAAATTTCAGAAATTTGTTAAATCCGTTTTCGTTGAAAATCTTTATAATTGTCTGACATCTTTCTTCGATTTTAAGACGGTCTTTTGCATTGGTTCATTGGCCCTTTGCAGGGCCACAATTCAGTTCAATTTCAGAAATGTTTTAACCACTGCAAAAGACCGTCTTAACATCAAGGAAACTATGAAGATTTTCAATGAAAACGGATTATTTAAAAAAATTCTGAAATTTTTTAACCGTACGTATACTTTAGTGACTGTGTGTATGTGGTGTGAGAAGCTAGGTTCGAATCCTGACTGAAGAGTTGTAATGACATGTGTCTTGAAGTTTCTAAGTTGCTCGCACATCAAATATGCTTTATGGAAACCACAGTTTTTGGTCTTTGCTTAGTAGTACAGGGTAATTAAATAAGGGCTGCTGTTTTTCTTTTTTAATACGTTTTCTTATAATCGACAACAATAATGATGGCCTCTGGTAAACTGTTTGTAAACAATTCTTCTAATGGAATATAAATTAAATAAAAAATTTTCTTTTTTCTTTTCACTCTTCTTTTAAACAACAATTTGTGTTTTTCTTAAGATTTTTTTCTAATGTTTTTACCAAACGATTGGAAAAAACAAAAAAACAAAAAAAAAGAATAAGAGGGGAACACGTGTTTCTTTTGCTGGCCGACGATAATAATTTCATTTCATCAGTCATTCATTCAGTTCATTACTCTGGTTCATTAGACCTGCTGTTTTTTTGTGGTATTTTTTCTTTTTTTTTTGGTATTTTTAAATTTAAAATTATTAATGGATTTACGTTTGTTATGTTCTTGCGTTGAAAGGGAAAATTATGAGAAAAATATTTGAGGAATCAACCAAGAAACCAACAAATAAAATTCTTTCGTTTTTCTTTTGTTCTTACTTTTTTTCCTTGTTGTTGTTGTTGTAGTCCAAGACATATTTGGGTCAAAATTAATTGACAATTCAAATGCTCATTGAAATATTTTTGCATAAAAATAGCAAAGAAATTTAAGCAAAAAAAAAATAATTATTTGAATTTAAATTTTAAATATGAACTACCCTATTATTGTTCATTTGGAATATGTTTTCTGTTTTTGTATGATTTTTAATTAATTATCTTCTTCTTTACTATAACAAGTAATTAAAACAATAACAAATAGAGTAAAAAAACAAAAACAAAAGCAAAAAAAAATCTGAAAGAAAATGCGAAACAATTTTCAATATTTACTTGCTTATATCGTATGCTGCTGAAGAAAAAATTGTTTTGAAAACATTTCAATAAAAAAGAAAAGAAAGAAACGAAATCAGTGGTTACGCTACGGTTTTGTTTCACCTATTATGGGCTTATGTACAGTGATCACCAAAAAAAACTGTACATTAAAAAATTTATATTAATAAAATTTATTTTAAAATTGTTTCATTAGCAGTTTTTAAAATTGAAACAAAAAATTTACAAAAAAAAAATTCGAAGTATTGTCAAAATTTTTTCGGGCACTCTCCTTTAGTATTAAAAGTTGAGTTTGGTGATTGTTAGAATTTTATCCATAGTGTACAGTTTCTTTTGACGCTCTCTGTATGCAGTTTGTATACTTTGTGGTATGGCCTATGCGAGATATTGAAATTTAAACAAGTTTAGTTAAAATTTTCTTTAATTTTAATTTTTTATTATTTTAAAATCTCCGTTTACAGTGTTGGAAGATATAATGGAGACAATTTTTTTCTTCTTTTAAATAAAAAATTTCTGTTTTTAATGCCGTAGTCTAGTAGGTAGTGCGTTGGCTTATTAGACGTGAGGCCATGGTTCAAACATCTCTAATAAATTGAAATATGAACGAGCAATATTTCTTTCGCGACCTTTTCTCAACAGATTTCTGGCATAAGCTCTGAGAGATATTAACCCTCTGCGACCGTAAGTCTGCTCTCGGCCACCAAAGCTTTATTACCGATCTAGTGGTATGTCTGCTCTCAATCGATAAGCTTTCGAAATTCGTTGATATCGAATGATATTTTAAGTTGTGCTTAACTTAAATTTGGCGATTTCGCTTCTTAAGATATATCAAAATAATACTCTAATAAAATGGCAAAAAGAAATTTACTGAAAGAATTATTCTGTGAACTTGAAAGTAGCAATGACGAATTTTATTTTGACTCTTTCAACACTGACTTTGATAAAGAAAGTGATAACATTTGTTCTCAAAATATTCCCAGTAGTGATTCTGATAGTGACGTAGGGTACGAAACGAAAATTAATTCCGACCAGCATGACACCCATATATAAAATTAATACGGTCGCAAAGGCTTAAAATTGCTATGAAAAGTTTCTCAAAAATCTATCGTTCGGAGCCGACTTCAAACTAAAGGTTCCGCCACTCATGCATGTTTTTCTAAATATTCTCAAAAGTAATTTTTCAACGTACAATGCTTCAACAGAAGGCTTGTTAACTTAGTTGCTACTACTTGTAGTCATTCTGACCCTCTGTGACTATCTAGCAAAAGTTTGGATTGCAATGAATACGTTTGACTTCAGCAAAATCTCCGTCTTTTCAGATCTTTTTATCTCCGCGTAAATTCGTGAAAAGTTTTCTTCCTTTTCTTCAGAAAGCGCACATTCTTGCCAGTTTATCTGCCTGCTCGTATGGCAGCCTGGCTGTGAGATAGTGTTGCTATGTTCTGTCCTCTCTGTACTTCTTGTTCAAATTGATTTAAATACACCTTCTGAAGGTGTAAACTTCTGTTTGAAAAGTATACACGAGTTTCCTCATGGGTTTTCAATATTACGCCTTGAAACAGAATCCAATTTCCCTGTCCCATTAGCTATTCTCGATTCACAGAATGGTCACTTTCCTAAACGTTTATGTAGCCTTCAAATCATTCCATTTCCTTTTAATACTTAGTTTAGTTTGTGTACAATGGATCAAATCGACCTCCGGGAACTGTACTTGTCAATTTAGACGTCCTCTAACTTAACCTAACCTAGTTTAGTTTGCTAGGGCTGCCGGAGCAAACTGTCAGCAATTTCATTTGTAAGATCGCCAGGTCCCTTAATGAAGTTGCCGTAGTCTAGCAGGTAGGGTGTTGGCTTATTGGACATGCGGCCACAGTTCAATCCCCAGGTCAGACGTCTCCAACAAATCGAAAATAATAAAATATTTCTTCGGCAATTGCCTCAGCAGATTTCTGGCAAAAACTCTGAGAGTAAATAAAAATGCCATGAAAAGTGTTTCAAAAATCTGTCGTTCGGAGTCGATTTTAAACTGTAGATCCCGCCGCTTATGGATAAAAATATTACCCACAACATAAGTGGCGTGAGAAGCTAGGTCGTAATCCTTACTGAAGGGTTGTAATGACCAATTATGTATGTATGTATGTAAACAATTCGAATTAAAATTTTCAAATCTGTTCACGTTTACATTGCCTGCTAGGAAATCATTTCCAAATTTACATACGATATTGCCAAAGAATTTAAAGTGCAATAGTTTTCAAAAGAAAATATGCAGAGTTTTTATATTTACAAACAAAACAACGCTTCTTCTAATCACTTTAAATAAATAGTTTTGCTTAGAAATTATTTAAAATCATGCAATTTGCCTTACAATTGAGTAAGACCAAAGAATATGGATATAAAGAATGCGCATCATGTAGAAGTAAAATTTCTTATGGCGGGTCGTAATATCACGACCCGCTCTCACCAAATTTTTTTAAAAATCATTTCTGGGTGAGGGGAGAGGAAGACAGAAGGAAAATGAACACAAACAAAAAGCGTAACAATGTGTTGCTCTCATCGTACGTATGTACATGTGTGTGTATTCTTGTGTTTTTTGATTTAGTTGTCGATCAGACTGCGACAAGAATACATGTGCTGCGGATGCTTCATCATTTTATTTCAGAATAACACTCGAAGAATATTTTGTGTTAAAAATGTTCTATGTCATTAGCTGGGCGTATTTTATTTTTTATTTTGTCTCATAGTATAATTTTTTTTAAATGCTTTGGAATGCTCGCTTTTTTTCTTTTAATAAAAAATGGTTTCTTATTCTTTTTATTTTTATTTATCTAAAAAACATGGCCTAATTTTTAAGCCAAAGATGGATAGCTTTATGTTCTTTTAATAATAAAATCGATTTTTTATTTTATTTTTATTTATCCAAAATTATTAAGCCAAAGATAGACAGCTTTACATATGTATGTTGATGAAATGAAAATAAAAATAGCGTATATTACTAACACTTTTATATGGCTGTAATTAAATAAATTCTCTCTACTTATTTTCTCTCTCTCACTCACTAATCCATAACCATAGGCATGTGTTAACCTAGAGGAAAATTGTTAGTAATAATGTCAAGTCTACTTATTAACCCAATGATATGTATATGTGATCGGAAAATATAGAAAAATTGTACTGCACTAAGGCACTAAGACACCGTATTTAACTTGGCAAGTATTCTTCCAAAAATCGAAATCATTTCTCATTGATATTTGTGAATACTACTGTGATATTTCTTTGGGTGTATCATTGAAGTCTGAAAAAAGCGACATGAACCTTCTTCTTTAAAAACTGACAAGATTTTTACGCTCTTTTTAACGAACATTCTTGATGTTCGTGTCCTATGTGTGTAAAAAGCCGAAGATGTTCTTACCCTGAGGGTCATTGGTGCCGACGTCTGTTTTTAACACCAGAAAAATAAATAAAAAAGTGGTCAAACAACAAAAACGCACGATGAGAACAACGCATGATGAGATCAACGCATTGTTACGCTCTTGGTTTCTGTAACCTTCCCTTCTATCTTTCCCCCCGCGTTATGAAATATTTTTGAAAAATATTCCAAAATATGTTAAAATGCACATTCTTTATACTTTATTTTCTTTGGTAAGACTCTTAAAAAAACCGTAAATTTTTAAATTTCGACTGCATTTATCGATAACAAATTAATTTTATTCACCCTTAAACTTTAACAACTTTTCTGATGATCACTTATCTCAGACAAAAACCTTTACTTTACTCTTTTGGAAAAAAAGCTTTTTATTTCTGAATAACATTGCAAAGCTTTAACAGTGATCACACACTATTTCTCAGCAACAACAGCACATCTGCTATGTACAACACATGTTAATAATTCAAGAATATCATGTATGAGTACTTAAATTCTGTTAAATTGTATTTAAAAACCGTTTCTTTTTTCTTTAATTCTCTTTTATTGTTATTATCTCCCGCTCTCTCGCTCTCTTTCTCTCTCTTCGTTTTAACTTATTTAACTGCATTAAGTTTTTATCTCTCTCAGCATAATATTTTCCGTTAAGAATTTTATGTCTGCCATTAACATGTGCTGTGTTCTCATGTGTAAGTTCTGGTATGTGGGGGTACGATCTGGTACTTTTTCATTTTATTTGTAATTGTAGCGCAGTGAACACTTTGCATTTATTCTGATTTCGTAAACGATTTTAGAATTAAAAATTTTATACGGTGTAGTAAAATGTAATCCACTATTGTTACAATTTCTTTTCATTCCTTTAAATACAAGGGGGGGGGGCGGTCGAACAGCTCCACTGTCTCAGTTTCATTAATCAAGTTATTCCCATGAAGCAGTTCACTGATCTACTGTAGCAAGACTTGGATTTGCAGGGTTTTCCCTCTGTTTTGCCTAGTCACAACGCCCTCTGTGAAAACGTAGTATTGAGCATAGTGGTTTGCATCTTTGCTCATTGAGTTTTTATCTCAAGGGGAGCCGTAGCATGATCTTCAAACAATGTTTGCTTTTGAAATTAGCCTATCTGGGGAGTCAGGAAGCTCTTTAAGTAGATTATTTAGAAAAGTGTTAAAGAGTCTTCCAATTAAGGTATTTTCGTATGGGGATTTTTGAAATTATAAACGTAAAATTAACATTTTTTATCTTCTCTCTCTCCCATGATTTACCTCCATTTAGGAGAATGGTAGAAAAATTCAATTCATGTCAAATACACATTATTTTACCACAGAAAACTTATTGCAAAAAAAAGGATTGAGTTGGAAGATAAGATTAGTGGCAACTCCGGTCTATAAAGTGGATGCTTAAGTACCTCATTCGATGGGACTAATTTTCGGCAACTTTTTCGAGTGTATAGAGTCGTATCTTGGCAATGGCATCACGAATGTTGGCCTTGAAATGCCCGATTGCCTCTGGTTTGTCGGGATAATACTTTTCTTTAACGGCGCCCCTCGGTAAATAGTTCAACGGGGTCAAATCAGAGCTTCTTGGCGGCCAATTGGCAATACCATTTTGGCTAAGTCGCCGTAGTCTAGTAGGTAGTGTGTTGGCTTATTAGAAGCAAGGCCACGGTTCAAACCCCAAGTCAGACATCAAAACGAAAATATGAAAAAATATTTCATCGGCGACTTCCTCTTAGTAGCTTTCTGAGAGTAAATAAAATTGAAAAGTTTCTCAAAAATTTGTCGTTCGGAGTCGACTTTAAACTGTAGGTCCCGCGCAACTCATGTATAAAATTTAATGCACACAACATAAGTAGTGTGAGAAAGTAGGTCGTAATCTTGACTGTAGGGTTGTAATGGTCAATTATGCTATGTTTGAAATTAGCTTCTCTGTTTAGTCAAGAAGCTTCCTCACAGTACCTCATTCGATGAGATCAGTTTTCGTGCACTTTATCGAGTTTATGGGGACGTGTCTCGGCAATGGCATCACGAATGTTGGCCTTGAAATGCTCAATTGTCTCTGGTTTGTCGGTATAACACTTTTCTTTAACGGCGCCACACAGAAAGTAGTCCAACCAACGTCTTGGCAGTCAATTGACCATCACCATCTCGGCTAATTAAACGGTCATCATACGTATGACGCAATAAATCGATTGTGGTATGAGATGTTTAGCAAGTTGACCATCTTGTTGAAACCAAACATCGTTCAAATCAATACCATGAAGAGCAGGTACAAAAAAATCGATTATCATGGTGGGATAAAATGTCTTCATTTTCCATAATGGTTGCGCCTTCCTCATTTTCAAAAAAATATGGGCCTAGGTTGCCTCCTTTCCATAAGCCGCACCAAACAGTCACATGTAATGGGTGCATTGGCTTCTGTAGGGGCTTTCTGATCCCCAAATGCGGCAATTTTACTTATTAAAGTACTCACCAAGCTGAAAATGAGCTTCGTCCGAAAAGATGATTTTTTGTTCTTGGCAAAATCGACATCATCGTGCAGTTTCTCGTTGACCCAATACATCCCAACGTTGCTCAAGCGTAAATCGATTCGTTACGTTCAGTGGAGGGAGATCGGATACTGTATTTTGTGTCAGAATTGAATGACATAAGTATTGGACGATTCGAAATAACCGATGATTCAAATTTAAACCGATAGATGACGCACCCTATATTAGCAAACAAATAACACTACATTTGATAAGCATCATAAGGCTTAAGGCAATTAATAGAAAAAAACATTTTTCAGCCAAAAATTTCTGAATATTTTACTTCTCATTGTAACGTGTTTATTGCATTGAATGCCTGTTTTCAGTTCATTTTATTGCATTTAATATTACAAGAACTGTTTAAAAGTACTTTAAAAAAAAGTACCATTACATACATCCCATCACTATGGCTGAGAGCAGCGGTTAATTGCTTATTATACGCTCCCAATGTTTATTTTAAACTCAGGAGGCCTCCTCTCTTTTGAAACAGAAAGTAAAAAAAAACAAAAAAACATAAGTAGTGGAGACTTCCTCAATATTCTAAATGAAGATCGAAGCAAAGACAATAAAAGACAACAACAAAAAGTAATTAAGACCTTAAAGACCAACAACAACAACAACAACAACAACCACAAACAATATGTTCAAACAAACAATTTTGCAAAACGAAAAAGAGCACAACGAAAAACGTTTTTAGTTTGAATTGTGAGATCATTCGGCGGTGATCGTTTGTAATTTTTTTTTTGATTGTTTGTTTCTATCGAAGGGATTAAGTTAACCGTTTATTGAAATCTTTTGTTTTAAATTAAACGTGTTTAATTCGATTTTATCTAAAAAATATTAAATAAATAAATAAAGGAAAAATATAAAATTATTAAATAAATAAATATTCAAAGAAAAATTAAAAGAAAAAATACAAAAAAAATACAAAAAAAAAAATTAAAATATAAAATTAAATTAAAAATATAAAATTTAATTACACAAAAAATTTTATTTAATAATAAAACCAACAAAATAAAATATAAATTTTTAAATTATAAAAATAAAAAATTTAAATAAAATATTTTAACGAAACACGTGATTGTTTTTTAGTGTGAATTTACAATTGCTGGCAATTTGCTTTTAACGGGATCTTTTTTGTTTTTGTTATTGTGTTGTCGTCCATTAAAAAGTTAACTGTTGTTTTAACAAAACTAACAAGTAAAAGAAAATGAAAATAATATTTTAAAGAAAAAAATAAAAATTATTGCAAAAATTTTCAAATAAAAATTTTTAATTAAAAAATTATTTAAAAATAAAACAAAAAACCCAAACTAAACAAAGGCTGGCATCTTCAGAAATTGTGAAACGTGTTGTGACCATATTTTTTTTAATACAAAAAAATAAATTTTTAATTATTTTAAAAACAATAAAGGTTTGCTTAAAAAAAATTTAAAAAACAAAAAAAAATATTTTTTAAATATTAAAAAATTTTTTACGAGTAATTTTTCAAGCATTTTGTATTTGATTGTCGATATATTTCTTTAAAATTTGTTTCTATTTGGTGACGCTAAAAATGTCCATGATTTTAAAAGTTTGTCGACACATTCTTCTCATCATTGTATCAATAAATATAAGTGAAAATGAATATAATTATCTTGGAAATCATGAGCCCAACAGCTTACGTAATTAGATTCAAAAATAAAATATTGTTTCGTATGGAAATTAAGAATAAAATGTGCTATCCAGTCCTTCCCCTGCATTATTCTCTTAAAAATTGCCTTTGTATACCTATAATAAAAGAGAAGGATAGACTTCCTTTCACAAAGGCCAAGTGCAAGTTTCATTTGAAGTTCATAGAATGTCTAAGACCGTTAGCGATTACATTTGCATAAATTTTCTCTGTAGTCGATTGAGTTATTAAAAAAGCGTTGCTAGGATTCTAATCAATAAGAAAAAATATAAAGATTACGTTGGTTGTTGCTTTCAAATATTCAAAATTGAATCGATTTCGATCCTCCCGCACTCAGAAAGAATAATATTATACGAAGGCCAGATAGCGCCCTCCCCTGAGAAAACAATCGGATTAAATGAACAGGATTTCTCATCATTACACCCTATATGTATAAGCCAACACATTTTCAAATCGTGTTTCACTAGACCATTGCAGAGGGATAGGCATTGTTATCAATGATTCCAAAACAGTTTTCGTTATGGTCGGGGCCAGGAAGCTTATTGCTTTCTTCATATAAGCAACAAAACCGTTTTTTATATAAACCCCAGGCAAAATTGTCGCATTGCAGTCTTTTTGCAGATCACTTGCTATTTTTGCGGATGACTTCTATTTCTTTCGACGATGACTTGCATTTTTTTGGTCGATAGATTGCAATATTTTTGGTTTATGACTTTCACTTTTTGGCTGGAGACTTGCATTTTTTTGGTTGTTGCTTTGCAGTTTTTGGTCGATGGTTTGCATTTTTTTTGTCGATAACTTGCATTTCTTAGTCGAAGGCTTGTATTTTTTTTTTTTTTGAAGATGACGCATTTTCAGCCCGATTACTTGCTTTTTATAGGATAGTGATTTGCATTTTTGGTGGATGACTTGCATTTTTTTAGACGATAACTTGCATTTTTTTGGTACATTACTTGCATATTTTTTTTTTTGACGAAGAATTACACTTTTTTGGTCGATGGATTACATTATTTTTGGTCGTTGATTTACATTTTTAGGCCGATTACTTTTATAGGATGATGGTTTGCATTTTTGGTCGCTGGCTTGCTTGCACTTTTTGGCTGATGACTTGCATTTTTTTTTTTGGTTGTTGAGTTGCAGTTTTTGGACAATGACTTCAATTTTTTTGTCCATGACTTGCATTTCTTGGTCGATGACTTGTAAATTTTTTTTTTTTTTTTTGGATGATGACTTGTTTTTTTTTGGATGATTATTTGTATTTTTTGGACGAAGACTTGCAATTTTAGGACGATAACTTGTACTTTTTTTGGACGATGATTTGCACTTTTTTATCGATGACTTGCCTTTTTTTGACATTTGTCGATGAGAAAGATATTAGCTTCGTCGCTTGCATTAGTTTCAACGCCTTTATCTGCCGTCCCAAGGTCCATTTCGCACACAATTTGATTTTTTAATCCATTTAATTTAATTCTTAATCATTTTAATTTAATTAATACAATGTGATGAAATCTGTTTTGCATGCCATGCATATATCCATTGGGATACCTGCAGTAAATCCACTTTTTCCACAATATCGATCATTCTCCCCAGATCATGTTAACAGTAAATGTTTCTAGCCCGATTTACAAAAATTATTTGGAGTGTGCCACTAATTGGGTTTTATTAGGGACAGCTTAGGCTACAATTTTTATATTGTAGGATACCTGCAGCAAGTGCCATTTTTCCATAGTATTGATCATACTCCCCAGTCAGTGAAATATTCTGCATGAATGTTGTTTCTTTGGAAAATTTATCAAATTTAAAGTCCATGAAAGTTGCTAAAGGTTCTCTAACTTGACTAAATGTTATCGATCTTGTTTAAAAAACAACAAATCGATTTGTTTTTAATGTAATACTGAACCGATAACTTAAATTTACAGGTACATGTACATGTGTAGTTATAACCCCGGAAAATTATTAATAATTTCAATTCATATTCCCGTATAAATTTTAAATTATCATCGTGGTTTCATTAAAGAATTGGAACATACACTGCGCACCATAAGTGAGTCAACACTTTTGTTCTTAAGTATAAAAAAAAAAGTTCCTTTATCATGAATTGTTGTTTTTGTTTTAACATTTTATAAGTAATAAATAAACGTTTTTATTTTTGAAAATTTATTCGACACTATTCTCATTTGCTTTTCTCGCTATCCTAAGAAAATGAATTATTTCAGTGGTGTTTACTCACTTTTGGCGCTCACTGTATTTCTTTGACATATTGACTCGTGGGAAATTTATATGGATTTTCCTTGTTATGTTTTTATATTTTTTTAAACATGATTTTTTTTTTTGAAATTAATTGGCACGTATTAATAATAAAAAAATATATATTTTTTTATGATTCCATTTCATTGTTTAATATTCATTTTTAATATCTTTATGTCGTGTCTCGTGACGCAAATTGTTTATACGCACTTTTCTTTTTAAATATCTTTTTAAATAAATTAAAAAATAAAAAAAAACTAAAAAAAATAAAAAAAAACTAAAAAAAAAATAAAAAAAAATTAAAAAAAATAAATAAAAAATAAATAAAAATAGAAACTAAAAATAGAAAATTGTATTCAATTTAAAGAAAAAATCTTTTTTCTAACACAGTTTTTGTTGTTAATTTTTTTTTTTATAAATTTATTGTATTAACAAATGAACCATTAGCTGATTAACTTGACTACTAGAACAGAACGCCCTCTTTTATTTAATTTTTAATTTTTTTTTATAGTTTTTTGATGTTTAAAACATGTTTTTTGCATATTTTCGCATTTTTTATGAAATTTATGTGTGATGGCCAGCAAAAATTTCAAATTTGAACCGTTACGAATAGCATAAATGGTTTTGTAGGGTACCTTCCCATGAGCATCTAAGCTCAAATAGATTCAAATTTCTTTTCGATTTTCTTTGGAAATTGTAATACACGTTGAAAATGTTGCAACAATTTTATTAACATGTAATTGGAGTGAATAAATTTACAAATTTTAAAATTCTTTTCTCTATAGTATCACTATTTTCTAACGTTGTTGTAATGAATGCCGAGATGTCAGAGTTGTCTACAAAGTAGCCTTTTTAAACTGAGACTTGTCTCTTCTTTAGTGTTGACATTCGTTTCACTGTATTGCGTACATAGCATTGGCTATCATAGGTGTGAAGATAGGTTTTAAAATCTATTATCCTGGACGCAAACCAAATTCATTTAACACAGCTGTTTTATGTTATTAACAGAATATGGTTAAAAATCTGTTAATAAGTCAGGTGAACATGGGTGTACAAAGCGAATTGTTTTTAATTCATATTACGTCCCTCTAACTAAATTCATCGCCAGAACCCTTAACAGATCGAGTTTTGATAGTAAATTTTGAAATTTTCGGACATGTCAGACTATAGCACTCATTTAAACTACATGTGCTTTTTTACCTAATTTTACCCAGTAATTTTAATCCTTTTTTTCGGTTTTTCTCTCCAAGCCGTAAAAGAATTGCTTAACAGTGTTCTGTTATTAACATAATACAACTCTGTTAACTGAATTGGTTTAAGTTCAGGGTAATATATTTTAAAATCTATTTTCTTACACATGTAGCTCTATATACATACAGTGGTGGCCTTATAATTAGAAACGACTTAGCAACATGTATGTTTGTTAATTTGTTTTACAGTTTTCACTGTGTACCTGGGAGCAAAGGCTTTGTTTGGAGGACGGTCTTACATATGTTTTTTCATCAGTTTGGGCCAAATTAAACTTATATTCGTCACTCCAGAGGACTCTGTTCCAGAAACATCGTTTCTAACTATAAGGCCACCACTGTATGTATGTATTCGGCGGATTGGCTATTTAGATTTGCTTAAGTTGATTATTCTCAAGTCTTTGAACTCCTGAAATCATCGTATCAAATGTTTGGCTGCATCGTTGCACATAGCCTGGATGTTTTATAGGGAGTGTCTTTTCTTTCTCAATGCCTTCCATCTAATAGTTTCTGAAAACAATAATGAGCTGATGTAAAGGGATAACGCCGTTCTGTATAATATATTGTTACGTTTTTACCTTTTAAAAACGTTTAAAATATGAGCACGTAGATTGCAAATAAAATAAAAATACATTTGGGTTTAGTTTTAATTAAAATTATTTATTATTCGCACAATTCTGTGTGCCACTATTTACAACTTGATGTAAACAACAACACTTGCTCCGCTTTGTTATACCTCTGTCTACACCCTTTGTATAAACAATAAAATTCAAACCACGATTACTCTCTTCTAATGCACGGCGTCTTTACACGAGACTAAGACGAGACTTCACTGACTTACTCGCCTGCTTTGCTTTGCCTTTTATATGACACAGTAAACAGTGTGATGAATGTTCTTGTAGGCGAGTGTTCGTGGCTTCACCATCTTGTAATCTCTATACATGTAAACATCGTTGTTTGTGTATTTTGTTTACTTTTATTCTTGTAGTGTTTGTTGCTGCATTTTTGTTTACTTGTTTACCATTTTTTATGCTGGTGTTTGTTGTTGTATTAAGCAGTACGATAAATTGTAAACAGGTTTCTTTACTGCATTGTTTTGTTTTTGTAGCTTGTGTGTATCATTTTAATGTTAAGAGATATAAAAGCAAAACACCAGCGTCTATGTTTTTCATTTTCGTAACAATATTGTATGATTGATAAGCCTTTAGAAGCCTGAGATCGCTTTAAATGAGTACCTATTGACATGTGAATATATAGATCGGTGAAGTCCAATCAAAGATTTGCGATTCTTTAAATCATCGCCATCACTAGCAAACTTATTTTTATGGATATAAAATAACTAAAACCGTGATTTTTTTTTTGAAAATTAGAAAGTATACTAATCCCTTAATGAATTCAGGCCTGATTTGATTTGTATGCAAGACATTAGGGAGTTTATTTATTTTAAAACTTTATTTGGGAATAAGTTGTTCGCCTGCCGTCTTCAATTTTCAAACGTTGTCATCAATTTTATGAGATTCATGTTAGTTATGCACGGACACTAATATTTTCTTCAAATGATGTATGAGAACAAAGTTCTTTATCATGCGTTCTTGGCTGATGGCTGCTTATGGGAAAGTCTAACACATACCCAACAAGAGGAACAATAGTTCAGGATAGGAATTCTTTTAGTTGGGAACAGTGATCATCATCATGAATCGTTTTTCGCTACTCATAAGCACTCTTGAAATTTTGTGTATAAGTGAGTAAAAAATATTGAAATTTAACTATGTACTCTGATTCATTCATACTCACTACAACGTTGATTTAGAAGTACAGGTTGCAATGAGTATGCGTATAACGTTCGACATCAAACTCATACCATTCGAAATATGTTTGATTCATAAGCCTACTCGTTTAGATACATACTAATACTTATAAAGGGTGTTTTTATAGAGGTATAGAACTTTAAGTTGCAATAAAACAACGATGGATTATTCGATTGACATGAATTTTATTTATCCGAAAGATAATCTTGAGGCATTACATTTTAAATATGATTTCTGGCACATGATCGCCACGGCTGGCGCGGATGTAGTCCAATTTGGACGTCCAATTTTCGATGACTTTTTCCAACATTTGTGGCCGTATATCTGCAATAATACGGCGAATGTTGTCTTCCAAATGGTCAAGCGTTTGTGGCTTAACCGCATAGCCCCACAGAAAGTAGTCTAGCGGTGTTAAATCACAAGATCTTGGAGGCCAATTCACAGGTCCAAAACGTGAAATTAGGCGGTCACCAAACGTGCCTTTCAATAAATCTATTGTGGCACGATACGTTTTCCGCACAGAACCATTATTTTCGAAATAAAATTGCACTATTTGCAAGCGTTGTTCAGGCGTGAGTCTATTCATGATGAATTGCCAAACCAAACTGAGAATAAATCACTTGACAGCTGTTAAATCGGTCGCCAGCTTGAAAAGTAATGCCAACTTAAAGTTCTATACCTCTATAAAGTACTAGTAGTAATACTTATACTAAGTACTTACGAAATGATTCGAGTCTCTCGACAAAAGGCACACAAGCAAAAAAGACCGAGCAGCCAGCAGGGCAAACACACAACCATTTAGTAAGTATTTTAGCGTTCGTACGCAATTCATACTTATTTTGTGATTCGTGTATATGTTGAGTTGAGGGAGAGTCGAAATCAGCAACAACATCATACGTGTTGTTAAGTATGAATATGATGAGTACTTCAGACTTTGAATATGAGTAGAGGAGATTACATGATATTAAAAGAAGTATGAATGCATAGTATAAGTATCAGAAATTATGAGTATGATTCGATTCTACTCATTTTTTTGAATACTCACTACTGATCTCTGGTTGGGAATATTGAAAACAGAAAAATTTTAAATTCAATTTCAAAATTTTTTGTTTTTGTAGTTAAGATTTAATGCCAGCCGGGTGTTATCATGACACCTCACGCTCTTTTTTTATTTATTTTTAGAAGCCCATACAGCAAATATTTTCTCCAACGATTTTTTTTTTTTTTTTTTGAATGAATATGGTTTTAAGGTTTTTATTTGAAATATTTCATATGATTTTTTTTAAATGATATACAGTATCGTCCATCAATTTTTTCCAAACTTTTTTTTATGTTTGCTGAACACGTTTGAAAAATTTACATACATTTTCTATGTACATACATACATATGTATGCTGAAGAGAAAAAGAGCAAAACAGTATATAAAAAAAGTAAAAATTATACATGACAACAGAAAGAATTACGAATAATAAAATAAAATAAAATAAAAAAATCAAATAAAATTACAATTTCAAACAAATTGGCAAAAAAAAACACAATAAATTTGAACGGAAAACAAACGTTTTGACGTCCGCGTGCAAGTATTCATGTGAACAGAGACGCATGCTTTAGAGAGTGACACCACCTTAGGAACACTTTGTTGTGACATTATTTAAACGTCATTCACTTTATTCATTCACTTTTTATTTCCACCCATTTGGGGGGTAATGGCGTTTAAGTTTTATGTGTCGATTGGCATTGTCATTGCTATGTGGTGTCTGTCTCTCATACTTAAAAAATGCTTCATAATTTGTGATGATGGATGTTGTTTAAACATGCTTTTTTTTGGGTTTTTTATTTTTGTTAAATTAATTTGCCTTGTAAATTTATTTTATTGTATTTTGTTGTTACAAAATAAAAGGTGTTAAACAATCTTTTATTTTCATAGCTTTTGTTTTTGTTTCTTCTCTATTTTTTATTTTTAATTGTTGACATTCAAAGGCGGTGTTACTTACAATACAACGGAAGTGTTTAAATTTATTTATCAAACATTTTTTAAATATTTTTGCTAAGGTTTTAATTAAATTTAAATATGAAATATGTATGTGAACTTCAAAACAATTTAAAAACTGTTGTAGGCGGTAAAAAACCATCTGCCACACTCCGTACTTAGCCACAAGCACTGTAAGGACCATTTTTTTAATACGAGTTTAAACTCGAGATTAACAGAGTTTTCATTTTTTGAACGGGAATTTAACTGGAGATTAACCTTGTAGAGCTGCCGTACTTATAAGCAAAAATGGCAACATTTTTTTTCGTTTATTTTGTTGTGTTTACTACTTTTGCAAAGTGTTTCACAACAATTTGCTTCTGTATATAACAAAAACAAACAAACAAAAGCTGAATACTGTTGATCTTTACGTAAAAAAATTATTTTCTTAAAATAATAAATAAATTAAGGCCCATTTTCTCAATGTGTCGACAAACTGCCAATTACTAAATGTCGACATAAATTTATTAGACTGATAAACTGTCCGTTAACAATTTTGGTTTTCTCAATATATCGACAAAAACATTATTTTCATTTGGCAATACCTCTCAAAATTGTTGTGAAAGTTGGGAACCCTGTCTTCAAGTGACAACTTATTAACATAAATCAGCTGAAAGCAGAAAACAAATATTTAAAAAAATAAATATTAGGCCTGGCATGATAAACTCTTTCAACATTTACTTGGAACTCATGATCTTCGAGTTCATCCTCCATCAAATTAATGTTTATTCCTCTATTAAACATTTTTTAATTCTATTTTATTTTTCCAAAAACTCAAGGTATTGCCACATAAAAAATATGAACAGCAGTCAGCTGATTGAATTTGTCTGTACAACAAATAAATAACCGGCAGATGAGGGCTGGTTAGTTTTGCGACAAAATAGAAGCAAATGAGACATTGAGAAAACCAAATTTCTTTAATCTGCAGTTTTTCGTTGGGAAAAAAGATAATCGCCTAATGAGAAAATAGCCATAAGACTGTCTATTGTCAATTTGTGTTTTATATAATTAATAGTCACTTAAATATTTGTCTTATTCGGCTTCCCCTCACTTAAACGCTTTTTTTTTTAAATAAAATTTGTCAACTACTTTTCATAGTTAATCTCTTTAAACTCGAGATTAACTGCTTAACCGTAAGGTTAAACTCAAGATTAAGTAAATTCAAAAACTGAAAACGGAGTTTAACTGGAGATTAACTTAATCTCGAGTTTAAACTTGCATTCAAAAAATGGCCCTAAAAGGTTTACTTGTCTGGCAATAAAACTGGCTAGGATTACATACAAAATTGGTCATTACACATTCCTTCAGTCAGGATTACAACCAAAGATCAGCAATGAGTATTCAAAAAAATGAGTAGAATCGAATCATACTCATAATTTCTAATACTTATACTACGCATTCATACTTCTTTTAATATCATGGAATCTCTCTCTAATCATATTCAAAGTTTGAAGTACTCATCATATTCATACTTAACAACACGTATGATGTTATTGTTGATTTCGACCCTCCATAACTCAACATATACACGAAGCACAAAATAAGTATGATTCGCGTACGAACACTAAAATACTCACTAAAAGGTTGTGTGTTTGCCCTCTGCTTGCTTCTGTGTCATTTTGCTTATTCGTCTTTTGTCGAGTGACTCGAATCATTTCTAAGTATTATAAGTATTTTTCTAAAGTTATTGTTACGCAAATCGAAACGACCGAATATCGTTTAACAACAAAAACGATAAACAAAAGCCACACGATACAAATACACACTAACACTAAGAATACAATGAACGTATTGGTTATCTAAAGCTGCATATACACATATGTACAACGAACCTGGTTCCGCCTGGTACCAACAACAACATGTATGTGACAAAAAGGGATGGGTAACGTAAGCAAGGTACACAAACAATAATGTACTAGCAATAGAATTCTCGAGAAGGCGAGAGCAAGAACCTTCCACATCGAGAACGTTCATCATACTGATTGCGTGCGTATATAAAAGGGCAGCAGGGCCAGCAGCGAGTCAGTAATAATTCAGTCAGTCTTGTGTGAAGACGCGTTGCGGTTGGAACGTACAAGCGGCATTGTTTGCAAAAAGGTTGTAAGCAGAGAAGATCTAACGAACAATTGTTAGTGTTAACGCGAACAGAAGTGTGAAATAGAATAGCAAATTGTTGTTGTATCGTTAAGTTGTAACCATTGGCACAAACGTAGTGTGAATAATAATAAAAAACTAAACACATATTTGTTTTTACTTGGTTTGCAATTAACGAACTCATATTTAAACGTTTTTAAAAAGGTAAAAACGTAACATTATGTGTCTAAATGAGTAGGCTTATGAATCAAACATATTTCGAACGGTATGAGTTTGATGTCGAACGTTGTACGCATGCTCATTGCAACCTGTACTTATAAATCAAGTGAGTGTAGTAAGTACGAATGAATGAATCAGAGTACATTGTTAAATTTCAATATTGTTGACTCGCATTCAAAATTTCATGAGTGCTTATGAGTAGCGAAAAAACGATTCATTGCTGAACTCTGATTACAACCTAGCTTCCTCACACCACTTATGGTGTGTTTGTGTTTTAATTTTATACATGAGTGGCGGCATAGAACGGCAGATGATTTTTGAAAAACATTCTCATGACAATTTTTAATTTATTCTCAGGGTTTTTGCTAGTAATCTGCTGAGAGAAAGAGGGCAAAGGAATATTCAAATTCAAATTTGTTTTGTTGGAGATGTCTGGCCTATAGTTTAAACTGTGGCCTCCTAGACTACAGACCAGACTACAGTGACTTCAGTCGTCTTAATAATAATTGAGCGAACACAACATTAGTATTGCAGCTTTCTCACAAATTCCATTCTATCCATTGTGTGTGCATACATAATTGGTCATTACAACCCTTCAGTCAGGATTACGACCTAGTTTCTCATACCACTTATGTTGTCTGCGTTAATTTTTATATATGAGTGGTGAGCCCTATAGTTTAAATCGACTCCAAACGACAGATTGTTTGAGACTCACGGCTTTTTTATTTTGCTTTCAAAGCTTTTGCCAGAAATCTGCTGAAGGAAAGTCGCCGAAGATATAGTTTTTCATATTTCGTTTAGTTGGAGATGCCTAACCTGGGGTTTAAACCGAGGCCTCACGTCTAATAAGCCAACACGCTACCTACTAGACCACGGCGATTTCATTCTCCATTCTGTGTATAGTCAGTCCAATTGGAAACAATGTACAAACGTCCGTAATAATAGTTCCGCCACAGGAGAGTACCTCACAGCAGATGATTATCTGCCAATCCTCCCTCCAAACAGTAATTTCTTCCCGACCCTAATTCCACTCTTGTTGAGTCTGTTCTCCGTAAAACACGGGTTTCGACAGTTTTTGCTTGGCGTACATATTTACGATGCGCTTTATACAGAATTGAATTTGTTGCGATTCATTAGGGTTCCTCAATAGGAGAGACATCGTTCAAATGAGGCTTTTGTCATGGGCTGAGATTACAGAAAATCAAATCAAATTTCTTTACCTTTTTGTTACAATGTTTTTTAAACTATTCCCATACCAGTCTTTTAATTTTCTAAAATTCATTTTTTTAATTCTTAATTTTTTTAAATTATTTTTTTAATTATTTTTATTTTTTTTTTATTTTTTTTTAATTTTTTTGTATTTTTTTAATTTTTTTTATTTTAATTTTTTTTATTTTTTTATTTCTTTTATTTTAAATTTTCTTTTAATTTTTTTCTTTCAATTTTTTAATTTCTAATTTAGTTTTTTTTTAATGAAATAAATATTTAATTTATTGCCTTTTTAATGGTTTTTTCATATTTTTTTTTATTTCATTAATTTTGCAGAAAAAATTTTCCTCCCACAACATATGATTTTTCTTTTTTTTCTTTTGTTCTTATTTTGTTTTTAGAAATTTATTTATTTGTTTATGCTTTGTGTCAGGGGTGTCCACTAGCGTACAATTAGTCTGCTATTGAAATCCCCCTTTTTTGGTACATTTATGAACTCATTTGTACAAATTTGAAAAGAAAGAACATCCTTAACCGTAATGATCTCAATTTTGAAGAGATCAGTTTGAAACCTTATCTTCTCTTTTCGATTTTTTTCCTACATTTCCTCTTTGGTTTTATTGAGGTTGTGCTGATATTGATAATAATAATTCAAATTAAATCTTTTATTCCAGTTTTTATTTTCAAACCCTTCGTGGTCGTTTCACCAAGCGATCGCACAAGGCATTTCAAAGAGAGGAAGATAGAGAGAGAATGCGATCTTTGTTTATCAAATATTTCTTTATAATATTCGATATTTTCCTGATATCGAAAAAATATTTCTTCCGAAAACAAATGAAAATTGCAATGAAACGTTTCTAAAAAAAAAAAAAAAAAAAAAAATCTGTCGTTCGGAGTCGCTTTTAAACTGTAGCCCCCCGGTACACTCATGTATAAAATTAACACACACAACATACGTGGTGTGAGAAACTAGGTTGTAATCTTGACTGAAGGTTATGTATGTATGTATGAGTAATCTTTAAAATTCAAGTTGTGATCTTCATTTATTTTTCATTTCATTTACGTTTTTTAGAACGCCAGCTAAGGCGATCCAATATGTGGTAACCTGTAACTAAGACCAATTTTTAGAAACATTATCAATTTCTATTCACTCTCTTTTTGTTTGCAAGAATACCTGACTTTCAGTGCCACATTATAAAAGTATTTGTTTATAAACAAATAAATTCAATAAAAATTTCTAACGATTTTTCACAGTGTATTGCGCACTGTCTTTCTCTCTGTCTCTCTCTCTTTTCAAATAAATAACTGTGAATGAATGTCCATAAAAATTCCCAAACGAAAGTAAACAAAATTTTAATCGCTTCACACAAAACGTTCCATAAACAAAAGTTATTCGTAAGGCATGTGGCCGATTCTCTCACTTTTTTTTGTTGTTTATTGGGCCATCATAATAAATAAGAAAAATTGCTAAAATTAAGGGCGTTTTTTTGGCTAACCATCTAGCCCACCACCATAGCATATAAGAATAATTAAAAATTTAAATTTGATTTTAATTTAAAAAATTCTTTATAAGTAGCAATAAAAATTTTAATTTTACAATAAATGAGAATGGGAGAGTTAGAGAGAGCGAGTAAAGAGAGTTCACAATTCATTTTAAAACAAATCAGAGATGGACAACAAATAGCTTTCCTTCTCCATGTGTACTATTTCAAGGTACTTTTGAATGCAGATGATATCTTAAAGGTGATGATATCTAAATGGTATGATGATATCTAAAGGGTATGATGATATCTAAATGGTATAGTGAAGATAAATTCGAATTTGAAAATCCAAGACGCAATCCATAAATTTTAGCAGCACCACATTTAACGTTAACAGAGAAAAATTTTCTCTTAACAGAACAACATTTGCCCTTAGCAGAGCACTGTTAGCTATTTAACAGTATCTATCTGAACAATCCCACTTGTTTAGGGGCTAATTTTAGGAAATACTCTAGGTCTATAAGTACCATACTATATGCAAAGGAAGGTTACAAGACCTCTTAATATAATCAGCAAAATAGTCCTATATAAAGTGATATGATATTGAGAAAATAATACTTTGAAAATATCAATTTTTTGCTTGAAAATTTTCTAGAAAATCAGTGGCCATTTTGGAACATATAAGAAATAGTACACCGTACAGACTATATGCAAATGGCAGTCCAGAGGGCCCTCTTTCGAACCGCGGTAGTGGGATAGCTGGAATAATTTTGGATTTGAGGAATTATTCACAAATAATAATGATGACCATAATGTTTTATGTCAATAGTCTGCAATACTTGCAAAGTAGAACACTAATCTACTTATTGCCACTGTTAATTACTTAACAGTGCTCTGTTCATAGCAAAGTTTACCCCGTTAGAGGCAAAAAGTGCCGCTGCTAAAAGTGTGGGTTTGCGTCCTTGGTTTTTAAATTCGCATTTATCTTCACATACACAAATTTTTAAAACGTTTTTTTTTTTTTTTTTCGAAAGAACATCAAACTAAAAGCAAAAAAAAATGCAAAAAATGGTACATTTGAAATGAAAATAAGAACAAAAATTGGTCAAGGTCAATACAACCGCCATTATAGTGTATTAATTTTATTTTCTTTTAATTTTATTTAAATATTTTATCTTATGGCAGATGATTCAAATAAACTTATTTTTGTTACATTCTAATTCGATTGCTACCCCGATCATAAAAGAATTCATAAGCGTTCATTTCTGCGTTCTAAGATCGTAAAAGTTAAATTGTTGTCATCATTTCCTCGATACGCTCTGAAATAATTGTCAAAACATACTATTTAAAGATGGCTGGTACCAAATTTTGAATGTTGCATAGAACAGGGGATTTTTTTTTGACCTTTTGGCTTTTGAAAATTGTCAAAGAAAAAACAAAAAATTTGCAAAAGTGGAATGAGATGATAAATGAAGGCTCCTGTAATTTATATATTTATTTATTTTATTAATTACAATACAATTATTACAAATTATATTTTAATTTTATACGAGCGGAGTGAGTATCTTGATCATATGCTCGGTGTAGTGTCACAGACCGAAGTCTCTGGCGGGAATCGAATCCACGACCCTTACACTAATAGTCTAGCATACTACCCACTAGACTACCAGGGCACATACATACATACATAATTGGTCATTACAACCCTTCAGTCAGGATTACGACCTAGTTTCTCACACCACTTATGTTGTGTGTGTTAATTTTTATGCATGAGTGGTGGGACCTACAGTTTAAAGTCGACTCCGAACGACAGATTTTTTGAGAAACTTTTCATGCCAATTTGATTTCACTCTCAGTTTTTGCCAGAAATCTGCTGAGAGGAAGTCACCGAAGAAATACTTTGTGTATTTTATATGATGTCTGGCCTTGGGCTCGAACCCTGGCTTTTCGTCTAATAAGCCAACACACTACCTACTAGACCACGGCGACTTCAAACCCAGGGGCACACAAACCCGTAATTTACATATATCGTGCAAGATAATTTCATGTAAATGTTGTCCTCAGTTGCAGCGTAGGTGGTCCAATTATGAGGTATAATTTTGGCATAATTTTTCCATCATTCAGTTTATTAACTCAAGAATGACAGGTGCAATGTTATCCTACAGAGCTCGATTTGTTGCTGGCTTATCCCTTTCTACAAGAGACTTTACTTGCATACATACATACATGCATACATATGTATGCATGTATACATACAATGTGTGTGAAGATAGATTTTAAAATCTATCTCCCCAGACGCAAACCAAGTCAGTTAACAGAGCTCTGTTATGTTACTAACAGAACTCTGTTAAAAAGTTAAAGAAAAACAGGAAAAATTAATTAAATTCAAGGGCAAAATAAGAAAAAAAAAAGCAAAATTTGATAAAAATAAGTCCTATAGTTAATCACTGTTACAGAATATTGCGTAATAAGAACTACAATAAATAGATAATCACACATTTCCGAAAGCTAATGTAATCCGATAAATAAATCAATATTGTGTGAAAACAGGACTGAGTGGGCGGACAAAGTAAATTGTCTTTAAAGCATTGTACGTCCCTTTAACTAAATCAATCGCCAGAATCATTTTTTTTATTGTAAAGAGAATCAATAAGAATTTCCAACAAAAGTGCAAATAAAATTATGATTGGCTTGCAATTACTGTGTTTATTTATTTATCTATTTTTGAAAATTATTTTTAATAATTCTTTTGCATCTTTTAATCGGAATGTAAATAAAAATCTCAACACATTATCATGAAATTTTTCCTACCTCCGCCACTAAATATACAATTATTGCGATTTGATTTTATTTAGTGAATATGTAAATAAAAAGCAGATGAAAAAAAAGAACTAAAAATTCTAATGAACCGTACGTCGATGAAGAAAAAAATTAGAAAATGGGGAAATAAAATAAAAAGAGAAAGAAAAAAAATACAATAAAATATTGACAGCAAATGGCTTAGTGTGACACACGGTAAAAATCAAACGCAATTTTCATTGACACAGAGAGGCAGGCAGGCATTGGCAGTAGCAGTAGCAGCTGAAGCAGCAGCAGCTGTAGCAGCAGCAATCCGATAAATAAATCGAAAAATGAAAAGGAAAAATAAATAAAAATGAAGAGTAAAATTAAGAGTGAGAGAGAGAGAGAAAAAAGTAGTCGAAAAAAAGTATTTATTTGCTCACACATTAAAAATTAGACAAATAAATACAAAATAGACAAAAAAAAACTTATATTTTAATTTGCCTTGGCTTAAATACTATTTGAAATAAAAATTTGCTTTAATACGTACGTACGTACGTACGTATGTGAATATTAAAAGCTTATAACCCAACAAAATGTTTGTAATCCATATTCCACCTGAACCTACATATGTATGCTAAATAATACTGGCAAATTGAAACTGAAAGCATTTGATATACAGTAAATACTTGATAAGGTGTCAAAAGAAAAAAATCGAGACCGCTTTCTGCAATTGAACGTTTAATGTGTTGAAAAATTTTGTGGTTTGAATACAAGTTAGCTCTGTTTTTTCCCAAGGCGATTTGACGTTGGATAGGTCTTTTGCTAAAGTATTTTCTAAAAGCAAACCTGAGTCATCTGTATTATGCAGCTGATCCCCCCTGATATAATGACTTCAACACGTATTTTCTATATAAAAGAATTTATAAAGTGAGGTTATGTTGAAGACTTTTTCCTTTTTCAGTAACAGACGAGAACCCTATATTCCCGTCTGGTAGTAATTCTTTGCTGGTATTAATATCGTGTTGCTACATATGTACATACATAGTTGGTCATTACAACCCTTTAATAAATATTGCAGCTTAGTTTCTCACATCACTTATGCCGAGTGTGAAGTCGCCGTAGTCTAGTAGGTAGTGTGTTGGCTTATTAGACGCAAAAGCCTGGGTTCGAGCCCCAGGCCAGGCATCAAAGACAAAATACAAAAAGTATTTTCTTCGGCGACTTTCTCTCAGCAGATTTCTGGCAAAAACTCTGAGACTAAATAAAATTGCCATGAAAAAAAGTTTCTCAAAAATCTGTCGTTCGGAGTCGACTTTAAACTGTAGGTCCCACCACTCATTTATAAAAATTAACGCACACAACATAAGTGGTGTGAGAAACTGGGACGTTATACAATGGGTCAATTCGACCTCCGGTGTCTAATTGACACGTACACGTACTCTAACCTAACCTAACTAATCGAGTTTGATCCGAGATATGAACCGGGGGCCTAAGACAACACACTACCTTCTACACTAAGGCGACATCTGGATTAGCGAATGTCGTATTCATTTAAGTCTAATGGAGTTATTTTGCTTATTCTTTACAATATCAAGCCATTTTCCTTAAGGTTTCCATGCCTCACATTAACAAAACATTTGTAAAGAGTCGTCGAAAGCTCCAATATTGACGGCATTTTAAATTTTCTTGACTCATAATATGCTTAATGCACCCGCTTGGCAGTTTTATACTCATTTTGTAACGAATAAATGGTGACTAACCATGAATTTTATGTTTAAAATCGTTCGTTGGTCCTTTAGCATTATCGTTGATCCTCAGATACTATGGCAATACAAAGCATGTTTTTTGTCTTTCTAAAGACAACTGAAGACTGAATGCCATCATCAATTAAACACTAAACCATCGTGTGACTTTTTTATGCTTTTCAATGTAAATTTGTACAGTAAAAAAAAATAAAAAAAAAAATTATTCGTGACATGTGACAATGTTAAAAATGTTAAATAAAGTGACTAATGTCTGACTAACGTGTGTCTTTTTTGTGCTTTTCATAGTAATTTTCTGCAGTAAAAAAAAAATTAAATTCGTGACATGTGACAACGCTAAAAATGTTGAATAAGGTGACTAACCTGTGCCTTTTTTTGTGCTTTTAATGGTAATTTTATTCAGTAAAAAAAAAAAACAAAGGTTCGTGACATGTGACAATGCCAAAAGTCCTAAGTAAGGTTACTAACGTGTGACTTTTTTGTGCTTTTATTGGTAATTTTCTCCAGTAAAAAAAAACAATGGTTCGTGACATGTGTCAATGCTAAAAATGTCGAATAAGGTGACTAACGTGTGACTTTTTTGTGCTTTTCAATGTAAATTTAATCATTAAAAAAATCCTGACATGTGACAATGCTAAAAATGCTCAGTAAGGCTTACCATTCCACCATGAATAGACTAAAAAACGAACAACACTTGCAAATTCCCGAATTTTATTAACAAAATTCGTTCCTTTTAAGGAATACGCTTCGCAAAGCAAGAAATCGAAAACTTATTCTTCAGTTACGAAGCATTAAAGTATTTGATGTGAGGAGTAGTCAGTGGCAGTTCAAAAGCTTACAATGAATCCTGGAAGATGAACTGCTAAGGTTTGTGGGCTAGTGCCATCATAGGACCATATTTCTCAATGAAGGATGTTTGGCTCAAGAAAATTAAAGAATTGGAATTGATTGACTTACGGCTTCAAAAAGAAGATGTCTTGATGCCACAATTTAATCTCGCGAGACTAGTTTTTGTGGAGATCTCGTGTATAAGATCAAATCAGCAATTGTAATTGGTGCTGTCATTGGTGAAATACCCGCCCAAAATACTGGAAAAAGTATGCCAGTATTTTAATTGCTGCTGGCAACATTTTTATGAAATGATCTGTAAAGAGAAAGTGACAGGTACTAACTTATCCAAAAACAAATGATTTAAAAACACACGTTTACGAAGTACTGTTTTTCATTTTTTTTATTATTTATTTGGAGAATAAAACAAAACATTTTTGAAATAATTTGTTCAGTATTTACAACTGCGTTCCCATACAGAAATATGATGTGTGTGTCATCGAAGTCGCCGTAGTCTAGCAGGCAGACAACCAGCCATTGATTCAATCTCCGGCTCAGACATCTCAAACCAAACGAAATATGAAAACATATGTCTTTTGTCGGCGACTTTTTTCAAAAGTATCATGAAAAATTCCTCTGAAATCTGTCTTTCGAAGTCGATATTAAACTGTAGGTCACGTCACTTATGGATAAAATTAACACACACAACATGAGTGGTGTGAGAAAATAGGTTGTAATCCTGACTAAAGGGTTGTAATTGCCAACTAAAGGGTCCGCCAAATAACTTTTTTTTTTGAAAATGCTTTAAAAAAAACTACTGAATATTTTCTCAAATTTCTTTTTTTTTATTTGAAAGTACAATCCTTCCGGTTAATAATGGAAAATAATTTCATTCAAATGGCTGCCTCGGCTGGCCATGCACTAGCCTACACGATCGGTCCAATTTTTAAGCACATTATCGATTGTGTGCAGCTGTATTTCACACCAATGGCTTCACGAATAGTGTCCTTTAAAGCGTCAATTGTCTCTGGCTTGTCGGCGTAACACTTACCGTTGACGGCACCCCACAAATAATAGTCCAACGGTGTTAAATCGTCGCTCCGAGGTGGCCAAACGATATCAGCTCTGTGGCAGATAATGCGATCTTCAAAAACGGGGCGCAAAACATCGAGTGTAGCTTCGGCTGTGTGGCACGGCACGTAACGCCGTCCTGTTGAAACCAAATGTTGCCAATATCCTCCTCTTCAATTTTTGTGAATAAAAATTCGTTCAACATGGCCCGATAACGATCGCTATTGACTGTAATGGCCACTCCTTGCTCATTTTCGAAGAAAAATGGCCCAATTATGCCTCTGGACCAAAATCCGCACCAAACAGTGACTCTCGTTTTGGGTGCGTTGGCTTTTCAATGTATTCGTGCGGGTTTTCTGTGCCCCAAATGCGACAATTTTGCTTGCTTACATACCCGCCAAGATCAAAATGAGCTTCATCTGAAAAGATGATTGATGATGATGCTAAAATCGGCATCTTCTGTAAGTCGATCGCAGGCCCACTTAGCCAAGCGAAAACGCATTGGATGGTCAATTGGCTTCAACTCTTGAGCCAATTGGACTTTGTATGGCTTCGTACCAAGGTCTTTATGCAAAATTTGTCTCAATGATGTCTCCGAAATGTTCAATTGTTGAGAACGACGGTGAATTGATGTTGATGGCGCTTCACGCACACTTTCTGCCACAGCAGCAATATTCTCGGGTGTACGCACTGTTTTTGGCTTTACACGCTTTGGTTTATCGATGAGGATGCCAGTTTCTTTCACTTTTTTCACAAGATAACGAACATACGGAGCTGACGGTGCTTCTCTTCTTCCAAAATCCGTACGCAATTTTCGCACACATTCTGCAACATTACCATGATTATCAAAGTAATGTCGCAATATTTCCCAGCGTTGTTCAAGCGTATACACAACAATATTCGTTCAGCGGAAGGATAAAACCAATTATCTGTCAAATCGGACATGAGCTAAGTGTTACCGTTCACGAAATAAGCACTAGTTGAAGAAAAAAACGTTAGATGGCGGACCCGATATGTAAATAAGTAAATTAATGTATCGCTATGTTGGAAGTTGGATTTCGTTTTACAGAACACACGGATTGCTGGGTTATTGATTTTCTTTTAAAAATTTTGCACAAAATAGTAAAAAACAAAAAAAAAAAAATAAAAAATAAAAACAAAGTAAAATAAAATATTGACGTTTTATTGTTGTCGATATTACATCACGTTCTATTTAATTTTGAATAAATATGTTCTTTTTTTCCAGTATTTTATTTTATTTTTTATTTTTTATTTTTTATTTTTTATTTTTTATTTCAATTCAGTTCAGCCAACACGCGCTGTATTTTTGTACGTTGCATTCTGTTTTCAATATCATATTGAGAATCAGCCATCAGCCCACTATCAGTTAAATTTTATTTAAATTTATTAACTTATTATTTACATTTTATTGTTGTATTTAATATTGTACAATTGCTATTAAGTTGATTGTATTTATTTAAAAAAAAAAAATTTTTTTCGAACAACTTCACACAATGCCAACAAAAATGGAAAATTACAATGACAGACATCGTCTCCGGCTTACTGCCCTTACTTTACTACATTCTGCCTCTAATTATATCATCTTTATTGAGTCATTAAAATTTAATCGATGACAATATTTTAAAATAATCTCAACAATCTTACCAAACGTTATAGAGAAACCCAAAAATCTTACGCCTCAAGGTCACCAAGTGCTGCACAATGACAGCAAAGATGTTCAGTGACTCGTCCGATAAGATTTTAAATTTTTCGTGTGATCATCTTGGCTACACAATATCACAATAGAATATTTCGAAATCCCGAAATTGGGTTCATGTTATGTGTAGTCTATAGAGTGAGTGAAGAACATGTTTACCTTCAGTTCCCGTAAGTCCCACAGGAATTTGACCCAGATCTCCGTATATGGCGGATCATCAAAGATCAGGTTACGGTCAGGTGTTTTCATAATGGAATACAACGCCTTTTTTTGGTGAAGAGAAGATATTGAATTGCAATCTCGTTAAGGCAAGTTAAATGTAAACTCTTATAACTTTGCCTATTTAGCATCAATTTTAATAAATTTGGTACCAAACGAAAGCTAAGAACCTAAGCTTACATTTTCTTCTAATACCTAGTAGTGCTGCGCCCACTGAATAATTTTTAGATAGATTAAATGTACTAGCTTCTAACTTTGCACATTTCGAAGAAAAATATCAAGAAGAAAAAGAGTGGGCGTAGCAAGTAATATAGGAATATGAAAGTCCGGATTATTAGCTTTTAATTGATACCAAGTTTATAAAAATTGGTGCTCAACTTACAAAGTTATAAGAAGTTAAATAAAATACTTATAATTTTTGCCACGCCCACTTTAAGATATTAATGGTTTACATACAGTAATGATCAGAATCAATTGTTTGATCAGGTTACAACCCTTCAGTCAGGATTACGACCTAGCTTTGTGTGTTAATTTTATAACTGAGTGTCTGTACGTCCCAGTTTAAACACGATTCCGAGCGATAGATTTTCTTCAGAAACTTTTCATGGCAATTTTTTATTTTACTCTCCGAGTTTTTCCCAGAAATCTGCTGAGTGGCAGTCGCCGAAGAAATATTTTTTTTTTCGTATTTCATTTTCTTAGAAATGTCTGATCTGGGGTTAGAACCGTGGCCTCACGTCTAATACATCAAAACCCTATCGACTAGACTACCTATAGATGCTCATCCAATATCGCCAGACACTCAGTTTTACATTTTTTTTCCTTCACTAACTGCGCTGCTGCGGCCGTGATCTGTTTCGCATGTTATTGTGGTACTTCATCGCTCCCATTTGCTTTAGAAATTATACGATTTTGTTCGGTTTTAGCAGCGAATCTTACTTAATTGATCATTAAAAACCCGCTTAAAGGATTTCGGCCTTCCTTGACACAACCTTCCAGACGCATCTGCTCTTGCGCGCCTTGGCCACTTGGTCACATCAATCGATGACATGGCTTTCTCAATTTGGTCCTTCCAACGTAAACGAGGTCATCCTCTTCGTCGACTTCCTTAAAGCAACGCATCAAATACTCTCCTCGCCGACTTCCTTAAAGCAACGCATCAAATACTCTCCTCGCCGGAGCAACCTCTTTCATTCGAACGACATGGGCGAGCCAGCGCTAACGCTTGATGTTAGTACACTGCACAACGTCCATGTCGTTGAGCAGTTCATGCTGCTCATTATTAGATCGAATAGGGGAAACATCGCCATTTCCCACTGGACTGAAGATCTTACGTAGAACTTTTCTCTCGAATACTCTCGAGGCTGCTGCATCTGTGCCTAATAGTGTCCATGCTTCTGCGCCGTAAAGAAGCTCGGGGAGAATGAGCATCTTGCAGAGTATTATTACCAGTGAATCGCCATTGGAAATTTGACATTTAAATGACATCGAGCTTCTTTGTATATCCGACTGTCGGCAAATGATTGATAAGTATTTGGTAATGAATGTCTAGGTTAGGTTAGGTTAGAGGACGTGTACTTGTCAATTAAGACAATTACAGTACCCGGAGGTCGAATTGACCCATTGTACAACGTCCTAGTTTCTGAATTCCTAGCCCCCTAGTAAAAACTACGCTGCTTATTTGCCGGTATTTCTGAATTTTTTTCCATGGAAGCCACGTACGCTCGACAGTTAGGTGATGAGTTTTTCCAATCACTAAATTGTGAAGCAGTGCGGTGCCAGTCCTACCGTTTTGTTTACGCTTTCACTGGGCAGTTCTTCTCAAAGTCTTCTACCATAAAGTTCAAATTCACTTGAACCTCTACAATCCGTTTTATTACCAATGCTAGACTAGGTTGGAGGGTATCTTGCCGTTGACAGGCAAGTTCATTGGTGATCATACAGTGGTGGGCTTATAATTAGAAACGAGTTTAATTGTCTCCCAATCTGATGGAAAAACAAAACAAAGCCTTTGATCCCACGTACACAGTGAAAACTGTAAAACAAATTAAGAAACATACATGTTGCCAAGTCGTTTCTAATTATAAGGCCACCACTGTATGTCCCTTTGTGTTGCCCATGCTAACTCGGCCATTTTATTTAATTTCTGTTGTTATTTCGACAGCAGCTTTTAGAAACTATACGTTAGACCCGTTCGATGTGTATAAAGGCGTCCGTACGGTCAGTTGTGTTTCCCAAAACCCCCTTTTTTTTGTAACAAACTTTGACATGATTTTCCCATTTCGTTTAATCGTGTTTTTAGTATAATTTTCCTAATGTTTCTTAATTTTTTCGAAATTATTTTTAATGACTTTAAATGCATTAAAAGAACAGTCTTCTTCAATTCTCTTGTGCTGTGCTTTTATTGTTGTTTTCTTAACAATACTTTGTCCTTAATTTGCCATATTTAGCCTTCATAGACGTTGATGTTGTTGCTATTGCTATTGCTGTTGCTATTGTTATTGTTTCTCTTAATATTGTTCGCTTTAATCAAATTAAAAGTTTTGTTTCAAACCAATTAACTTGAGATCTTAAGAAAATTGTACGGTGTTAAGCACCAAGCATTGAAATTTTAGAAAGAAATCGAAAGAGAAACTTGTTAATCTTATTTGGAAACCCAACAATGCTTCTGCCTTCTGCTTTCCTTAAACTAAGAAAATAATTAAAGCATGCTTTTGGGGATTTCTTGACACAACAGCGAGTTCAAGTTGAATTTGTATGACAATTATTGGTACTATTTTTTTCTTATAAAATTTATTAAATAATATTCTGTTTTTTAAAATTTAGGTTTTTTAAATGAAATTTTAAGAAATCAACATTTTAGAGTAAATTTTTCATCCTCAAAGTATGCTTTAGTGAATAAATAATGAATATACAGTGCTGGATAAAAATGTTAAATGTTTTGTTATAATTTCAAATACATACAGTGAAAGAAAAAAGTCTGCATACACTGCTGTGTACATACACCGTTGTATGTAGACTTGTTTATCCGCTAATTTTTATATTTTTCTCCAATAATTTATACGTTATATTTTCTTTAAATTCGCTTTTTCCTTAAACATTCTTAATTGTAAGTGCCTTCAACAACGTCATAACATTTTTTTCAATTTGGTAAAAATCAGGCTACAGACATTAGTGTATGTAGACTTTTGTATTTGACTGTACGTCCAGAATTGATGGCCATATGTGTTCGATTTGCGACAGTTTTCGAATACCCTTTGCAGGCTATTCTTGACATATATTGACTCGTAACTTCAGAGAAACCGCTCCAGTGACCGTCACTAAAATTGATAACCATACGGGTTCGATTTACAAAACTTTCCAATACCCTTGTCAGGGTATTCTTCACATATATTGACTCGTAACTTCAAGAAGCCTTTCAAATGACCGCCACCAGAATTGATGGCCATATGGGTGCGATTTACGCCACTTCCCTTCAATACTCTTGCGAGTGCATTCTTGACATATATTGAATCGTAACTTCAGGGAACCGCTCAAGTGAACGCCACTAGAATTGATGGCCATATGGGTGTGATTTACGCCACTTTCTTCCAATACTCTTGCCAGAACTACCAGCGGTATGTTACCGCATTCTTGTTATAAATTGGCTCTTAACTTCAAGGAGCCTCTTAAGAAACTTTGTTGAACAGCCCTCTGAATTCCCTCTGCCTTCTGCCCTCCGCAGTCTGGTTGCATTTGGTGCAGTATACGTCTTTACTTCATCCTGTTGAAACAACATCTTCATACAATTGAGATAGCACGGCACAGTGTGGAATTTTTGTTCCAAAAAATTAATTTTCCCAAATACTTTTGAAACATCTAATGATACTACTTTATGGAGTAGGAGGTTTAATTAAGAAAAAGTACTCTTTTTTGTATTCATGCAATTTTCATGCAACTCTGTAGCAAATTCATGTGAAACATTTTTACTGGCAACATTTTAAAGCAATTTTATTGCAAAAAAAACACCACCCCCTTCTTATTAATTCAAATTTTTTTTGTAGATCGCTTATATACACTCAGCCACAATAGTATGCATACGGTTTCGTTGAAAATTTGTAATTGTCTGACATCTTTCTTAGATTTTAAGACGGTCTTTTGCATTGGTTCAGAATTTTGTGAAATTTGTTAATCGGATGTATACTTTTGTGGGCCTGTGCAGGGCCACAATTCAGTTCAATTTCAGAAATTTTTTAACCAATGCAAAAGACCGTCTTAAAATCGAGGAAACTATAAAGATTTTCAATGAAAACGGATTGGTTAAAAAATTTCTAAAATTTGCTCACCGTTCAGGGTTTCCAATTAACCCTGAACTTTGTCCGTGTTCTTACCGGAACCAAATAATAAAGGGGAGAGGCCACGATTTAAATTGCATGGGTGGCTAATTGGTTATTAAAGTTCTTCAGTCAGGATTACGACCTAGCTTCTCACAACACCACTTATGTTGTGTGTGTTAATTTTATACATGAGTGTCGGGACCTATACATAGTTTAAAATCGATTCCGAACTATAGATTTTTTTTAAGAAACTTTACATGACCTGCTGAGATGAAGTCACGGAAGAAATATTTTTTCAAATTTCGTTTTTTTTTTTTTTTTTTTTTTTTTTGAGATGTCTGACCTAGGGTTTGAATCGTGGCCTCCCGTCTAATAAGTCAACACACTACTACTTGACTACGACTGCAACAGTGCTTATACGACGTGCTTTTATAACTTTCCGACAACAATATTCTTCTCCCTACTTGTGCTTTATTTATTTTCGACAACATCTAGAACTTACTTTTTGCTATTGGGGGGTCAGATCGCAGCTTCTTGGTGGCCAATTGACATCACCATTTCGGCTAATTAAACGGCCATTAAACGTTTAACGCAATAAATCCGGTTGTGGCATGAGATGTATGGCAAGTTGCATCATTACATTGAAACCAAACATTGTTCACGTCAATATCATGAAGAGCTGGTACAAAAGCTGTCTCCATTAACCATAATGGTTGCTCCGTCCTCATTTTCGAAGAAATATGGGCTAGTGATGGCTCCGCTCCACAAAACGCACGAAACAGTCTCTCGTAAAAGGTGCATTGGCTTCTCTAAGACCATGTGTGGATTTCCTGAGCCTCAAATACGGCAATGTTGCTTATTAACGTACCAACCAATATGAAATCAAGTGTCATCCGAAAAGATGATTTTTTTTTCTTTTTTAGATCGGCATCTTCATGCAGTTTCTCGTTGGCCCATCTACCAACGTTGCTCGAGCGTAAATCGATTCATTACATTCAGTGGAGGGCGATCAGATACTGAATTTTGTAGCAGAATAGAATGACATAAGTATTGCCAGATTCGAAATAACCGATGGTTTAAATTTAAACCGATAGGTGGCCCACCAGATACTTCATTTATTTTTTAGAACTACAGTTGATTTGTTATTCTTTTCTTTTTTATACTTCATGGTTTTTCCATTATAGTTGCTGTTAATTCGGTAATTTTTTTTCGTTACATATTTTAAAAGAAATTTTAAGGATTTTTATGAGTAAATTTTTTTTTTGCTAAATTTCACCTGTTAAATTTATCCTGCAACAAATATGGTTTAAAACCTTAAAACTTATTTCAGTATCTTTCGCTTTTGTTAAAAAAAAAAAAAAAAATATATATGAAAACACAGCGTACATACATATGCCTACATTTTTGTGTAGCACTGTTAACTTCAGCTAAATGAGTTTTTCTCACATAGTCAAACATAAAAAATCATACAAGCACAAGAAGAAACATGTGTATGCATGTACACTCGAACATAAAATTGCTCTAATTTCGTGTGTTTTGTTTACATTTCTTTGTTTTTTTTTGGTTTTAATTGCTTGCTCTCCTTTTAGAAGTTCTCTCTGGCTGGTGGCGGTTAATGCTCTGTTTCTAAATTTATTTAATTTGATGGCGCGGCACTTGTTGTTGTCTGTCTAACATACAATGTTACGCTACTCCACTCCACTCCAATGTTATAGATTGTCGTGTGCCATTTTTTGTTCTTTTATTATTGTTTTTTTATTATTGTTGTTGTTGTTTTCCTTTTCTATTCTATTCTCTCCCTATACATACAAATTTTCTGTATCATGCTGTTGCATATTTTTGTTTTTGTTTTTTTTTTATTGTTTTTCTTCTTAATTCTTGAGTTTTTTGATTAAAATTTTTCTTTCAACACATAAACAAGCGAATAGAAAAATACAAACAAAAATAATAATAAAAGACAGAGAGAGAGGGAGAGAGAAGAAAAATAATAATAATAGAAAGCCATACATACGCGTGTGTGTTTAACAACAACCATAAACAACTAAAATAAGATGACGACGGCAAAAGGGCCTCCTGTGGTTTTATGGCGTTGATTCTCTCAAAGATTTTCATGATTTTGGTTGGCATCTGTTTGCTGGCTGTTTCTGGTGCTGTTCAAATCGGGAAAGAAAATGAAAAGTAAAGTAAAAAAAAAATTATGTGTGGAGCCTATAAACAAAATAAAAAAGAAAATACACAATGCAACACACGGCTACTGTTTAAATTAAATTGTAAAAAAACAAAACAAAACAAAAAATGAATCTTTTTTTTTATTGAAGTGGTGGCCTGTATTGCAAAATAAAAATAAACAAAAACGAAAAAAAATGAAACGTATTGAAACAGTACATGGAATGGAATTTTAAACATTGAAAAACTGCATCTGGAATTGGAATTTTGTGAAAAAAAGTAAAAAAAAATGGAAAAATTAAAAAAATGCTGTGCTTTGCCTTCCTCTGCAATTAATTTGTTTTTAAATGTTTTATGGCTGCAACATGAAATCATAGGGGTTTTGTTTTTGGTACTATTTTATTCGATTTTTTTGTTTTTTTGTATGTATTTGTTGTATAAGATTTATGAATTTTTAAATATGAAAACATGCTGGGAATTATTCCTTAAAAAGAAACAATTCTTTTTAAAGTAAACATTAAAAGATAATCTATTTTGAATTAAGAAAAATATTATCCATTATGTGGGTTCTTGACATTTCTTCCTTCTCCGGAAAGGGCAGCGTTTTATTTGCGATACAGTAATCCTTCGATTTACGTCGCCTCGATTAACGTTGTTTCGATTATGTGTGTGAAGATAAATTCGAATTTGAAAACCCAAGACGCAATCCATAAATTTTAGCAGCGCCACATTTAGCGTTAACACTGCAAAATTTGCTGTTAACAGAGCAAAATTTGCTCTTAACAGAGCACTGTTAACTGTTTAACAGTTTCCATCTGAACAAGGTCAGTTGTTAAAGTAGCTAATTTTAGGGCATATACTAGGTCTTTGAGTACCATATCATACTTAAAGAAGTGTTCCAAGGCCTCCTAATGCAATAAGCAATATAGTCATATATAAAGTGATATGGTATTGTTGAAATTGGCTTTGCAAAAATAAATTTTTTAATTGAAAATTCTCTAGAAGATCATTGGCCATTTGGGAACATATAAGAAATAGTACACCATACAGACTATATGCAAATGATAGTCCAGAGGGTTCTCTTTCCAACCGTGGTAGTGGGATAGCTGAAATAATTTTGTGAGTCCTTTGTCTACAGTATGACACCCACAGACCTAGTATACGTCCCAAAATTAGCTCCTAAACAAGTGAACTCGTGCAGATGGCTACTGTTAACAGCTAAAAGTGCTCTGTTAAGGCCACATTTTTTCTGTTAAGAGAAAATTTTGCTCTGTTAATGCCAAATGTTTAATATTTTTTGCTGTAGTCTAGTAGGTAGTGAAGATATCGTGGTTCAATCCCCAGCTTAGACATCTCGAACAAAACGAAATATGAAAAAACATTGCTTCTGGCAAAACCTCGAAGAGTAAATAAAATTGCGATGGAAAGTTTCTCACAATCAGTCTTTCGGAGTCGACGTGAAACTATAGGGCCCAACATTCATGAATAAAACCTAGATAATGTCAGAAGCTAGGTTGTAATCTAGACTTAGGCATTGTGGTGACCAATTAATTTTTTTTCACCACATTTAGCGTGCGATCACGGATATAAAATCAGAGATATGAAAAAACTGCTTTCGTTATAGATTCAATACAGTGAATATGTTAGAAATTCGTAAACCTTTTCAAAACGTGAACTCTTGGTTAGAAAAATATCCATAAATTGCTCCATTTACAGCCTAAGATGGCCAATATTTAAATGAATTTTATTTCACTCCACATTATTTCAAAATTAAAACTGTTTTTACGTGAAAAAAAGCACAAAAAAATAATTTTTTTATTTTTCAATGCCCGAAAGTAGGCAACATATTTTCCCAGCTCCTAAAAATATGTTAATAAAATTAAGGAAATTAATTAAAATCTTCTCAGCCTAAACCTAACCCAATGCCCCAATTATGGTTCATTAGTTAAAACAATTTTCTTTAAATTTTTTTTCTTTCTTTAAATTGATTTTTAATTGGAAATGCCTGCACATACATACTACATAAATACTATGTTTGTACGCGTTCATATGCTGTGTGGCCCCATTTCTAAATTCAAAACGAAAAGTGCATTTGAATTCCTATTGCGTATGGGCAGGTTCTGTTCTAAATTTATTTGAAATTCATGCACAAGAAACAAATCGTTTTCAATATGCTGCCACACCACACCACACCAACTCTACAAAGCAATTTCTTAATGTTGCACAATATTTTTTTGTTAAAGAATTTTTTTTTGGTTTTGTATTCTCTTTCATTTATCCAGAATGCATTTTCAATATGCCAATAGAATTCTTAATTGTTTTAAATGCGTTTCTAATAAGACTTTGAATTGAATAATAATTTCTCTTAAATGTCGACAAGTTCATAAATAAATTGGGGAGGAAAACTAAAACTCCACAAGCCAAGCCAGCCGTAGGTCGATTGTATACGAATGAAGTTCCCTAAGAAAACAGATTTTTTTTTTTAATAAATTTCAAGTGCCATAGGAAAAGTAACACAAATATTGGGGTCAGAGAAATAATGTTTTTTTCTTCAAAAAAAAAAAAAAAAAAAAAAAAAAAAAAAAAAAAAAAATCTGGGTCGTGTACTTTAATTTGTATTAATTTATTTGAAATTATTAATAAATTATATTATATTGAAAGTTGTTTGTTTACATACATACACATATTTTCTGTTTTTATAAACAATTGCTTATTATAAGTTGTTCACATTGAAAGATTTTATCCGCAGAGAGCCATTTAACAATTCAATATCCGTTCATATAAGAAATTATTAGAAACATTTCAGAATTATGAACGGAAATTGCCTCAACCCATCATCATCTGTCATCATTTTGTATCCAAAAGTTTGCTGAAATCTTTTCATACAAGATCTGGCACAATAGTTACCTTAGTTTTTGATTGTGCTTCATAGGATCGCTCATTTGCCTTAAACAGAGGCACTAATAATGGGCAAGGTGACCGCCACCAGCATTGATGGCCATATGTGTTCGATTTGCGACAGTTTTCGAATACCATTTGCAGGCTATTCTTGACATATATTGACTCGTAACTTCAGGGAACCGCTCCAGTGACCGTCACCAGAATTGATAACCATACGGGTTCAATTCGCTACATTTTTCCATACTCTTTCCAGTGTATTCTTGACATATATTGACTCGTAACTTCAAGGAGCCTCTCAAGTGATCGCCACCAGAATTGATGGCCATATGGGTGCGATTTACGCCACTTCCCTTCAATACTCTTGGTAGGGTATTCTTGACATATATTATTGACTCGTAACTTCAGGGAACCGCTCCAGTGACCGTCACCAGAATTCATAACCATACGGGTTTGATTTACGCCAATTTCTAATACTCTTGCCAGTGTATTCTTGGCATATATTGACTCGTAACTTCAAGGAGCCTCCCAAGTGACCGTCACCAAAATTCAGAACCATACGGGTTCGATTTACGCCAATTTCCAATACCCTTGCCAGCGTATTCTTGACATATATTGACTCGTAACTTCAAGGAGCCTCTCAAGTAACCGTCACCAGAATTGATGGCCATATGGTTTCGATTTACGCCACTTTCCTCCAATACTCTTGCCAGAACTACCAGTGGTAAGTTACCGCATTCTTGACATAAATTGGCTCGTATCTTCAAGAAAGATATGTAGAAAAACCCTCTGAATTCCCTGTGCATTCTGGTTGCATTTTCTGCAGTATACGTCTTTACTTCATCCTGCTGAAACAACATATTCATACAGTTGAGGTTTTTTTTTTGTCTTAGGCCGGAGGTGGGAATCTTCGGAAGACACTTTTTTTCCAACAAAAGAGTGCACGATTCACCATCACTGGTGCCTACGTACTAAACCCACCACCTACACACTTCAACCACTCTCCCTCCGCGGAACTGCCGTAAGGAATTACTTCGCGGAGGTCTGGTTAGCTTTAAAGCTTTGTCACACTACGTTAAATTTCGCCTCCGTTCCTCCAGCCTTCGAAGTTCTATCATAACTTCAGCCATTCTCTGACTGTATTCGCTCCATAGAATCCTAGAATTCAACACCTCCTCCTCCATAAGCCGAGTTGGCCCGAAACTTGTTTCCCCGGGCCATCTAAATCTGGGGCAGCATGTTAGAATATGCTGCGCGTCTTCCTCCTCATCTACACAGTTTGGTCATAAAGGGGAGACATACAGTTGAGGTAGAAGAAAGTTGTTAAACATCGCTGTGTAGCACTACGACAAGTACAAACTCGGCTCATAAGAATTAGAATATACTAGTGTTGTAAAAAAGGCTCCCCTACATGTAGTATTATGCATGAAAACAAATTGTGTCGTGTAAGAGGCTTTAAAATAGGGTGGGCCATTTAAAAGTTTAAATTTAAAAATGCAATGCAAAACAAAAACGGATTGAAATTTTTTTTAAATAAATTTTTTGTTGTTGTAAAGTACAATTGTTCCGGTTAGAAGTGGAATATTGTTGCATTCATATGGTTAACACGGCTGGCCTCACAGTACCTCATCCAATCGAACAAATTTTCGTGCATTTCTTCGAGTGAATGGGGTCGTATCTCGTCATAACGAATGTTGTCTCTGGTTTGCTGGCATAACACTTTTCTGTGAAGGCGCCCCACAGAAAATAGTCCAACTGTGTCAAATCGCAGCTTCGTTTGGCTAATTAAACGATCATCAAAGTGTCGCCATTGACCGTAATATTATTTCAATCGTATGGCTGGCGTCACAGTACCTCATTCCATGGAACCAATTTTCGTGCACTTTTTCGAGTGTATGGTGTGGACATATCTTGGCAATGGCATCACGAATGTTGGCCTTCAAATGCAGAATTGTCTCTGGTTTTTTCGGAAAACAATCCAAAGCTGTCAAATCGCAGCATGTTGGCGGCCAATTGATGTCACCATTTCGGCTAATTAAACGGCCATCAAACGTTTGACGCAATAAATCGATGGCGGCATGATATATATGGCAAGTTGAACCATCCAAACATCGTTCACATTAATACCATAAAGAGCGGGTACAAAAAAATCGATCAGTATGGTGCGATAGGCGACTCCATTGACCGTAATGGTACGCCGTCCTTATTTTCAAAGAAATACGGTCCAATGATGCCTCCGCTTCACAAGCCGCACCAAACAGTCATTCGTAATGGGTGCATTGGCTTCTGTAAGACCACGTGTGGATTTTCTGAGCCCCAAATTCGACAATATTGCTTACTGACGTACCCACCAAGATGAAATTGAGATTCATCCTAAATTTTTTTTTTTTTTTTTTTTTGGCAAAATCGACATCATAGTGTAGTTTTTCGTTGGCCCAATAAATCCCAACGTTGCTCAAACGTAAATGGATTCATAATGTTCAGTGGAGACAAGGAATTCTGAATTTTGTGACAGAATATAATGAAAATAGATGGCCCACCCGATAGTTGAAATCAAAAGTAATATCATATAAAAAAATTAAAAAAAATAAAAAAAATAAAAAAAAATTTAAAAAAAAATGAAACAGAAATTGTAAATATTGCCTTCCCATCACTAATTACACACCCCAAAATTAGTCACAAAAACTAATTAAAAAACATTTTTTTGTGTACATTCTTTCTTAATTAATACCTACCCACCGCCATCTGTTGCTCTCTGTCAACCACTCTCTTTCTTTATATTACAAATGTTCAAATGCAAATGCAAATTAAATAATAAATATCCCACATTAAAATGTATTTAAAAAGAAAATAAAAAGAAAATTTCCTTTTTATTTACCCACAAAATTTCAAAGAATTAAAATAAAATGTCCTTCTAGTATAGATTTTATTTTTAAAAGAAAATTTGCGTATTTTTATATATGTTTTGTTTTTATTATTATGTATACGACACAAATGATGAGTAAGAGAAAAAGAAAACACTCGCTCTCACCCCCTTTTACTTTCTTCCTTGACAAATAAATTTCTAATTATTTTCCATTTTTAGCCATCATTTAGTCAAAAAAACAGGGGCTGGATTGCAGCCAAAAATTAGATTTTATTTCTTTTATTGGCGTTTTAAATGGATTTTCATTATAATTTTTTTTTCTGTTTTAAGGGCCATGTGCTACTTTTGTTCGTGTGACTGATGGCAGTTTTGGTAGCAATATTGATAGTTTTCCCTTTTTCTTTACTCTCTCCATTACAAAACATTAAACATATAACATTTTCTGTAATAATTAATCTAACGGGGAAAGCCCCTAGTTGCTCAGATGGAATTGCATCAAAATCGAATGTCATATTAAGTTCAAGCTTCGAAAATACCGGGTCCGCCATCTAACGTTTTTTTTTCAACTAGTGCTTATTTCGTGAATGGTAACACTTAGCTCATGTCTGATTTGACAGATAATTAGTTTTATCCTTCCGCTAAACGAATATGGTTGTGTATACGCTTGAACAACGCTTAAGAAAATTGCGACATTACATTGAAAATCATGGTGTTGCAGAATGTGTGCGAAAATTGCGTACGGATTTTGGAAGAAGAGAAGCACCGCCAGCTCCGTATGTTCGTTATCTTGTGTTAAAAAGTGAAAGAAACTGGCATCCTCATCGGTAAACCAAAGCGTGAAAAGCCAAAAACAGTGCGTACACCCGAGAATATTGCTGCTGTGGCAGAAAGTGTGCGTGAAGCGCCATCAACATCAATTCACCGTCGTTCTAGACAATTGAACATTTCGGAGACATCATTGAGACGAATTTTGCATAAAGACCTTGGTATGACGCCATACAAAGTCCAATTGGTTGAGGAGTTGAAGCCAATTGACCATCCAATTCGTTTTCGCTTCGCTAAGTGGGTCTGCGATCGACTTACAGAAGATGGCGATTTTGGCAAAAAAAATCATCTTTTCAGATGAAGCTCATATTGATCTTGGCGGGTATGTAAACAAGCAAAATAGTCGCATTTGGGGCACAGAAAACCCAAACGAGTCACTGTTTGGAGCGGATTTTAGTCCAGCGGCATAATTGGGCCATTTTTCTTCGAAAATGAGCAAGGAGTGGCTGTTGGCGTTATCGGGCCATGTTGAACGAATTTTTGTTCACAAAAATTTAAGAGGAGGATATTGGCAACATTTGGTTTCAACAGGACGGCGCTACGTGCCACACAGCCGAAGCTACACTCGATGTTTTGCGCCCTGTTTTTGAAGATTGCATTATCAGCCGCAGAGCTGATGTCGTTTGGCCACCTCGGAGCTGCGATTTGACACCGTTGGACTATTATTTGTGGGGTGCCGTCAAAGATAAGTGTTACGCCGACAAGCGAGAGATAATTGACGCTTTAATGGACAATATTCGTGAAGCCATTGGTGAAATACAGCTGCACACAATCGATAATGTGCTTAAAAATTGGACCAATCGTGTAGGCTACTGCATGGCCAGCCGAGGCAGCCATTTGAATGAAATTATTTTCCATTATTAACCGGAAGGATTGTACTTTAAAAAAAAAAAAAAAATTTAAGATAATATTCAGTAGTTTTTTTTTAAAACATTTTCAAAAAAAAAAAAAAAGTTATTTGGCGGACCCTTTAGCTTCGTTGGGATATTCTTATAGGACAACATGATACCTTCTATTAAGAGGAGCTTTACAAACGATTTGTCACGACAGAGACATTTGCTAGCATATGTTCCCCAATAAAATTCAATTTAACATACGACAGTGTAGGGGTTTTCATTTTAGTTTTCTTAAGAACAATACTTTCAGGGAAAACACTCTTAGTTTTTTACAAATTCATTTAAATTTCATTTTTTCTTCTTTTCAATTTCATTTCATTTTTAATTGTTTTCCAATTTCTTCACCAACAACAGCCAACAAGCCATCAATCCTTTATAATGAACGTCGTATTTAATTTCCCTTTTTTGTTTTTGTTTTTCTAACGATTCTGATAAATTTTGCACCGAGTAGAGTGTTATTTTCCATTTGATTGCCTACTTAAAGGCGGTGCCAACCGTATGTAGTAGTTTATTATTTTCTCTCTCTCACACACACGCCTACATACATACAATAATATTTACAAACTGACAAGTGTACTTCAATTAACTGGAACATATTTCATGTGCATTATAAACTACTTGTTCTTTCTCTCTCTTACTCTCCCTCTCACCTTATTTTCTATCACATACTGTTAGGCATGTAGTAGATATCTACTGCCAATGTTGTAATGTGTAGTGTGTGGTGTAGAGGCGTTGGTGGGAGAATAGAAAAATGAGAAATGCAACGAGATATTTTAAATTGTTTACAAATGGTTAGAGAGAATAAATACCAAATGTCAGTTTCATATAAATATAACCGTAAATAGCATAAACACTCACACTGACACCAACTTACTATTACTAACACACCAGAGCCCAGGCAATTATTGCAGCTTATAATGACGGCAAGTAAAAATTATAATTAAATTGAAAGAGAGTGTTTCGTTGCGTTGTGTTGTTGTGTGCATAAGAGGTTATAGGTTGATTACTGTCATGATAATGATGATGATGATGATGATGATGATCTATAATTACTAGTTATGGTCAGTCAATTATTTTTATAGAATTTAATTAATTTGTGTAAAATATAAATGATTGATAATCATCAGCTGATAAATGAACAATTCAGCATCTTTTTTTTTCTTTTGTAATAAAAGGAATGCAAAATGAAATTTATGGGCCGGACCTTGATTGGGTAATTTAATTAATTGTGGAAAATTCCAATCTGGTTCTAGCAATATAATCAGAATTTATTTGCATATTTTAAGGTTTAAAAAATTATGAAGCATACTTTAAGGCGTCGAATAAATAAATAAAAAAAAATTCTTAATTGTTTTTATGTAGCACATACATATGTATGTGAAGATAAATTCGAATTTGAAAATCCAAAATTCAATTCAAAAATTTTTAGGTTTAAAAAATTTTGAAGCATACTTTAAGGCGTCGAATAAATAAATAAATAAAATTCTCAATTGCTTTTTGAGTAGTACATACATACATATGTATGTGAAGATAAATTCGAATTTGAAAATACAAAATTCAATTCAAAAATTTTAACTGCGCTATATTTGGCATTAACAGAGCACTGTTAGCTATTTAACAGTATCTCTCTGAACAAGCTCCACTTGTTTAGGAACTAATTTTGGGAAATACTTTAGGTCTATATTAGTACCATACTATATGCAAAGGAAGGTTCCAAGGCCTATTAATAGAATCAGCAACATAGTCACACATATCAAGTGATAGTCTTAATAATCTACTTGTTGCCACTGTTGCAGTGTTAACATTGGTCTGTTAACATCAAAATTTATTATGTTAATGCCAAAGGTGACTGCTGAAATTGTTGGTTTGTGTCTGGGGTTTATAAATTCGAATTGAATTCACATACATACATAGGCTGATTTCCAAAATGTTAGTTGCTTTGTGTTGTGAACAAAGTATAGTGTTTCATAAAGCCGCTGTACAAAATGTTTACATTGTATACAATTTCAAAACGTTGTCAATATGTATTTTTAACGCAGTCAAAAAGCAATCAGATGTCGGATTTATAGTTGATGCATTGTTTTGTAGCTTTGTATATCTACAAAATTTATATACCGTAGCAGAACTGCATACAAACTTTGTATTGATACATTTTGGAAGTCAGCCATTATATTTTTTTGGGTGCAATTATTTATAATTCGGGTAACATTCCCTAATTATATCGACGCCTCCGTTCTATAACATTCTAAGTCGAAAAAGTGTGTTTTGAGTTATGAGCTCTCAAAGTTTTCACGCGACATACGACCATATGTGTATTCTAAGTAGATTTTTCCCTGTAACTTCGGAACGGATCGGCGCATCTTAACCAAATTTTGACACTATTTAAGTTAGGGAACGTAGAATTTAAAAATGCAAGAACATTAAGTACTAAGTGTACTTTGAACGTTATAGAATGGAGGCGTCGATATGGTGCATTGAGTTATAACCCTTTAAAGTACGTTGTTGGTGGAGGGGAAGGTGGAATAGCAGACGTTAAAATTGGTGTCCAATATTATTCTTTATTAAGTTTAATCTTTCTTGTTAATTCACAAATTTCTCTGGTGTGAAACGAATCCTCTAGCCCATTTACTCGCAGATAACACTGTATCCACTATACTACCGGGGTAACTAAACCTTAATCGAGTTTTATTCCAATAGCTGGCTGCAGTAACCCTACACTGCAGATAAAACTCCACCTACTTGACTACCAGAGGCTATCTAAACACTAATGTTTTCTTATTCCAATATTATATATTTCGTTGAAGTCGCCGTAGTCTAGTAGGTAGTGTGTTGGCTTATTAGACGTAAAGCCAGGGTTCGAGCCCCAGGCCAGACATCAAAACAAAATACAAAAAGTATTTCTTCGGCGACTTCCTCTCAGCAGATTTCTGGCAAAAACTCTGAGAGTAAATAAAATTGCCATGAAAAAAAGTTTCTCAAAAATCTGTCGTTCGGAGTCGACTTTAAACTGTAGGTCCCACCACTCATGTATAAAATTAACACACACAACATAAGTGGTGTGAGAAACTAGGACGTTGTACAATGGGTCAATTCGACGTCCGGGTACTGTACTTGTCTAATTGACAAATACACGTCCTCTAACCTAACCTAACCTCCTCTCAGCAGATTTCTGGTAAAAACTCGGAGAGTAAATTAAAAATTTCTATGAAAAGTTTCTCAAAAACCTGTCGTTTAGAATCGACTTTGAATTTTAGGTGGCGCTACTCATGTATAAAATTAACGCCTACAACATGAGTGGTGTTGAGAAGCTAGGTCATAATCCTAGCCGAAGAGTTTTAATTACCAGTTATGTATGTAGTATGTATGTATGTATGTATGAAAGCGAAAAGAATATTTGTGATGTTTCTAGAATCATGCCTTTCCCCGGCACCCAGTGCCATACTCTGCTCAATTTATTTTTATTTTATTTTTAAAAATTTTGTAAATAATTTTGTTTTTATTTTTCAAACACCACTTGCTTGCTGTAAATTTAAATTTTGCTGGTTGTAAAGAAATTACGTTGCATTTTTATATTTCAAATTTTATTAGAGCATTACGAAAAACAGAAAAAGGAAAAGGAAAAACGTGTACAGAGCAATTTTTGTTAAGGCTCATTATTTGACTCATTGCGTTTGAATTTTAAAATTTTTTGTTTTTATTTTTTTATTTTTAATAAAATTTTTTTAAATGATCTTTTATGATTTTAATAAGATCATATTTAATTATATTTTTATAAAATTATTTTGGTAAGGTTTGTTCATTATTTCAATCAATGTTTTTTTTTACCATACCCCCCTGCTAAAATTTTGTTTATTAAAATCATTATCTCATTTCAATTATCGTTCTGGCTGATGGATTTACGCAAATGCATTCACATGTCTGGCAGTAATTTTTGTTTGTCATCATTTCATTTTGCTTGGCCCCTAAAACGGGCAAACATACATATTTTCAATAACAGGGCTCACACATTTATTTATTTTTATCTATTTTTGTATTATTTTTATTACATTTAATTTCTTTTTCCTTATTTCAATGAATAACCATAAAAAAATTTATTATTGAGCCTAAAAGTATGCCATATAAATGAACTATTAATTAGGCCCCAAAGTATGCTATAATATTTGTTAATTTATTTATGCGTTACATAATTAGTGTAAAGACATAAATAGTGTTGTTAAGTTGTAAAAACACATTTTTTTTTCAAAATTATGATTTTAATTTTATGCCTAAAAATATACTTTAATATATATATTTTTTATGTAATTAGTTGTACATGTACATACTCATTCGTGTACATAAATTTGTCCATTGTTTTGCAGCCATTTGTCGTTAATATTCAATCCAATTACAGTTATCTAAGCCTACAACACTGAGTTCATGGAATAAATACAGTGTAGTTAATAAGTATACCCACACTCATAAATAAATTGCGTAGTTTTAGAATTTTTTAATATAGGGTGGGTGATTTAAAAGTTTAAATTTAGAAATGCAATGAAATTGTTCCGGTTAGAAATGTAATATTATTTCATTTATGTATATGGCTGCCGCTGCTGGCCTTACAGTATCTTATTTTATCGAATCAATTTTCGTATCTTGGCGGTGGCATCACGCATGTTGGCTTTCAAATGCTCAATTCTCTTTGGTTTATCGGCATAACACTTTTCCTTAACGGCAACCCACAGAAAATAGTCCAACGATGTGAAATCACAGCTTCTTAGAGGCCAATTGACATCACCCTTTCGTCTAATTAAACGGCCATCAAAGGTTTGACGTTTGAGATCGTTACTAGAGCTAGTAACGTTCTGTCAATAAACTCCGGGTACCCAAAAATCTTTCTTCTCTGGTGTGTCACGCAAATGACAGAGAATCTATTTTGTGGTGTTGTCTTCCTCCATGTTACTACAGTTTCTGCAGAAGACTTTGAGTATGTATGGACGGGAGCCAATGGCCGTTAAGTGTCTCCTAAGATCGTTTCTACGTAGGTTTAACCTGATTTGTTTGGTCTCCGCACATGCGGATTCATAAACTCTTCTTTGATTTCTGAATAAGTGTCCTCACTTAACTTAGCCTCCTGGCTAAGTATTGCCAGAAAGGGATTGCAGGCATAATGATATTATAACAGTACCTTTAATAGGACCCAACTATGCTTAAGCTTATGTTGGTAATTTAATCCAACCTAGCCTAACCTGGAATTAGCAGAGAAGCAGCTCATTTCAAGTGATGCCCTACCATTCTCATCAAACACAGATCAAAACCTTATAAATCGTCAACTTTTTTTAAGAGCAACACTCAGGGGATGGCCCCTTCTCTTAGAGTGCATTGTGTTTTAATTAAGAAAATAGGTTATGAGAACTAGCTCCTTCCAGGTGATTCTCTGCCACTCTCATTACAAATAAGAACTTTACCAATCATTTTTTAAAATTACTTAAGATTAACACTCAGGGGATGGCCCCTTCTCTTAGAGTGCATTGTGTTTTAGTTAAGAAAATAGGTTATGGGAAGTAGGACAGAGCTCCTTTCAGATGATTATCTGTCACTCCTATTACAAATAAGAACCTTAGAAATCCTCAATAATTTTTTTTTATTATTTAAGACCAACACTCAGGGGATGGCCGCCCTACTCATGCAGGGCATTATGTTTGAATTAGGAAAATAGGTTATGGTAAGGAGGAGAGAGGGCATAGTTTTTAAGGACATCAGGTTAGGTTGGAGGACGTGTACTTGTCAATTAGACAAGTACAGTACCCGGAGGTCGAATTGACCCATTGTACAACGCCCTAGTTTCTCACACCACTTATGTTGTGTGTGTTAATTTTATACATGAGTGGTGGCACCTACAGTTTAAAGTCGACTCCGAACGACAGATATTCTGAGAAACTTTTTTTCATGGCAATTTTATTTTACTCTCAGAGTTTTTGCCAGAAATCTGCTGAGAGGAAGTCGCCGAAGAAATACTTTTTGTATTTTGTTTTGATGTCTGGCCTGGGGCTCGAACCCTGGCTTTACGTCTAATAATCCAACACACTACCTACTAGACTACGGCGACTTCAATCAAAACCTTACAAATCGTCAACTTTTTTAAGAGCAACACTCAGGGCATGGCTCCTACAAATGTGCAGCGCATTGTGTTTGAATTAGGACAGAGGAAGTAGTGTTTGAGGGCATTAGATTTGAATCTTTCTAAATTATAATTGGCAGGAAAGACCACTGCTTGGAGGTAGGGATGTAGGGACAAAACAACGAATTCTTTCTGAATCCCCTTCTTTCTCTCTTTCGAATCTACTGGCCAATCTATCACAAACGGATGTGCACTGCGAGAAAGACGGATGCTAAGTAGGAATTTACAATCTTCGGGAAAAATTGCCTCTTTACCTTGTTGGAGTAAAATCCGTTGCAGTTGCGATAGAACAGTGAAACATAAGACACATTGTCACGCGGCTTCAAAGAATCAATAGAAATGGATACCCTACCGCTGGAGAAGCCCCGAAATATACTTTTAAGCACCGTCGTCTATAAGTGTACCTTTAATCAGCAGCTACACTGCACAATTAGGCTTTTTCTTTTTTTTTTTTGAATATATTTTCACGTTTTATTCTTAGTAACAATAATGACAGCAACAATAATGACAACAACAACAACAATAATAATAGAAAATAAATATCAATACATAATAATAATAAAAAATATTTAATAAACAAAACAAAATAGACGGTGACATCATATTCATGAGTACTAACAAAACAAAGTTAAAAGGTTCTTTCAGTTGAGTTTCGTTTTTTTCTTTCTTTTTTTTTTTTTAATCAGTCAGTTCAACACTTCACCACCACTCGCTTAATAATCAATATTTGTACTACGTTTTCTCTTACATGTTGTTATTGTTGCGCATTTATTTTTTTTTCTATTTTACCTGGTCTCTGATTAATACATTTTCGAGCGTATAAATATCGATAATTTCGTTTTATTTTCGTCTCCTATTTTGAGTGTCAATATATATTTTTTTGTTATTATTATTGAAGGGATATTTTTAATTCTTCTTTTTTTTTGTCGTCATTTATTTATTTTCTCTCCCTATTTTTAATGGTAAAAAACACGAAACAGAATGAAAAGTACTTTACAAAATATCAATAAAAACAACAAACAAATACTAGATAAACTTTAACAGAGAAAAAAAGCAAAGAAATAAAGTTGACAACATTATTTAATACGTATGAGTGTAAATTGTTTTTATTTTTCATTGTTACACCATTTACCCAAGTGGTTTAATAATAAACACCTTTTTAAAACGTTTAAAATATGAGCACGTAGATTGCAAATAAAATTAAAATAAATTTGTGTTTAATTTTAATTAAAATTCTTTATTATTCGCACAATTCTGTGTGGCACTGTTCACAACTTGATGTAAACAACAACTATTGCTTTACTTTGTTATTCCTCTGTTTACACTGGAGATGAGCGATATTTTCAAAACTGTGATTTAATCACGATGATTGATAATTCACTGGTAACTACAGCGATTGAAATTGCCAAATAACAGTTACTAATAATGTCGTTCTTTCAAAATTGTTACATACTCAAATTTATTTCATTTTATTTTTAGCGAGGCAGAATTACAATTAGACGATGCTGATTATTTAATTTTGTCTTTTATACATGAACTTTCTGTGAAACTTCATATTGTTAAACTTCATATAAAAAAAATTATATTAAAAATAATAACACCACTTTGATTTTGTTTAGTAGTCTTTTCGTAGTATGTAGTATCTAGTTGTCTCTTTCTTACGACTTAATAAAATACGTTATTGTCATTATTGTTTGCTTTTGGAATACTGTGATCACAATCACTGTTTTAAAGAACACTGATTAACAAATCACGTTCACTGAGAATAACGTTCTTCAAAAATCACTGGATTGCTCATCTCTAGTTTACACTCTTTTGCATAAACAATAACAATCACTAAACAATTATTCGACAGATCTTTATAATGCAGACTTTCAAACCGCGATTACTCTCTTCAAATGCACCACGTCTTTACACAAGACTGACTGACTCAGTTGCTTGCTTTGCCTTGCCTTTTTTGTGGCAACGTAAACAGTCTGAGGAATGTTCTTAATGATGAATCTCTATGTAAATGTAAACATCGTTGTTTTCATTTATTCTTGTAGTGTTGTTGTTTTATTTTTGTTTACCATTTTTATGCTGGTGTTTGTTGTATTTTTGTTTACTTGTTTATCAGTTTTTTTATGCTGGTGTTTGTTGTTATATTAAGCAATACGATAACTTGTAAACAGGTTTGTTTTGTAGCCTTTGTTTATAATTTTAATGTTAAGCGCTGTAAAAGTAAAACATCAGTATCTTGATTTTTTATTTTCGTAACAATGCATTAAGGGCCTTTATTACAACTTGCCGTTAAACTTGGGGTTAGTTAAAGGTACCTTTAGCTAAAGGGTAAAGAGTAAAGTTACCTTTAACTTATTTTCGTTATTACAACTTACAGATAAAATTTTTCCAAAATATGGCAGTGCCGGAGCAATGTCGATTATACACGTTTTTTTAACGCAGTGGCAACGGCGGGCTTCTTTTTTGTTGTATTTGCTCATTTTGTTTAAATTTGAAGTTGCCATAATGAAAACAATACATAATAATATGGCAAGTTCAGACATAAACTTAACTTTAAAAGTTATCGGTAGGATGATCCTCCCTTTAGCTTAACGATCACTTCTATCTTATTGGGTACTCATAATAACGAAAAACAATTTATCTGCCCATTAAAATCCTCCCTTTAGTTAACGGCAAGTTGTAATAATGGCTCTTAGTTGCCTTATTCTAGTTGGCAGTGTGTTGGTTTATTATTATGAGGGATCAATTCTTACACAAATGTCGGTTGACAGCAGCAACTCTGATCTTTCAGTTAAGTCTCTTGTCAGTAGTGACCGTATTTTTTGTTGTAGTCCTATTATAGGACTTTAAATCTGAAACATTACTCTTAAAGACCGCTTAAGCTTATTTGTGTAGTCGGATTATAATTTCTGTGGCTATTCCTCGTTATTATTTTCTTCAATATTGCACTTTCTCGTTTAAAAGCCAACTTGTAGAAGCTTTAATGTCGAATATCTCTTGGAAACGAAGTGTGTGAAGATAAATTCGAATTTAAAAACCAAAGACGCAAACCCACACTTTTAGCAGCGCCACTTCTTGCCTCTAGTGGGGTAAACTTTGCTATTAACAGGGCACTGTTAACTGTTTAACAGTGGCAATAGTAGATTAGTCTTCTCATTCTCATTATGATCATTATTATTTGTAAACAAGTGTTGAAATGTAAAGGATGGTTGGTCGGGAATGGAGGGGCAAATTTTCTCAACTCTCAAAATTATTCCAGCTATCCCACTAACACGGTTCGAAAGAGGACCTTCTGGACTACCATTTACATATAGTCTGTATTGTGTACTATTTCTTATATGTTCCAAAATGGCTACTGATCTTCTAGAGAATTTTCAAGCAAAAAATTGTTCATTTCAAAGCCAAGTTTCTCAATAGCATATTACTTTATATGTGACTATATTGCTGAATGATATTTAGAGGCCTTGGAACGTTCCTTTAAGTATGATATGCTACTCATAGACCTAGTATTAGTCCTATAATTAGTTTTTAAACAAGTAAGCTTGTTCAGATGGATACTGTTAAACAGGTAGCAGTGCTCTGTTAAGAGCAAATTTTACTCTGTTTCATGGGACTATGTTGCTGATTATATTAAGAGGCCTTGGAACCTTCCTTTGCACATATAGTATGGTACACATAGACCAAGAGTATTTCCCAAAATTAACTCCTAAACAAGTGGGCTTGTTCAGAAGGATACTGTTAGATACCTAACAGTGCTCTGTTAAGGGCAAATTTTGCTCTGTTAAGGAAACATTTTGCTCTGTTAACGCTAAATGTGGCTCTACTAAAATTTATGGATTGCGTCTTGGATTTTCAAATTAGAATTTATTTTCACACATTTGTTGGAAATGGTGTAGCATGAGTGCAATAATCAAATAAATTTATGAATTTTTGATAAAAAAAAACGAAAAAAATCAATGAGGGTGCGAAATGAGGAGGAAAGTTTATAAAAAAAATGCCATAATCTTGCAAAAAAGACAAGAAAAAATTTTTAAAAACATTTTTAGTATTTAAAAATTCTTGTAACATTAAACATAACGAATATAAATAGCGACGGTAATAAATTAGAATACATTTTCGATTTTTTTTAATTAAACTTGACCTTTAAAAAACTGCAAAATATTTAAAATAAAAAAAAAAATTTTTTTTAGAAAAATATTTTCAATTTTCCATAAAGAAAAATGAAAATACAATAACAACAACAATAATAACAATAACAAAAAAATTTTAAAAATAAAAGATGTCTTTATCATATATTTTCTGCTGTCTTTAAGGCCATTAAAAATTTTTATAAGTATTTTGAAACAAAAACAACAAAAAAAATAATAATTTCTTACATAGAGAAGGAAAATATAAGAAAAACAAATTTAAAGAAAATTGAAAATTAAGCAAAAAAAAATTTTCTTGCTCTTTTCGCTTATGACAGTATTTTTTAAAATTTTGTTGTGACAACATCTTCTGATTTTTAAAAAAATTTCTTTCATCAACGCCAATAAGAAACAATTTTAATTTTTTTTTTCTTTAAAAAGTTGAAGGAAATGTTACGGAATTTTAACGAATTTTATAAAAATTTAACGAATTTAAAACGAAATGCACGAAAAATTACAACGAATTTTAAAAATATTTTAAAATCCTGAAACACCGAGACAGTGTTTGTTATTTGAAGAGAAGAACGTGTGTCTCTATCTCTCTCTCTCAGTGACTGTTTTACGAGGACTCTATCTAAGTATATATTATGTTTTTATAATTGTGAGAACGTATGTATGTAAATCATAATAATCGATAACAAGAGAATGAGTGATTTATCGAGAATGTGGTTTCGTTTGACGGGTAGTGGTGGTTCCACCACCACCGAGGAAGGTGATGATCATAGTCGAACAAATTCGCCAACAACAACAACAACCATAAATTTAACGCTGAATCATGATAGCAATAACAATAATAACAACAACAGTGATATAACATCAAAATTTGATAAATTTCGCCGCGGTAGTTTTCGCAAAAAATCACAATCTTTGGGCCAACGACCACAAGCCCCCAAAAGAACAAAATCGCCAAACATTACAATGAAATCGCAACAATCAACTTCTTTGGAGGAAGCCGATGAAATGGAAGAAAAAGAAATTTCACCTTTAAACCACCACCAACTGAACGTAAACGATAAATCGCCAAATATTGCCTTGAACTCAAAACCCCATAAGCAAGTGAAAATCAAAGAGAAAAAACCAAAGAAAAAACCTAAAGAGACAGAAAAGGAGAAGGAGAAGGAAAAGGAAAAGGAAGAAGTCTATAATATTATACCGCATAGTGACTCGTTGACCAAGTGTTGTAACAACACCAAGAAATGTTCCATGAAGTCATTGAAGAATAATAATCAAGAGCCACAAAAGAAGAAATTTTATAAAAATTTCTATACAAGCAAAGCTTCGTCACAAGAAAGTGAAGGAGGGGGGTCCATTGATAAGGACCAGCTGCATACAATATTTCCGCCAAATACTTCGTTTGTTCATGTATCCGCCCTAGCAGAGGATGATGACGAAGATGAAGATGATGACGACGACGACGATGATGATGATGATGATGATGATTCGGATGATACAGTTAGTGAAACCGATGATAGTAATGAGGAGAAGGACACGGAAGATACCAATTCACCCTCGCCCACTAGCCCTGACAATTTACCACGCTCCGGTAAAGAGAAAATATTCTTAACAGATCGTAAATTTCGCAATAATCGCATTGAGAAAAGTTCCTCAAAATCGAAAATAGCTGGTGACTTGGAGAAGCGAGAGAGTATTAAACGTTCACGCAGTAGTCGTAAAATACCTACTGCCTCGGCCCTGTTGGCCGTTGCCGAAGAGAAGCAAAAGCAAAAGCAACAAGCCCAACAGCAAAAGAAGTTGAAAAACGACGGCAAAGACTCAAAGAAACCAAATAGTAGGCCGCATTCGAATCTCAATTTACATGCCTTGGTCAAGTTTGTGATGAACAATAAAAAGTTCCTTAATACCGATGACTTTAATCTCATTAGACGTAAATCAATATCAGAGGCCGCTTCCGCAGTCATACAAGTGGCCGCTACCTGTAAACCCATGCCCATAGCTTTAAAGTATCCACAAGATGGCTTTGTAGCCGATGCCCCTAAAGCCGATGATCCAAAAGCCGAACGTAATGTCGTTTTGGTTAAGAAACAAAGTCTTAATAATGTTTTCGGCGATCGTTTACTAAGCAATAATACTGACTCTCTTAAGCCACCCGTTAAAGAGCGTAAAAAGTCTCCCAAATCGAGCGTAAGCTCAATTTCTTCTGTTGCCAACAACAAAGTTAAACGCAACAGTTCGAACAGCAGCAAAAGTAGTGGCAACTATGAGGATGAGGCTTTTTACTCATGCGACGAACGTGAGGAAGATGAGCTTGACTGTGCACCCACACCCACCACGATACAAAAGTCACAGGGTGAAATCATAACAACATCGACAACAGAACCAAAGCGTAAATCATCTTCCCCTTCTCTTACCTCAAGAGTAGCGGCCAAGATCAATGAAACTACAAATAATTACAAGAATCGTAAGGCAGCCAATAAAAACGCCAAAAAGCGTAAGCATCTGGCAGCTTCTGCAGTGGCCGGAGTTGTTGAGTGTAATGAAGGACCCGAATACTATAAACAATTAAATGTTGGTAAGAATTTCCCTCATTCTTAACCCTTTGACGGACACCTTTGTGGGACACTACTTGCTGTATCTCCGTTATTTGGCAAGATACAATTTATGACGTGTATACACGTCATGTCCCCCCAAAGAAACCCTTGTTATGACGTCTATAGGTCCGTCAAAGGGTTAACAAACTCTAAAATATTATATAAGAAAACCTTGAATGCAATTTGTAACTTTGTCTTGAAGACAATTTTTCATTTTTAAAACAATGTTTTCCCTACAATTTATTTACAATTTGTCGTTGTTTTTCTTCTCTCTCCCCCCTCTCCATAGAACGTTTAAATTCCACTTCTATACAACGGCATCCATCAGACCGCAGGACGGATTCAGCTAATCTGTCAATACGATCCAATGGCAATAGTTCGTCAGCACATTTAAATGCCAGCGATTTGCAAAGTTCATTTCATGGTAACGATACCAGTCTGGGTGCTGTGGGCGGCGGCGGTAGCGGCTCAGCTCAAGCTGGCCTCAGCGGCAGTATTATTGGTAATAATTTAACAACCTCGTGCAGTGATACCTTAAACCCAACTCTGGGTGCCTTATCAGCCGTATCACAACAAACAATCGGTGCTGTCTCACCCGGCGGTTCAGGTGCCTTAGCCGGTACTCTTAATGACATCAATGCGCAGGACGCAAATGAGGGTAATTTACGTAGAGAACGGTATGTGTGCTTTTGAATATCTTACCTGTTGAATTTACAGTGGATAATCAAATTTTCCTTATCTTAATTTGTCCTTTAGCTTACACCAACAACATCAACAGAATAAAAGCGCTCCCGTCTCTGTGAATCGTTCGGAATCGTATAAAGAACGTTTGTCACATAAACGCAATCGTAGTCAACGTAAAACTTCAGATCCAAATTTAACATCGAGACCAAAGTAAGTCTTTTTTTATTGTCATTTTCTTTTTTCTTCCGCTTTTTTAATTTAATTTTAAGTTTATTTAATCGTAATGAAGGCATTTGAGAAATAGTTTTAGACGAAATACAGAAAATCTTATTAAAAGAAATACGCATTACATTAAAAAATAATACAATTTTAATATTGTTACGTTTTTACCTTTTAAAAACGTTTAAAATATGAGCTCTCGTAGATTGCAAATACAATTTTTTAATTAAAATTCTTTCTTGTTCGCACAATTCTCTGTGTCACTGTTCACAACTTGATGTAAACAACAACAATGGCTTTGTTTGTTATTCCTCTTTTTACACTCTTTTGCATAAACAATAACAATTACTAGAGAATTATTCGTCAGATCTTTGTAACGGAGATCTTCAAATCACGATTACTCTCTTCAAACGCACCACGTCTTCATACAAGACTGTCTGAACTTCCCTAACTCTTTCGCCTGCTTTGCCTTGCCTTTTATATGGCAGCGTACAGTCTGATGAATGTTCTTGAAGGCGAAAGTTCGTGGCTTCGCCTTCTCGAAATCTCTATAAATATATACATCATTGTTTACATCATTATTGTTGTTTGTGTATTTTTTTACATTTATTCTTGTAATGTTTGTTGCTGTATTTTTGTTTACTTGTTTACCATTTTAATGTTAAGTGATATAAACCAAGCGAAGTCGCCGTGGTCTAGTAGGTAGTGTGTTGGCTTATTAGACGTAAGGCCACGGTTCAAACCCCAGGTCAGACATCAAGACGAAATATTAAAAAATATTTCTTCGGCGACTTCCTCTCAGCAGATTTCTGGCAAAAACTCAGAGTAAATAAAACTGCCATGAAAAGTTTCTCAAAAAATCTGTCTTTCGGAGTCGACTTTAAACTGTAGGTCCCACCACTCATGTATAAAATTAACGCACGCAACATAAGCGATGTGAGAAGCTAGGTCGTAATCCTGACTGAAGAGTTGTAATGACCAATTATGTTTGTATATGTATGATGTAAAAGCAAAACACCGGTATCTTGATTTTTCATTTTCGTAACAATATAATCGTATACAATAACCGTCAGAGTAGATAATAATTTCTTTTATAATTCACACACTGCACTTTATAATAAGCGTGACACATCCGTATGTCGGCTCTATTGTATTCGAGTGTATAGAATTAGAAATAATTTTCTCTGTTCCCATCAATCCTGCTAAAAGCATAGGGGGGACTCACTTCCCCACAAGTTTTTAACAATACTTGCTACCTATACTGAGTCAATTTGTCTAAGGCAATCTCTTTTTCGAGTCTCTTTCGAATTCGAATCTTTTTCAATTCCAGTAATATCTTTTTTGAGGTTATGAACATTTACGCCTCCTTTTTTAATCATTAAAATGTGTTGATCTATTGATCTTCAGAACATGTTGTTTGTCATTGTATTTTGCAAAAGCAGAGTCACGAGTAACAGCACTTTATGTCTTGCAGTCTATAGTGGAGTAATACTAGTCCAAGCAGTAGTAGATTTTATGCTTGCTGTGAATATTGGTATTGTCGTACGTAGAGGAAGAAAGGAAGAGTCTTATAGCGTAACAATTTTGCATTCATTTTTAAAGGAATATGGGCTAATGATGCCCCAGCTTCACAAACCGCACTAAACAGTCGCTCGTAATGGGTGCATTGGTTTCTGTAAGACCACCTGTGGGTTTTCTGAGCTCCAAATACGTCAATTTAACTTATTAACACGTTCATCACCACGGTAATATCAGAAAAATTTTCACGTGGGCCACGGTAACTTTATTAGATAATTTAGTTAAAAATGTAGCAAGGAACCTTAATGTATCACAGAAAAATTGTTTTTTGCCAAAATTCCCGGAAAAACACTATTTTTTATGTCAGACATATATGACTGACATGGCCCTATATTTAAACTTTTTTTCGACAAGCCGTGTCAGTCTTATATGTCTGGCGCATCCAAACAAGATACAACAAGTATTAACCTGTTGTTTTGAACACAGCGTCGTTTGCGTCGGACATTTGTGATTTACCAAATCGCGTACGTCAGACACATATGATTGACATGGCGATGAACGTGTTAAAGTATCCACCAAGATGAAAATGAGCTTCATTCGAAAAGATGAGTTGTTTGGCTGGGATTTCATGTTGGCCCAATAAATCCCAACCTGGCGCAAGCATAAATCGATTCATTTCATGATAATGGAGATATTATACTAGACTTAGAGACAGAATATAATAACATATTGAGTATTGCCAGATTCGAAATAACCTATGCTTCAGATTTAAACCAATAGATGGCCCATCCGATAAGTGAATGTAAAAAAGTTCTAAAAATTATTTCTGATGTCCGTTCTATACACATAAAAAACTAAATTATTATCACTTCCGTTCGCGTCGCATTTGCACCTTTTGTTTTGGCAAATGGTAATTTTTTTGGCTTGACGTTGTCATTTTTATTAAAAAAAATTTTTTCGATGTAGATCCGACAATTTTCATTTCATGTATTGAAAATAGTGTCCTTTCTCGTATGATTTATGATTTTTAAACTGAATTGTTCAACTCAACACGACTTCTCAAATTCACTGAATTATTTTACAGTATGTGCGTACTCTGCGTATTAGTTTAAGTGCTTGACTGGAAACTCAAGCATTAAAGTAGTTCCGAATGGGGGTATTTAACTTCAGAATGCTTTTCTTCTACGAGAGTATAAAAACACCAGAATTGAGACTTGTGAACGTGGCCTTCAGTGTGAGAGGCGTCATGGCAACAAGTTATCTAAAAGAGCATGGTAGAGAATCGAATATCCTTGTGAGGATGGTAAAAAAAGTTAAAAACGTTTTCGAGTTGGTATCATAATTGGCCATTACAATCCTTCAGATAGGATTACGACCTAGTTTCTCACACAACGAAAGTGGTGTTAATTTTAAGTGGCGGAGGACCTACAGTTTAAAGCCTACTTTGAACGACAGATTTTTTGAGTAACTTTTTCATGACCATTTTATTTAATCTCTGGTGTTTGACAGAAGACTGCTGAAAGGAATTTGCTGATAAAATACTTTTTCACATTTCGTTTCGTTGGAGATACTATGACCACATACACTTCGTTAAATCATTCCTTAGACTCAGGTGTCTCTACTCTTTTTGTCAAATGTTAAATATTTAGTATTAATCAAGCAGGATTGACTCAATCAGGTGGCCTCCATAGAAAGCTTATTAAAACTAAATTAAATAAATTTTATTTATTCAAAATTCCTCTGATTTTCATATCATGTATTCATACTAAATAACACATTAGCCCTTTACGTTAAAAAAAACAAATTATTTCATACAGTTGGTTTGGAAGCGTTTCAAGAGCGCATATTTTTTAGGATACAGGGTACATATGAGGGTTTATCACTTGAATATGAAACTCAACAGCTGGATTTTTGGGGAACTAATAAATTAATAAAAATAAATTTAAGTTTTTATAAATTCTTCTGTTCTTTCTTTCTTGTTAAAATAAAAAAAACTATTGTGTTGTCTGTCGTTTTTTTAAATTGCTAGTTTCATTTGCAATTGTAGTTGCAAGTTCAAAGAGTGTTTTTATATATGTCTGTTTAAACACACTGTTTAAATACACCCGAATAACTACCTAGTTTAAGTCGTTCAGTTAGTTCAGTAGAACTCAAAAATATTTTTTTTTATTTTTCTCGAATCCTCCAAAACTGTATTATTTTTGTCTTTTCTCACGAAATTATTGATTACCCAAATATGTTTGAACCTAGTTTAAAAATCTTTTTTTTTAGAAAAGGGAGAGATTAGTCTAAAATGGTATACATAAACATTTTGTTCAAACTTATATGTTATAAGTTTTGATGGGGTAAACTTGGAAAATATGATTTATTTCTTATATTTTCAAGTTTGGTCAAGTTTGGTAATTTGATTAAAAACTATAAAATAAGGGGTGACATTCTTAAAGTGCATTCTCTTGTGATGAGATTGACACTTGGTTTGATAAAATCGGGCAAAAATTACCGTAGTTATTATTTAAAGAGTATAACAGCTCAGTCATATTTTTTATATTTTTGATGGATCTTAAGTGTTTATTAAAAAATGTATCCTTTTTCTGTTGGACCAACTACCGGAAGTTGGCTAACGTTTGCGCAGAGCGAAATAATAATATTTGTGAAACACGCAAATATTAGACGACTTCTGGTAGACGTTCAAACGTGCAAAGTGCAAATTCTCCGGTAAACAATCAAGATCCAAGAGAAATTTTGAAAATTTTCAACTTGATGTTCATTTGATAAGACAACATATGTATATAAAAAATATGACAGAGCTTGGTTATCATTGTGAGTTTAGTTTTTTGTTTTCTTGATAATTTTTTGTTTTCTAAACATATTTCTATTTGAACACAGATTTGTTCAGTTGTTGGTCTGAAATAAGTATGTGTTTGAGTCTTTTATTAAATTACTCTACTTGTTTTTTTTATTTTATTTCATTTTTTATTATAAATTAATCAGTTAAAGCACTTTTTAAAATTTTATCATTATTCTTCTGTTGCAATCAATACCCAATAAAATTATGGCTATGGTAATGCAACTTCTTCGTATAACGCATTATTGCTTCGGCAATATTTATAAGCTGTAAAATGCCAAAAATAAAAATCAATTTAAAAATTATTTTTAAATAAATATCAATATTAATTCCTTCCTATATATATAATAATTTTAAATCGCATAAGGCCTCTATTAAACGTTCGTTCATATACCAATAATTTTGAAATACTTTTTACTCCTTTTAAATGAAAAAGTGTTCATAAAAAGTATTCATAAAAATTAATTGCTCTTTTGATTTAATGTTTTTAAAGAAAAGAACATTTTTAAAAAGTTTTTTTTTGGCCACTTAAAGTTGAAACTGAAAGCTTAATTAAAAAAAAAAGTTTTAGTTTGAAAGTAGAAAGTAACGTTAAAAATAAATATTGGATCTTAAAGCTTTTTTTGGATGTTAAAGCTTTTTATGAAAAAAGCTTTTTTTATATTCCCTTGAAGCTTTAATGTTTTTATTTTCTAATTTTAATTACAATATTTTATTGGATGTGTTGTTTTGCTAAGGAATTTCGTTTGCTATTTTGGCGCTTTTTACCTCCTTTTCCTCTTCCACAATATTGAAAAACATCTGTGTGCAGTGGTACATACAGTGTACACAGTGTACAGTGTGTTGTTTTGAAAACAGTTCTTCCATTTTTGTGTCGTTTTGTTTTTGTTATTGTTGTAGCTTTTTAATTTTTAGCCATTTCTATTAGCCACAACTGATTTCAGTCAGTAATAGGTTCGCCCGCAATCCGTGTGGCTTTCAGAACAATATTTCTACTCTTGAAAAACGAAAAAAAGAAAATAATTTTGAAAAAATTAAAAAAAAAAATTTATTGTTAATAACGAGAATGTGAATTGCGTGTGTTTGTGTTTGTGTTTTTTTTTTTCTTGCAAATAAAATTCGCACGCGTTTTGGAAATTTACAGCGAAATTAAAGAAAAATAAAAATGAATGTTTTTACAAAATTTGAAAATAAAAAAAATTAAAATCAACATTTTGAAATATGTACCTGAAAGATATGTATGTTGTATTTCAAATAGAAATTCTAATAAATAAAGAAATAAAAATAAAAGAAATGCAAACGAAATAAGAAAATTACTTGTATTCTCGTTCGTGTATTTAAAAACCAGAAAAAAGTGAATTTTTAAGATTTTAAACATAAAAGAAATTTATACTCAAAAAAAAGTAAGATTTCCTTTCAAAACATACATATACACAACCAATCACTTAAAAAGAATTTGTACAATTAAATTTTTTTCAATATGATTATTATTATTATTATAAATAATAAAAACAATTTATTGTTTAAAATTATTTCGAATGTTTTTAAATTTTTTTTCTTCTCCTTTTTTTGTTATTAAAAAAAATCATATAAGTTTTGAATAATTTCCAGATGGAAAATAATATTTCTTCTTGTTGTTTTCCATTTTTTGCTTTTCATACAATCTGAAATCTTTTTAATTGATTTACATTACATTTTACTTAAGCGAAGTACATACTTTTTTGTGTTTGTTTAATAAATTTAAAAATATTTTCGATAAGTATCGTACCCCCTCCCTGTACGTTATGATTGCCTGCCTAGGTAGGTAAGTAGGTAGGTAGAGAAGGTGGCTGCCCATCCAAGAAAAAGTTTTGGATGGACTCACTTAGGCCGCATTATGCCATAGTCTGCCTAAGTAAATTAATATTAATTTTTCTCTATATATCAGCATGTAATTTAATTATTTGTAAATAAATTTTCTTTTTTTTTTTTGTATATAAAATTTTGCAACAAAAACTGTAAATTTAAATCAAAACAAAAGTTAAACAAATTATTTAAAAATTGTTCATTCTGTTGCGTTTTAAATGACATTCAATTACATGAAACGGTTATAACGTAGAAGTCGCTGTGGTCTAGTAGGTAGTGTGTTGCTTTATTTGACGTGAGGCCTCGGTTCAAAGTCCAGGACAGGCATCTCCAACTAAACGAAATATGAAAAAATATTTCTTCGGCGACTTCCTCTCATCGAATCTCTGGCAAAAACTCTGAGAGTAAAATAAAAAATTGCCATGAAAAGTTTCTCAAAAAAATCTATCGTTCGAAATCGTCTTTAAACTGGGACGTACAGACACTTAGGTATAAATTTAACACACAAAGCTAGGTCGTAATCCTGACTAGAGTGTTATAACCTGATCAAACAATTGATTCTGATCATTACTGTATGTAAACCATTAACGAGATTGCAATTCAATATCGTCTTTTCTTCACCACAAAAAAAGGCGTTGTATTCCACCATGAAAACGCCTGACCGTAACCTAATCTTTGATGATCCCCCAGATGCGGAAATAGTTTGTTGGCAAGGAAAGAGTCGCCGTAGTCTAGTAGGTAGTGTGTTGGCTTATTAGATGTAAAAGCCAGGTTTCGAGCCCCCAGGCCAGGCATCAAGACAAAACACAAAAAGTATTTCTTCGGCGACTTCCTCTCAGCAAATTTCTTACAAAAATTCTGAGAGTAAATACAAAATTGCCAAAAGTTTCTCAAAAATCTGTCGTTCGGAATCGACTTTAAACTATAGGTCCCGCCACTCATGTATAAAAGTTAACTTACACAGCATGGTTGATATGAGAAACTAGGTCGCAATCCTGACTAAAGGGTTGTAATGACCATTTATGTATGTATATGTATGTATGGATACATCATAACTGTATATGTAGCAGTTTTTTGTATCACCGTAGTAGTCTATTAGACGTGAGGCCTCGGTTCAAACAAGGTTTGATTAAATTTTCCTATGAAAAGAAAGAAAAAATCCTTACCTAGTCTCTATAGAATCGCCGTAGTCTAGTAGTTAGTGTGTTGACTTAATACATAGACGGTTCAAACTTTAGGTCAAACAAAATTCGAATATTTCTTCGGCGACTTCCTCTCAGCAGAATTCTGGCAAAAACTCTATGAGTAAATAAAATTGCTATGAAAAGTTTCTCAAAAATCTGTCGTTCGGAGTCGACTTTAAACTGTAGGTCCCACCACTCATGGATAAAAATTAACGCACACAACATAAGTGGTGTGAGAAACTAGGTCGTAATCCTAACTGAAAGGTTGTAACCTGGTCAAACAATTGATTCTGATCATTACTGTAAACCATTAACGAGATTGCAATTCAATCTTGTCTCTTCACCAAAAAAGGCGTTGCAATATTCCATCATGAAAACACGTGACCGTAACCGTCTTTTATTAACCCCCAGATACGGAGATCTGGGTCAAATTCCTATGGGCTTTACGGGTACTGAAAGTAAACATGTTCTTCACTCACTCTATAGACTACGCATTTCGGGGTTTCGAAATATTCTATTGTGATATTGTGTGGCCAAGATGATCACACGACAAGTTTGAAATCTTATCGGAAGAGATCACTGAACATCTTTGCTGTCATTGTGCAGCACTTGGTGACTTTGAGGTGTAAGATTTTTGGGTTTCTCTATCACGTTTGGTAAGATTGTTAAGATCGTAATCCTGACTAAAGGGTTGTAATGACCAATTATGTTTATATATGTATGTATGGTTATATCATAACGGTATATCAGTTTTTTATATCACCGTAGTCTATTAGACGTGAGGCCACCCTTTAAACCTTAGGTCAAGGTTTGATTAAATTTTCCTATGAAAAGAAAGAAAAAATCCTTACCTAGTCTCTATAGGATTACCATAGTCTAGTAGGACGAAGAGGACGACCTCGTTTACGTTGGAAGGACCAAACTGAGGAAGCTATGTAATCGATTGGTGTGACCATCAGACCAAGGCGCGCAAGAAGCAGATGATTCTCGTAGGATATGTCAAGGCACGCCGAAATCCTTTAAGCGGGTTGTTAATGACCAATTAAGTAAGATTCGCTGCTAAAGCCGAACAAAAACGAATGATTTATAAAGCAAATGCGAGCTATGAAAAGTAGATCAAGTACGACAATAATGTGCGAACTAGATCACGGCCGCAGCAGCGCAGTTAGTGAAGAAAAAAATGTAAAACTGAGTGTATGGCGGTATTGGATGAGCATCTATAAGTAGTTTAGTCGGTAGTGTGTTGGCTTATTAGACGTGCGACCACGGTGCAAACCCCAGGTTAAACAAAATTTGAATATTTCTTCGGCAATTTCCTCTCAGCAGATTTCTGGCGAAAACTCTGAGAGTAAATAAAAAATGCCATGAAATTTTTTTTCACAAATCTGACGTTCAGAGTCGACTTTAAACTGTACATCCCGCAACTCATGTATAAAATTAACACGTTCAACATAAATGGTGTGATAAACTAGGTCGTAATTCTGACTGAAGGGTTGTAATAACCAATTTTGTATGTACGTATGTTTTATATTTACATATATCGGTTGGGCCATCTATCGGTTTAACACGTTCACGCTGGCGCGTACCACCGATGGCTCGCACTAGACTGCCTTATCGGGCGGCGCGTACCACCAGTGACCCACACTAGACTGCCTTAACGGGCGGCACTTACCACCGGTGGCCGGCACTAGACTGCCACATTGGGTGACCTGTACTACCGGTGGTACGCATTTGATTATTAGCTATTAGACGGTTGAAGTCGCCGCAGTCTAGTAGGTAGTGTGTTGGATTATAAGACGTAAGGCCACAGTTCAAACCCCAGGTCAGACATCAAAACGAAATATAAAATAAAAAAAAAAATATTATTCGGCGGCGACTTCCTCTCTGCAAATTTCTTACAAAAACTCTGAGAGTAAATAAAATTGCCATGAAAAGTTTCTCAAAAATCTGTCGTTCGGAGTCGACTTTAAAACTGTAGGTCCCGTGATGGCCCGCACTAGACTGCCTTATCGGGCGGCACGTACCACTGGTGGCCCGCACTAGTCTACCACATCGGGTGACGTGTACTACCGGTGGTAAGCATTTGATTATGCTCTATTAGACGGTACGTCACACCAAATATTCGGAACTTAACACTTCTACTGCCGAAAAAGAATACTTGAGAGTCAGGCTCTATTAAAAGCATTTATTTTTTAATAACAAGTTATAATTACGAACGTAATAATTGTGTTCTGCTCTATTTTCACGATAAAAACTCAAAATATTTAGTGAGAATGAGACGAATTCACGAAGAATTCGCTTAAAATTCGTACAAAACTTTACACGATACCGTTGCATTGTTGGAGGATTGTCTATGCTGCATAATAGCTGGCGTCCGTTAGAGCTAAGAGCACTAGCACTAAGTGCAGCTGCCAGTGCGTGTATGAATTACAGGGCCGGCGTGAACGTGTTAAGTCATGTGTTGATAAATTTCATAATTTTTGACAAAATAATTCGATTTTTTTGGAATTATTTTTGAAAATAATAAAAAAAAATTACGAATAATTTTTCTTTAAAATTGCTTTTAAAACATCATCCATATCATGTCAATGAAATGCTCCCTGCACCATCTTTGCCTTTATTTGCTGATGGCAGAAACCCGACAAAAATTGTCAACAATTTCTTGTTGAAAGCAATGTCGCCCAACATACCAGGCTAAATGCGATCTCCCCCCAGAACCACTGTGGTTTTAAAATATGATTTTTCGGCCATTGGCATACAAAAGTTTGTGCGTGTAGGCTGACAACATTTTTTTTGAGGAATTTCTTTCGAAATCTCATTTTTTTTTATTCGAAATTTCTTTGTTTTTTTTTTCGTTTTTCTTTTTGTGTTTGTTTATTTAGTTTTTTCCGTTTTTCTTCTTTGATTCTCATTTTGGTTTTGTGCAATAATATTCATGTTTTTTTTTTTAAATAAATGAATATGTTTACTTCGTGTGTATGTATGTATGTATATATGTTTATAATTAATATTCTAAATGTGGCATATAAAAAAATCAGAATTTTTAGTTGTACTAAAAAATGTTTTTATTTTTTTTTTAATTATTAATGCTCGTAACATAAATTATGTTTTTGGAAGAAATATCCAAAAAAAAAAATTCTCATGAAATTCTGTACAAAATTTCACTCCCACAATATACAAGAAAAATGTTGTTTAAATTTATAATTCAAATGCCATCAACGTTTTATGGAAGTCAGAAGTTGAAAGAACGTAATCAGCATTACATACAAGCACTTTAACACGTTCACACCGGCCCTGTAATTCATTTTTGTCGACCACTGGCGGCTGCACTTAGTGCTTTTCGGACGGCAGCAGCTATTATGCAGCATAGACAATCCTCCAACAATGCAACGGTATCGTGTAAAGTTTTGTGTGAATTTTAAGCGAATTCTTCGTGAATTCGTCTCATTCTCACTAAATATTCTGAATTTTTATCGCGAAAATAGCAGAGAACTCAATTATTATGTTACACAAATACCTACATACATACATACATACATACATACATACATACATACATACATACATACATACATACATACATACATACATACATACATACATACATACATACATACATACATACATACATACATACATACATACATACATGATTGGCCAATACAACCCCTCAGTCAGGATTACGGCCTAGCTTCTCACACCACTTATGTTGTGTGTGTTAATTTTATACATGAGTGGTGGGACCTACAGTTTAACGTCGACAGATTTTTCGCGAGAAATCTGCTGAGAGGAAGTCGCCGAAGAAATATTTTTTCATATTTTCGTTTTGATGTCTGACCTGGGGCTTGAACTCGGGCCTTACGTCTAATAAGTAGGTCTAGTAGGTAGTGTGTTTTCTTATTAGACGTAAAGCCAGGGTTCGAGCCCCAGGCCAGACATCAAGACAGAATACAATTAGTATTTCTTCCGTGAGTTCCTCTCAGCAGATTTCTGGCAAAAACTCTGAGAGTAAAGAAAAAATTGCCATGAAAAGTTTCTCAAGTTTCGTTCGTAGTCGACTTTAAACTGTAGGTCCCGCCACTTATGTATAAAATTAACACACACAACATAAGTGGTGTGAGAAACTAGGACGTTGTACAATGGGTCAGTTCGACCTCCGGGTACTGTACTTGTCTTAATTGACAAGTACACGTCCTCCAACCTAACCTAACCTATGAATCGTTGTTGCCTATAAACGTTCACAGACGGCTGGTGACAATTAAGTTATTCAGGTGCGCCTGTCTAAATTTTTTTTTACAAATAACGCAGGACAATGGCAGTAAAAGACAATAATATTCTCATCCTTCTTCACATTGTTGCAGTCTCTGCAAAAGTCATGATAAAGAAAACCCCCGGACTTTATTGCATTATCAGCTAATAGGTATTGTCCAGTACATTATGAGTTCAGTACAGGCATTTGTGAACTGTAGTCAATGCTGAAGATCACTTAAAATGATAGGACCGCGGAACGTGAAACTTATCTTTCACTCCTCCCGCCTTTGGGTATAGTTTCCCGCCCAGAAATCTTTAATAGCTGCCTTGACAAATTAAAATAAATTTTTGCTTGGCTATAATGTTTGTTATTTTTGCTTTTGAACAGCAAATTTTGTAAATAATTTTTTAATGAACATTAGGAATTATATCTGAAACAAATAAAAACCGATTTTATAGTGTTATTTTAGGCGCTTTAACGCTATCTAGCGCTTGTATATTTTGATTTCGTTGCGAACTTTGATTTGTTTTTAAATAATTTTTTCTAACGCAGAGAATCTTAAATCTATCGATTGATTTTAAAGTAAATATTTTTGAAAATTTTTCGTTAAAAAATATTTTGAAAATGATTTACGAGCCATTTTTTTTCAATTTTTCAATACTTTTTTTTGCCACTTTTACTCGCCAATGTTTATACTTTTTCGATACAAAAAAAAAAAAAAACTTTGGTTATAAAATTCATTCATTCCCTACTTTATTCATTAAAAAAAAATTATTTTTTCATTCAGGTTTTTCATTAAGAAGTTTATTTTGTTTTCTTTTCTTTTTTTCTTGTTTTTTGCCTCTACTTTCTCAACAGAATGTTTATTTTGCTTTTGCCTGCCTGTTCCTCTCAACTTTCCATTTTTGTGATGAAAATTTTTGCGTTTTTACCGTTGCCCAACTATTGGTGTTGTATGTAGTCTTGCTCTCTCTCTCTTTCTCTCTCTGTGTATGGAAATACGGCAGCGGGTCATTTATTTGTTTATAAAAGTTTATGATGCAAAGTGTGTGTCCAGGAACACAATATGTTTTCATATGGCCTGGTCAGTTTGCCTTTATCGATTGTAATCGAAATTGTAAGAAAGAAACACAAGAAAAATGTGAAAGAAAAAAAATGGCCATAAAGTTAGTTGTTGTTGTATAAACCAATAACAAAATACAAGCCAAATACAACGCATTGATTTTATATTTTTTCGCCAATAAATTATTAATTTTTCCTATGTTTTCTATTTTTTTGGCCCCAAATAATATGTATTATTGTTATTAAATATCAATACCAATTGGTATATCCGTCCGTAGGCAGCGCAAAAAAGAAAAGAAAAATAGGTGTGTGAGCCTGCAAGTAAAATAGAAAATTCATTAAGAAATATTTAATATTTCACGGCAGTGGTGGTGGTGTTTCACCAAAAATAATGTTCAAATATATTTATTAAATGGAACTTAAATTAGGGTCGCTCAAAAGTACGTTTAGGAGATACAATTTAAAAAAAGGGTTTTTATTTTCAGAGAAATCGCCTTTAACTTCATCATTTTTAGTTTTAAAATACTTCAATTGAATCATTTTATTTTTGTTTTTTACGACATACGCTGTGGGGATGACGCCAACGCAGGGGATGGCAGCTACTTATGCATTGCATTGTCTTTAACTTCATCATTTTTAGTTTAAAAGTACTTCAATTGAATCATTTTATTTTTGTTTTTTACGACATACGCTCTGGGGATGACGCCTACTTACTTACTTAATTGGTCACTAACAACCCGATTAAAGGATTTGGGCCTGCCGTAACACATCCTTGAAGGCGCCTCTGCTTCTTGCGCGTCTACGCGAGTTGGTCACACCAATAGATGACAGGGCTTCCTAAGCATCCTCCTCCATTCGAACGACATGGCCAAGCCAGCGCAGCCGCTTGATGTTAATACGCTGCCAACGTCCTTGTCGTTGAGGAGCTCATACAGCTCAGATTTGTTTCGGATGCGGAAATCATTGCCAACTAGCATTGGATCGAAAATGTTACGTAGTACTTTTCTCTCCAATACTCTCAAAGCTGCTGCACCAGTGCTTAGTAGGATCCATGTCTTATGCCATAAAGAAGCACGGGGAAGGAACAGCGTCTTGTAGAGTATTAGTTTTGTCGTACGGGACAGGTCTCTGCTACTCAATTGCCTACTTAATTGCCTATTGAGTGCATTGTGTTGATACTAGGAAAATAGGTAATGGAAAGAAGGACAGAGGGAGAAGTGTTTGTGGTCATTAGATTTGAATAGGTTTTAAATTATAAGTGGCAGGAAAAACCACTGCAAAAAGAGAGCTACCCATACGGATAGTTTGACTAAAGAACGAATGTCTGTCTGCAAACAAGTGTGCAATCTACTAGCCAATCCAACACAAAGAAATGGGCTCTGCGAGAAAAACGAGGGATACGTAAGAAAAATGTGTATGAAGATAAATCCGAATTTGAAAAAATCCAAGACGCAATCCATGAATTTTAGCAGCGCCACATTTGGCGTTAACAGAACAAAATTTCCTCTTAACAGATCAAAATTTGTCCTTAACAGAGCACTGTTAGCTAGTTAACAGTATCCATTTGAATAAGCACACTTGTTTAGGAGTTAATTTGGGAAATACTCTAGGAAAAGAATGGTTCCAAGGCCTCTTAATCTTAATCAACTACATAGTCACATATAAAGTGATATGGTAATGAGCAAAAATTAGCTTTGAAAATATAAATTTTTTGCTTGAAAATTCTCTAGAAGATCAGTGGCCATTTTGGAACATATAAGAAATAGTTCACCATACATAGTATATGCAAATGGTAGCCCAGAGTGTCCGCTTTCGAACCGTGGTAGTGGGATAGCTGAGATAATTTTGAGAGTTGAGATTTCGAATTTTGAAAAAATCGATTTTTGGCCAAAAATATATACGAAAATTCTCTAGAATATAAGTGGGTATTTTGGAACATATAAGAAATAGTACACATTACAGACTATATGCAAATGGTAGTTCAGACGGTCCTCTATCGAACCGTGGTAGTGGGTTATCTTAATGATCATAATGACAATTATATTTTATGTCAATAGTCTGCAATAATTGCAAAGCAGAAGACTAATCTACTTATTGCCACTGATAAACAGTTAACAGAGCTCTGTTAATAGCAAAGTTTACTCTGTTAAAGACAAGAAGTGGCGCTGCTAAAAGTGTGGGTTTATGTCTTTGGTTTTTGAATTCAAATTTATCTTCACACACATGTAAGAATATACGATTTTCCGGGAACGATTCTTTTGCAGGAAGAGAGTTCCACATACGAATAGTTCGTTTAAAGAAATAATTCTTTCAGTAATGCACTGGCCAATCGACCACAAACGAATAGGCTCTAAGAGAAATAAGAACGCTACGTAAGAATATACTATTTTTGGGAATAAGTTCCCTTATCTTGCTAGAGAAAGATCTGTTGTAGTAGCGATAGAATTGTGAAACACAAAGTGAAGTCACATTGCAGCAGTGCTGCAATCAATCAATAGAATTGGATATCGCCTACCGCCATTAATGAGCAGCTGATTTAAAACGAAGTCGCCGTAATCTAGTCGGTAATGTGTTGCCTTATAAGACGCGAGGCCACAGTTCAAACCCCAGGACAGACGAAATATGAAGAAATATTTCTTCGGCAACTTCCTCTCAGCAGATTTCTGGCAAAAACTATCAGAGTAAATAAAATTGCCATGAAGTTTCTTTAAAAATCTGTCGTTCGGAGTCGACTTTAAACTGTAGGCCCCGTGGCACTTATGTATAAAAATTAACACACGTCGTGTGAGGAGCTAGGCCGTAATCCAGACTGAAGGGTTGTAATCGCCTATTGTGTATGTGTTTGATTGTGATCTATTCCTGTCAATGGCATTTAATTTCTTATTTAAGCTGATGATAGTATTGCTGTTTAGAGATACTCTCCTCGATAGATGCACATGATCCAGTAGAATTTTTTTTCTTGTTCTTTGGCATGTCAGAGAGAAGAATAATGGAATTCAATTCAATTTTATGCAAAACGTAGTGCATGTTTACTGTCCAATCTATCATCACTGATGTGCTGTTAATGTATGAATTTAAAAATCAGCAATCAATTATCGAATTTCAAATCGAAAAACAAAAAAACGTTTTTCCTGTTAACTGGATATTAAAAATTCAACCTAACAAAACTTTTTGCATTTATCACGACATGAAAGTGTGACGTTTATTGTTTGGCGTATAATAAATAAAAAAGATTGAAAATAAAGTCGTATTTTATTAGGAAAAATGGGAAAATCATAGCTTAGCAGTCATAAATACCGGCTGTGTGTTAGCCTACATAACAAGGTAAATGTTAGATTCATAATTATGAACGTCAATTTTTTAATTGAATTTTTAAAATTCTCGACATTAAGGTAAAATTTACAAAAAATTCGATTACGATAACACATTCGATTACGATATCATACATTCGATTATGATAATATACATTCGATTATGATAACATACATTCGATTGAATTTTAAATTCAATTTTAAATACAAAAAATTCGATTGCGATAATATACATTCGATTATGATAATTAATATACATTCGATTACGATAACATACATTCGATTACGATAACATACAATTTATTTTAATTGAATTTTTGAAATTCTCGACATTAAGGTAAAATGTACAAAAAACTCGATTGCGATAACATACATTCGATTACGATAACATACATTCGATTATGATAATATACATTCGATTACGATAACATACATTCGATTGAATTTTAAATTCAATTTTAAATACAAAAAATTCGATTACGATAACATACATTCGATTACAATAACATACATTCGATTACGATAACATACATTCGATTACGATAACATACATTCGATTATGATAGCATACATTCGATTGAATTTTAAATTCAATTTTTAATACAAAAAAATTCAATTACGATAACATACATTCGATTACGATAACATACATTCGATTACGATAACATACATTCGATTATGATAACATACATTCGATTACGATAACATACATTCGACTACGATAACATACATTCGGTTACGATAACATACATTCGATTATGACAACATACATTCGTTTACGATAACATACATTCGATTACGATAACATACATTCGATTACGATAACATACATTCGTTTACTATAACAAACACTCGATTACGATAACATATATTCGATTACGATAACATACATTCGATTGAATTTTAAATTCAATTTAAATACAAAAAATTCGATTACGATAACATACATTCGATTACAATAACATATATTCGATTACGATAACATACATTCGATTACAATAACATACATTCGATTACGATAACATACATTCGTTTACGATAAGATTCATCGGTTAAGAGGGGTAAAGATAAGAGATAAGAGGGATAAGGTCTTCATGGCCAGATGTACTTCAAGCACCAAGCCAAAAATACAAAATTTCCTTGCTCGCCAAAAGGTAGTAAATAGTACTGTAGGGCACACTGTATAAAAAACTGCGTAATTTTATTGACAAGTTCTGTCGTCACTTTCACAATGATTACGAAAACTGATATCAGTAGCAAAAGGGAAATAGTAGTTCCACCCTTTATTGTCTATCAATAATAGGCCATATTTTATGCCATAAATCTAACAGGCGAGTCTTTGTGTCTGTCTCTCTAAGCCTATGGGTTACATCAAAACACAGGCGTTTATTTCTTCTTTCTTCGAAAAAGTTCTTTTTTTTGGGTTACATGGTTTTGTATTCATTTTTAATAAAACTTTTAATAATGTTTTCAGTTTGTTTAAGGCTTCTTTTTTTTCGTTGTCTTTCTTATATTCCGTATTTAATTTTCTTTTCTTTCCTCCTTTTTCATTTTATTCATGTTTTTCATTGTATTTGCGTTCTAAATTTCCTTTTATAATCGTTTATTTCTATTTGATACGTAATTTATTTATGATTTCATTTATAATTCTTTTAGTTTTTATTAGAATAGTTTTTATTTCCTTACAAATATTTCAATGGTTTTAGTTCCTTACATGTAAGTCGCCGTAGTTTAGTAGGTAGTAGGAGATCATGATTCAAAACCCCGAGCTCAGACATCTCCAGCAAAACGAAATATGAAAAAATATTGACATGAAAAAGTTTAAAAAAAAAAATCTGTTTCGGAGTCCACTTTAAACTGCAGGTCCTGCCACTCATGTTTAAAAGTAACACACACAACATATGTAAGTGTTGTGAGAAGCTAGGTTGTAATCCTGGCCGAATGGCATGTATATATATATAAGTTTTGGTGTTCACTATCTGGTCAAACGATTAACAATTAACAAGATTATGAATTGATCAAGAGAATAGGCATTGTGCTCGATTAATACAGAAGTTCTCCACTGATAGAATAATATTGACTTTAGGCATTAATATGGCCAAATGTTATCAATCATACGGGCCTGTATGTACTTGGTATTTGGTTTGATAAATCCTGTTTCAGTTATAAGCAGAGTTGTAGTCGTCGTAGTCTAGTAGGTAGTGTGTTGGCTTATTAGACGTAAAGCCAGGCTTCGAGCCCCAGGCCAGACAACAAGACAAAATACAAAAAGTATTTCTTCGGCGACTTCCTCTCAGCAGACTTCTGGCAAAAACTCTGAGAGTAAATAAAACTGCCATGAAAAGTTTCTCAAAAATCTGTCGTTCGGAGTCGACTTTAAACTGTAGGTCCCATCACTCATGTATTAAATTAACAAACACAACATAAGTGGTGTGAGAAACTAGGATGATGTACAATTGATCAACTGGATCTCCGGGTACTGTACTTGTCTGAATTGACAAGTACACGTCCTCTAACCTAACCTAACCTATAGGCAGAGTTATTATTTTTTTAGTAAAATTTCAGTGATTTTGTTTACCCAAAAGATTGAATTGCCTGTCAAACACTGAGTTTGTCTGAGCGTAAAATATGTTGGACCATGGAACCAATATTAGGCAATTGCCAAACAGTAAAGTTTGTTATGTGTGTGAAAATAAATTCGAATTTAAAAACCAAAGACGCAAACCCGCATTTTTAGCAGCGCCACTTCTTGCCTTTAACATGTCATGTATGTGAAGATAAATTCGAATTTTAAAACCAAAGACACAAACCCGCACTTTTAGCAGCTCCACTTAGCTTGCCTCTAACAGGGTAAACTTTGCTATTAACAGAGCACTGTTAACTGTTTAACAGTGGCAATAAGTAGATTAGTCTTTTATTTTTACAATTATTTTAGACTATTGACATAAAATATAATACTCATTATGATCATTATTATTTGTGAACAAAAGTGTTGAAATGTAAAGAATGATTTGTGGGGGCGGAGGATGGAAATTATTCTCAACTCTCTCAAATTATTCCAGCTATCTCACTACCACAGTTCGAAAGAGGACCTTCTGGACTACCAATTGCATGTAGTCTGTATGGTGTACTATTTCTTATATGTTCCAAAATGGCCACTGATCTTCTAGAGAATTTTCAAGCAAAAAATTCATATTTTCAAAGGCAATTTTCTCAATACTATATCACTTTATATGTAACTATGTTGCTGATTCTATTAAGAGGCCTTGGAACCTTCCTTTGCATATATAGTATGGTACTCATATACCTAGAGTATTTCCAAAATTAGCTCCTAAACAAGTGGGTCTTGTTCAGAGGGATACTGTTAAACAGCTAACAGTGCTCTGTTAAATGCAAGTTTTGTTCTGTTAAGAGAAAATTTTGCTCTCTTAACGCCAAATGTGGCGCTGCTACAATTTATGGATTGTGTCTTGGATTTTCAAATTCTAATTTATCTTCACACACATAAGTTTGTCAATTTAAAAATGTAGGCCACCAGAAAAAAAATCCATCGAACTCATACAAAAAATAGGGAAATCATTTGAAGTTCATATGTTTAGAATTCGAGTATAAATTATTTGTTTGAAAGAGAAATTAAGAAACAAAACAAATATTTTCTTTTAATCATTCTTTACATAGCATTTCCTAACAAGGCTTTCAAAAATTGTTTATCATCTCCGACAAAAAAAAAGATATAAAAATCCATCATATGCAGAAGAAGAACGTAAGAAAATTTATTTGTTTAGAAAATAATTATTTTTCATCCAGGAACTTGTTAGAAATGTTTGTTAAAGAAACAAAAAAATGAAAGAAAACTAAATCAATAAAGATTATTAATAATTTTCATAACAAATGTAATGTAAATGGGAATGAAAACAATTATTATTCCGTCATCATCAAATTTCAATCAAAAAACAGAAGAATTCATTTGCCCATCATGTAAAATTCAAAGTGTACCTCCCACATACTCCTACCAATAATTTTATGGGTTAGAAATTGGAAAAATTTAAATTTTTATATGAAAAAATAAAGAAAATAAATAAATCCACTAAAATACACAAGTTTTGTTTTAATTTGCGCAGTTTTTCATCTGCTAAGATTTTTAATTAAAAAAAAAAATTCAAAAAAAACCTGTTCTGTTCAACATTATTTTTCCAATAAATGTTTTTGTTTTTTAATTTCTTTTCCCTTTTTCCCTTCTTCTGCTTAATTTTTTTCTTTCTTTTTCTTGTTTTCGAAATAATGATTGAAATTTATTTCAAATCATTTATTTGACAGAAATTCCATCCAGCCACTTTACCTGATTATCAATCAAAAATCAATTGTAGAAGCAACACAGCAGTATCTGCCCTCACTTAGTAGCAATAAAATTAAAACATTTATAGTGGGCGGGATAATACTACATATGTTGAGATATGTACTTTTATTGAGTCAATATTCGTTTAATTGAGTACAATATTTTAAGTGTTCAGGCATAATATATTCAGTTGACAGCTGGTAAACAAAACAGCTGATGGTTTCAACAACAATGTTTTTATTTTGGTCGCCATTTTTTTGTTTGTCGTTGTTGACATTTGAGTTGTCCAATATCAACAATAAGTGTTCGGTTACTAATCACACTTACGGCAGTTCTGCATTTTAAGTCTTACTCAATATTGTAATAATTTACGTATTTATTGTGCAATTATTAATTGAAACTTTATATGAAATATTGAGCTCAATAATGGCGTTTATTGTGATTTACACAATAAAGGTGCACATCTGAACAGCGTAAATAAATAGAAAGAGTAAATAAAATTGCCATGAAAAATTTCTCAAAAAATCTGTCGTTCGGAGTCGACTTTAAACTGTATGTCCCATCACTCCTGCATAAAAATTAACACACACAACATAAGTGGTGTGAGAAACTAGGTCGTAATCCTGACTGAAGGGTTGTAATGACCAATTATGTATGTATGTATCTGAACAGCGTATAAATCGAATATAAAATGAATTGTAATATCGCTGCACTTAATTGGGGAGCTAGTGACAAGTGCCGTTAAATATTTTTTCGAACTACCTAGATAGGAGACTACATACATAATTGGTCATTACAAGCCTTCGGTCAGGATTACAACCTAGATTCTCATACCACTTACATATGTTGAGTGTGTTAATTGTATACATGAGTGGCCGGGACCTACATTTTAATCTCGATTCCGAATAAAATTTTTTTGAGAAACCTTTCCATGGCAATATTTCACTTTACTCTCAGAGTTTTTGCCAGAAATCTGTTGAGATGATATCGCCGAATAAATATTTTTTCATATTTCGTTCGTGAACCGTGGCCAACACACTACCTACTAGATTATGATGACTACTACGAAGAGCGATAGTCTTCGCGTTTTCATTTCGTTGTGAACCGCTAATGGAAATGAATTGTTATTTCATATGGTTCTCAAGCATCGCTTTCTTCCTGCAAACTGTTTGATAATTAACCCATTAATGCCCGAATTACTTTTTTTTTCTAACGGTTACCGTTTTGTTTTTTACACTCAATTTCTTCTCAGAGCATAAAAACTAAGGCATCCTCTGCTGGCAACTTAAGTTGCCACTGGGCACTAATGGGTTGATATCTAGTTCCCTAGCTAATACATCCACGCTGCTTATCTGCCGATCTTTCTCAATTTTTTTCATGATAATCATCGACTATTTTTTTTTTTTGCAATGATTGATTTGCATCTTTCAAATCATCAAAATTATATCGTATATTAGAATATCACATTGAAAACAGGGGAACTATTGCGTTGCAATGTTTCTAGGTACACTCAGCCACAAAAGTATACATACGGTTAACAAATTTCAGAAATTTTTTAACCATCCGTTTTCGTTGAAAATCTTTATAATTGTCTGACATCTTTTTTCGATTTTAAAACGGTCTTTTGCATTGGTTCAGAAATTTGTGAAATTTGTTAATCGGATGTGTACTTTTGTGGGCCTGTGCAGGCCCACAATTCAGTTCAATCTCAGAAATTTTTTAACCAATGCAAAAGACCGTCTTAAAATCGAGGAAACTATAAAGATTTTCAACGAAAAAGGATTAGTTAAAAAATGTCGGCAATTTTTTAACCGTACGTATAATTTAGTAACTGTGTGTATGTTATCGTGTCCATAACCTCAGAAAAATAAATTTCAGTAGACTTATAGAGTCGCAGTAGTCATCGCTTCGAGTCTAACATTAAGATATTCAGACATGCAGACAAAACTGCGAAATATGTTGTATTTGATTGCCAAATATTTACCGAACATCAAACTAAAATAGAATCGTAGCTATTAACACTGTAGTGAATCTGAAGACACACACGACTTTGTATCGTGTATGTTGTATTGAATACACTGGGTTGTTTGTGAACGCTTAATGCTATGCTGTATTGTGTATTTCGTGGCATTCACAGAATTTGATAGCACGAAACCAATACAACTTTTAAAAACATATGGAAAAGTTGTGTATAAGTGTATCGGATTTTTATATGAAAAATATCAACAACAATCATACACTCTTGTATGTTGTTCCAACAATACAAAGAATACAACGATACAACGGCTTGTCTGAATTGACCAATTATTCTAGAGAAATATGTAACACAGTCGAGAATTTTATAAAAGCGGTTACACCAAGTAATTACCAAATATATGGTTGACCCTATCATGATATAATGCGATGCGAGTAGAACGTAACGCATGAGGATGCATTTACACTGAGCGCCATAAGTGCGTCAACACTTTTGTTCTTAAGTAAAAAAGTTCCTTTATCATGAATTGTTGTTTTTGTTTTAAAATTTTATAAGTAATAAATAAACGTGTTTATTTTTGGAAATTTATTCGACTATTCTCATTTACTTTTCTCTCTATCCTAAGATAATGAATTATTTCAGTGGTGTTTACTCATTTTTGGCGCTCAGTGTAGAAGGCTTCTGCTTCCAATTCGTTAGTTTTTAGTCCTCTTTTATTTATATTTCCAAATTTTTACTAATTGTTGTCAAGTTGCCGTTTTCTAGTAGGTCCTGTGTTGAGTTCAAACTCCAGGCCAGACATCAAAACGAAATATTTCCTTGGTGAGATCCTCTCAGCAGATTTCTAGCTAAAACTTTGAGCGTGAAATAAAATTGCCATGAGAAAGTTTCTCCAAAATCTGTCGTTCGGAATTGAGTTTAAGTTGTAGGTCCCGCCACTCATGCGTAAAATTAATACACAAAACATAAGTTGTGTTAGAAGCTAGGTCGTAATCCTATAGGTTAGGTTAGAGGACGTGTACTTGTCAATTAAGACAAGTCCAATATCCGGAGGTCGAATTGACCCGTTGTACAACGTCCTAGTTTCTCACAACACTTATGTTGTGTGTGTTAATTTTATACATGAGTGGTGGAACCTACAGCTTAAAGTCGACTCCGAACGACAGATTTTTATTTATTGAGAAACTTTTCATGGCAATTTTTATTTACTCTCAGAGTTTTTGCCAGAAATCTGCTGAGAGGAAGTCGCCGAAGTGGCCTGGGGCTCAAACCCTGGCTTTTACGTCTAATAAGCCAACACACAACCTACTAGACTACGGTGACTTCGTAATCCTGTAACGCAGGTATCTTTTCACAAAATAATTTGAACGTACAAATGTCTTCAGACAAACTGAAGACCCTTCAAGCAAGCAGGTTATGGCAGAGCATATTATATTATGGAGCCATGTCAGTAGCCACCTTGTAACCAAACTTTTTTGTCCATCCAATGTTTTATTCCTTTATTTTTACTTGAGTAATTTATACTTGTGAAGGTACTTTATTTTTTTCTGAAGGTAAAGCATCCTTGTGTAATTGACTTTACTTTCTCTACATGTAAACGAATGTAACACCGCCTTTTCCTTTCTCGACGCAGGCCAATTAAATCTCCAAATATTGAAAGGAGTTTTTTATTCTCTTTTTGTTTTCAAAAGAAATTGGTTCCAATATTTTCTTTATTTTTATTTTATTTTGTCAAGTCTACAGCGGAAATGAAAATAATTTTTATTTTCCACCCAAAGGAGAATATAGTCGTGTATAATTATTTCAAATTTTAATTGATTTCAGAAATTTTCCTAGAAAACAATTTCTACTGAAGAATTTTTTTCGGTTTTCAATTGTAATTGATGTGTGAGAGGAGGAGGGAATGAATGAATGAATTTTTATTTAAAATATTCCATTCCTTTCCAATCATTTTCTTTTTCTTTTTTATATTTATTTAAGAAACAAGAACATTAAACCGTAAAATATAACCCCCCTACTGAAATTGAAAAAATTTTGAATTATTTTTAATACTAAGTGTAGTTGTTGTTATTGTTATCGTTGAGCCATTTTATTTATTTAAAGTGAAATAAAATAAATTTTAAGCGATTAATATTGACATTCAATTCAATTTTCAAGTAACAAGTGTTGTTGATTCCCTCTACTAATTCCCATTCACTTGCTTCTCCCGGGTAGCCAAACGGTCAGTCATTCACTCTTTTTCATTCAATTTATTTTAATCACTTCACTTGGGGGAGAGGGTGTAGGTGAAGACATTAAAAAGAAGGTGTTGATTGTTATTGCCATTTCACATCTTCGTCTATTTTGACGAGCTGCTGCTGAAAATTGCTTAAAGAACAGTACAATCAACCCAAATACTTATTGTATTGAAATAAAAAAAAAACCCAATAGAAAATTGTAAGAAATTATTTGTATTTTTTTCCAATTGGGTTGTTAAATATAAAGGGTCCGCCAAATAACTTTTTTTTTTTTGAAAATGCTTTAAAAAAAACTACCGAATATTTTCTGAAATTTCTTTTTTTATTTGAAAGTACAATCCTTCCGGTTAATAATGGAAAATAATTTCATTCAAATGGCTGCCTCGGTTGGCCATGCAGTATAATACACCAGAAGATGCCGATTTTGGCAAAAAAATCATCTTTTCAGATGAAGCTCATTTTGATCTTGGCGGGTATGTAAACAAGCAAAATTGTCGCATTTGGGGCACAGAAAACCCGCGCGCATACATTGAAAAGCCGACGTTTTCCCAAAACGAGTCACTGTTTGGTGCGGATTTTGGTCCAGAGGCATAATTGGGCCATTTTTCTTCGAAAATGAGCAAGGAGTGGCCGTTACAGTCAATGGCGATCGTTATCGGGCCATGTTGAACGATTTTTTGTTCACAAAAATTGAAGAGGAGGATATTGGCAACATTTGGTTTCAACAGGATGGCGCTACGTGCCGTGCCACACAGCCGAAGCTACACTCGATGTTTTGCGCCCTGTTTTTGAAGATCGCATTATCAGCCGCAGAGCTGATGTCGTTTTGGCCACCTCGAAGCTGCGATTTGACACCGTTAGACTATTATTGCCGGTGCCGTCAAAGCTAAGTGTTACGCCGACAAGCCAGAGACAATTGACGCTTTAAAGGACAATATTCGTGAAGCCATTGGTGAAATACAGCTGCAAACAATCGATAATGTGCTTAAAAATTGGACCGATTGTGTAGGCTACTGCATGGCCAGCCGAGGCAGCCATTTGAATGAAATTATTTTCCATTATTAACCGGAAGGATTGTACTTTCAAATAAAAAAAGAAATTTGAGAAAATATTCAGTAGTTTTTTTTAAAGCATTTTCAAAAAAAAAAAGTTATTTGGCGGATCCTTTACTGTCATTGACTTGACATACAAGTTTTATTTTAAAATATCAAGGTGTGGGTGTTAGAAACCAATGTAGACATTTTTTTTATATGGCAACCCAATAAACCAAAAACTATGAGATTGATATGTGATTGATCTTTAGAAGCCATTTTAAGTTTGCCAATTTCTTTTAAACATTTTCGTTTCTCAAATGAACATAGCAGCTGTTACAAAGTGTCTTTAGAAGCGTACTTCAATTTCATTAATCGATTTGCCTAGCTAGGATGATAAGATTGTACTCTACCGTAACCTAGACACAACGTCCTCTATGAAAACATATTGTGTTGGTACAGTGGTCTTGAAGTTTTCTTATCGAAAATCGATCTTCCCTGCGTTGCTTGAGTTTCCTGTGATGTCTGCTGCCGTAGTCTAGTAGGCAGTGTGTTGGCTTATTAGCGGAGAGGCCACGGTTCAAATCCGAGGTCAGACATCTCCAACCAGACGAAATATGAAAAAAAATATTTCTCCGGCCACTTTGTCTCAGCAAATTTGTAGAAAGGAGTAAAAAAATTGCCATGAAAAGTTTCTCAAAAATCTGTCGTTCGGAGTCGACTTTAAACTGTAGGTCCCACCACTCATGTATAAAAATTAACACACACAACATAAGTGCTGTGAGAAACTAAGACGTTGTACAATGGGTCAATTCGACCTCCGGGTACTGTACTTGTCTTAATTGACAAGTACATGTCCTCTAACCTAACTTACCCTTTCTACAGTTTGCGTTCCCCTGAATATTGCATATGTTTTGACAATTTGATCGTAACGAAATGAATGGAACTTGATGGGATTCTACAGGATCAGGACCATGAGCCCAATTTACATTTTATGCCATCGGGCTTGTATTTTATTCTTTATCCAAGAATGTGTCCTGGTTTCTTTTTTGTTGGTGCGTATTTTTGTCCCCACCAATTCAAACAATACTGAGTCAGACAATCATTGAAGTGTGAACATCTTTTTAATCATTCCGATACCACCTAGGATCCATTGTACAGGTCGGCTTGTATTATTTCTCATTTACTAGAGTAAAAAAAAAGAAAAGAAATTTGTTCTTATAGAAGGTCTTAGGTCAATATTAGGTATTTAGTCCAAAAGAGTTGTTATCTCCCCACATATAGAAGAGAGATACGTTACCTGAATTCAGGGAGTGTATGTGTTTGCCTCAGTAAAGATTGTCTTTAAATTCACCACAAACTTCGTCTGGTTTTTTGGTTTATTGGGTTATTGGTATTGATTTTGAAAGTAAACACCATTTAAATAAGGATTTACACTTTGACAAGCAGAAACATACTGCACTTCGTTAACGCGTTGTGTTGATGACGAAATACTATTTCATGAGTTTGCATTTAAAAAAAATATTCTCTTAAAAAAAATGAAAGAATAATTTCAAATTATAAAATGTAAACAGAGCATAAAAGAAATTATAATTCAGGTAAAAAAAAAAGAAAAAATGGAAGAAAATAGTATTGACCTTTAAAGTCATTACTTTCTAGTCGTAAAGAAATACTCACTCATTATAAGTTGAGTTGTATGATTGAATTTAGCACAGAACTGTTGGCAATATTTTGTCGTTAATGGGGCCATTCGTTCAGAGCATAAAAAGTGTAAGAATAAGTTTTTGCTACTGCATATGATACATATTGTTACGTTTTTACCTTTTAAAAATGTTTAAAATATGAGCTCGTAGATTGCAAATAAAATAAAAATAAATTTGTTTGTTTAGTTTTTAATTAAAATTCTTTATTATTCACACAATTCTGTCTGTCACTGTTCATAACTTGATGTAAACAACAACAATTGCTTTTCTTTGTTATTCCTCTGTTTGCACTCTTTTGCATAAATAATAACAATTACTAGACAATTATTCAACAGATTTTTGTAACGGAGATCTTCGTTCTACAATTAATCTCCTGAAACTCACCGCGTGTACACACAAAGACTGACTGAACTTTCCTAACCCACTCGTTTGCTTTGCCTTACCTTTTATATGGCAGGGTAAACAGTCTGATGAATGTTCTTGAAGGTGAATATTCATGATTTCGCCTTCTCGAAATCTCTATAAATGTAAACATCGTTGTTTCATTTTGGTTGTTTGTGTATTTTGTTTACATTTATTCTTGTAGTGTTTGTTGTTGTATTTTTGTTTACCTGTTTACCATTTTTTTTATGCTGGTCCTTATTTATAATTTCAATGTTAAGCGATGTAAAAGCAAAACACCAGTATCTAGATTTTTCATTTTCGTAACAATATGTATCGCACATATGCATTGTAAGCGAAATATTCTTCTGGTTTAGAACTGTTATACAAAAATGTTAGTTTTGAATTTTTAAGGGAATTTTTTTGCATATTTTGGTTAGAAACATACCATATTTTAGCAGCTCAATATCCATACCAAACATTGAATTTTGCGGTTTGTATTGGATGCTCTTGGATCCTATGTGGATTGCTATCGTTGCAACAATTCGACAATTTTGTTTGCTCACGAATCTCACTCATTCAGAAATGTAGGCAACCGCTGAAGATGATTTTTCAATAAAAATTACGTTCAGTTGTCAACTGCTCCGGAGATCATTTAGCAAACAGAAGCCGTTTTCTGTAGTCGTTTACCTTTAGTTCCTGTGTCGGATGAATTTTGTACGTTTACAGACCCAAATCACAACGCAAAATTCACCAAGTTGTGATCTTGCGTATTTTTATATTTCTTTCAAAGAGGTTAGGTGGGTAGTAGCTGTCCCCTCGATGGTGTCATAAGCGGACAAACTTAGGCCGCCCCTATGGCCCATAGTGATACCACAGTTTCACATTCTCTCCCTAGTCCAGGAACTACTCGGAGCTTTCGATGAAGCGGCCAATATCCATGCATGACAGTTTATCCAGATCCTCACATGTATTAGGCACCAAGGTGCCTCTTTCTCCTCCGATCAAGGGCCGGGCATGTGTACAGTAGGTGAGGGACAGTCTCATCCACCTCCTCATCTCCACAGCTTCTGCAGAGATCATTTTCAAGGTGTCCCAGACCAATACGCCTCGCATGTATTCCTTTAATACAATGCCCTGTAATAATCCCGATAACATTGCTGAGCTTACTTTTTTGGAGTTTAAGCAGAGCCGCCACGCGTCTCTTATTCAGCCTTCGCAAGATTTTCTGCGCTGTTCTGCCCGTGTCCGAAGCTCTACTGCTGACAAAGTCCACGATTGCATTGTCAATTATAAGCTTTCAGGTCCCCCAAGGGATCCCTAATGTAGAGAATTCACCAGAGAGTTCTATGGGTGTGCCCCTTCTGGCCAGTTCATCCGGTCTACAGGAATGCCAAGGAATGTCTATGTTACGGTATTCCAAAGAAGTTAAATTTATCGAAGTCATCAAAACAGAGTTGTTTCTGAGGTAATTTTATCATTGAGATGTCAAATTTCATCACGGTTACATACTCGTACATAATTACATAATTGATCATTACAAGCCTTCAGTCGGCGGGATTATGACGTAGCTTCTCCTACCACTAATGTTGTGTGGGTTAATTTTATAAATGAGTGGAGGCAGGACCTACAGTTTAAAGTCGACTTCGAACGACAGTTTTTTTAGAAACTTTTCATGGCAATTTTTTTTTTTTTATTTAGTTTAGAGGACGTGTACTTGTCAATTAAGACAAGCACAGTACCCGGAGGTCAAATTGACCCATTGTACAATGTCCTAGTTTCTCACACCACTTATATTGTATGTGTTAATTTTTATACATGAGTGGAGACAGGACCTACAGTTTAAAGTCGACTCCGAACAACGGATTTTTGAGAAACTTTTTTCATGGCAATTTTGTATTTACTCTCAGAGTTTTTGCCAGAAGACTCTTGAGAGGAAGTCGCCGTAGAAATACTTTTTGTATTTTGTCTAGATGTCTGGCCTGGGGCTCGAACCCTAGCTTTACGTCTAATAAGCCAACACACTACCTACTAGACTACAGCGACTTCTAATTTTTGTATTTACTCTCAGAGTTTTTGTTAGTAAACTTCTGAGAGACAGTCGTCAAATAAATATTTGTATCATATTCCATTTTGCTGGAGATGTCTGATCTGGAATTTAAACTGTGGCTGGGATTTGATCACGGCTAATAAGCCAAAACACTACCTACTATACTACGGCGACTTTTTTATTTCCTATTACAGGTAATTGCATTCATGTCATTGAAATATGTATACTTTGAAAATTTATTTTAAAATGCGCCTAATAGTCTGCAATAAAAATTGCTTTCATTAATTTTGCATTTCATATTGAAAATTATCTATGAAATGTTCACGCTTTATATTGTCACGTAGCCTACTAGGCTAAAGCGTCAACAATGATTTTAGCATTAATGACAAACGTCTCCTTGGATGGGTGGATAAGGGGACAAGGGCACACAATTACTAGCCTAAAATATGAATTTTTGGAATTTTTTCCATTTTCTCTTCAAATCACGCGGCTGTGTACTATCAATGGCTATCAAACCCAAACTAAATAGCGCCACTGGTTAAATAGAACTGACAGATAACTGCTGTCAGGATCCGTGTTGCATTTTCCGTTAGAAAGCAAGCAAGTGTGAACGCCAAGTTCTATTTACTCACTCCCTCGTGTCAAAATTTTTGATTTCGACGTTATTTTCTAAATGTTTTTACGAAATCCAATAACACGGATTGCCTTTTTGTTATTTTTTTATTTTTTTTCATTTCCTGTTGTCAATTTTAATTTAATTTTTTCCAATAAAAGGAAATTATCCTGTTTGTTGGTGTTGCTGTTGTTGTTAGTGTTATTGTATATCAAGGATTTAAAAGCAATTGCTTTAATTGTGTCTTATGGTGGTGGTGGATGGGCTAAATGCGGTCAATGGAAAATTAGAAAATTGTAGCGAAACGAAAGCGTACAATGTCATCAGACGATCCCGTTTTGTATGCTTCTTCTTTAACGGAAGGCGGAAGGATAATGAACAGGTTATCCTGTTGTTTTCTTTTTTTTGTTTTCATAAATTCATATGGAATTGTTTTCTCAATTAAAATTATTGCCATCAACAGCAACAACAACAACAACGATGGCAAACAATTAATTTTAAAATAGAAATACAAACAAACAAGGCAAAATTTCGCTGGGTCTGCTGGTTTATTATTAATTAGAGAGACAAGGACAGAAACAATAACAAACAATTGCAATTATAGGCTACAGTTAAGCTGCTACACAACAACAACAACAACAATTGTTAATTTGCGAAAGAAAGAGTCAACAAAGTTTTTAAAAACAAAATAAAAAGAAAAATAAAAATGAAGCCGTCGCCACTGCCGCCGCCGTCATAACAAAACATCACCAGCATTTCCATGCGAAATGAATGTGAAAGTGATGGAAAAATTACAGGCATAGTTTTAGGGTGTGGTATTTAATTGTATATGTATGAGGAGAGGAAATTTTAAACGGATGTTATGATTGTTTCAAATGAAACCCTTAGACAGACATGAGAATGATGAAAAAAAAAAGAATAAGAAAAAGAAAATTTTTTAAATTGAATGTTCGTCAGATTGTCCCTGTGAAAACCCTTTTTTCTTTTTGTAACAATTTCAGCTGTATGTGTGTATCCTTTGACATACTTTACGAGGTTGAAACGCGTAAAAAGCAAGTGGAGATGATGTTGTTGCAATGATATCATCCATCCATCCATTTTTTTCTATATGATCGAACACGCAGTAAAGTCGACTGTGGAAAATTTTATACTCCTTTTTCTCTCTTATCATTATTGTTGTATTCTGCTAGTCTCCTGACATGTTGCATGTTTTTCGCATTTTTCCTTTTTATAAGAAGCAAGAAATGAAGAAAAATTCGAATTTGTTTACGTTTTTTGCTCTGAAAAAACTTTGTTTCATAGTATTACGCAAATACTAGGGGTGACGATATAAAGCATGAACATTTCATAGATAATTTTCAATATGAAATGCAAAATTTATGAAAAAGCAATTTTTATTGCAGACTATTAGGCGCATTTTAAAATAAATTTTCAAAGTATATTTCAAAGGCATGAATGCAATTACCGGAAATATGAAATAAGTACATAAGTACCTAAGTCGCCGTAGTCTAGTAGGTAATTTGGCCACAGTGCAAACACCAGGTCAGACATCTCCAACAAAACGAAGTAGTGAAAAAATATTTCTTTGGCGACTTTCTCTCCGCAGATTTCTGGCAGACTCTGAAAGTAAATAAAAGATTGTCATGAAAAAGTTTCTCAAAAATCTGTCGTTTGGAGTCGACTTAAAACTCACCACTCATTTATAAACGCACACACACGGCATAAGTTGTGTGGGAAGCAAGGTCGTAATTACGACTGAAGGGTTGTAATGATCAATTATGGATGTACAGTTAGGTTAGGTTAATGGGAGCCGCATTCTCACCGCGTGTCTACCCATAACACAGTGACCTGTAAGCATGGTCCTGTGATTGAGATGATGCCGCGACCAAATCCAAATAACTGGTTGGTACGCCTTCTATCCATCCGGGGCCAGATGAGTCTAGCGGTACAGCAGGACTCCTCGTTGATCCAGGATATGTTGGCGTCTCGGAAATATTTCCGCGCGATGGCCAGTTTGATCGAGGCAAGTGGCATTCCTAAGTCGATTGAACAGGATTCCGGGAGTAGTGCGCCAGCGTATGTACAGTGATTGTCAAAAGAAACTGTACGCTATGGATAACCATAATTCAACTTTTACCACTTAAGGAGAGTGCCTGAAAAAATTTGACAATATTTCGAAATTTTTTGTAATTTTTTTTGTTCCAATTTTAAAAACTGGCAATGAAGCAATTTTAAAATAAAAATAACGGTATTTATTAATATATTTATTTATTTATTAATTACAATACAATTACAAATTATATTTTAATTGTATACTTGACCATATGCTCGGTGAAGTGTCACAGACCAGAGTCTCTGAACGCACGACCCTCACGCTAATAGTCTAGCACACTACCCACTAGACTACCAGGGCACCCTTTATTAATGTATATATTTTTTCTTTGAATGTACAGTTTCTTTTGACGCTCACTGTATGTATGCATGTATGTGCAGTGGTGGCCTTATAATTAGAAACGATGTTTTCGTCATCAACACAACTGCTTGTCAAAGTGTAAATCCTTATTTAAATGGTGTTTACTTTTAAAATCAATACCAATAACCCAATAAACCAAAAACCAGACGAAGTTTGTGGTGAATTTAAAGAAAATCTCTACTGGTAACTCCCTGAATTAACGTAACGTATCTCCTCTATATGTAGGGAGATAACAACTCTTTTGTACTAAATACCTTATATTGACCTAAGACCTTCTAGTAAATGAGAAATAATACAAGTCGCTCTGTATAATGGATCCTAGAATGATTAAAAAATGTTCACACTTCAATGATTCTTTGACTCAGTATTGTTTGACTTGGTGGCGACAAAAATACGCTCCAGCAAAAAGAAAACAGGATACATTATATAAATTTCCTTCATTAAAAAATAAAATACAAGCCCGATGGCATAAAATGTGAGTTGAGCTCATGGGCCTGATCCAGTAGAATCCATTCAAGTTCCATTAATTTCGTTACGATAATCAAATTGCCAAAACTTATGCCTTATTCTGGAGAACGAAAACTATAGAAAACTAAGTCAAAGGATTGATTTGATCGTCCTACATTGCTACACATTCTAAACACCCAGGCTGTAAACAATAAAACTGAATCGTAGCCGAATAGCAGCAAAATCAATCACAACCGGGTCAGTTACGAGAGCATCAAACAAAAAAATAATCGAATGCATTGACTTCAAGCAGTCGGTGACCGAACTAGTATAGATCTTAAGAAAGCTTTACTGTGTAGTTTAATGGGAAGAAGGGGGCCATTTACAGTGGTGGCCTCATAATTAGAAACGATGTTTCTGGAACAGAGTTCTCTGGAGTGACGAATCTAAGTTTAATTTGTCACAATCTGATGGAAAAACATATGTAAGACGTCCTGCAAACAAAGCCTTTGATCCCCAGGAACACAGTGAAAACTGTAAAACAAATTTACAAACATACATGTTGCTAAGTCGTTTCTAATTATAAGGCCACCACTGTATGTATGAAGTAAAAAAAATTTGAAATTTTCTGCTTTTATTATCGTTTTCTTTCCTTCAGAATCTCTAACACTTTATTACTCTCAAAGAAATCGGAAAATTCATTTAATTTCCTACCTTTCTCTTTTCTAAATGTGTCAGAAGTAGTGCATTTGACAGTTCTCACCAGATAGCAACTACTAATCCTAGTGCTGTAGCTACTGCTGCTGCAGCTACTGCTGTTGCTGGTTTTATTTTCATCACTTGACTACCAGCAGCAGCAGTACTTTACCTTTCAATTTCAACATTTCCTACTGTGTTAAAGACACTACTGCTGCTGCTATGCACATTTAATTAAAAATTATTTAAAACATATGAATGAATGAATTTTTGTAATGCTCGTTTTATGTAATATTTTATTTTTCCAATGCATATTTTGTAGATTATATGTGAATTCATTGTCTTTTGAAAATGTTGTCAATATATCAGTGTCATTAGTTTTTTTTTTTCGTTTTTTCTTTATTGAAATTAAATCCCAGTACGAAATTTTTAAGGACCCATTTTAAATAACTCGATTAACGAGATCATCCCACTCGATACCCATGTACACTCAGCGCCAAGAGTGAGTAAACACCACTGAAATAATTCATTTTCTTAGGATAGCGAGAAAAGTAAATGAGAATAGTGTCGAATAAATTTCCAAAAATAAACACGTTTATTTATTACTTATAAAATGTTAAAACAAAAACAACAATTCATGATATAGGAACTTTTTTTATACTTAAGAACAAAACTGTTGACCCACTTATGGCACTCACTGTATATTAGGTTTTTCGAAATCACTGCTACCAGTCAGTTGTTTTGCAAATGCAAATTGCAACGAACACCCCCCTTTTAGTGCTAGGGATAGTGGGCTTGTTCAGCTTGACAAAGGGTGGGCCATACGGTTCGAAATTTTGCCAAATTTATTTATTTTTTGTGAAGTACAATTGTTCCGCTTAGAAATGAAATATCATTTCATTCATATGGCTGCCACGGCTGGCCTCACAGTAGCTCATTCAATCGAACAAATTTTCGTTCACTTTTTTCGAGTGTATGGGGTCGTATTTCGGCAATAGCATCACGAATGTTGGCCTTCAAATGCTCAATTGTCTGTGGTTTGTACGGCATAACATTTTTCTTCAATGGCGCCCCATCGAAAACAGTCGAACGATGTGAAATCACAGCTTCTAAGTGGCCAATTGAAATTTCGGCCATTTCGACCAAATCGTAGTCTAGTAGGTAGTGTGTAGGCTTATTAGACATAAGGCCACGGTTCAAACCCCAGGTCAGACATCAAAACGAAAATATGAAAAATAATTCTTCGGCAACTTCCTCTCAGCAGATTTCTGGCAAGAAATCTGAGAGCAAATAAAATTGCCATGAAAAATTTCTCAAAAATTTGTCGTTCAATGACGCCTTTAAACTGTAGGTCCCGCCACTCATGTATAAAATTAACACACACAGCATTAGTGGGGTGACAAGCTAGGTCGTAATCCTGACTGTATGTATTAAGTGTGTATGTGTACGTGTGTATTTCGACTAATTACACGGAAATCAAATGTTTGATGCAATAAATCGATTGTAGCATGAGATGTGTGGGAAGTTGCACCATCCTGTTGAAAGCAAACATCGTTCACATCAATACCATGAAGAGCGGGTACATAAAAATCGCTTATCATGGTGCGATAGGTGTCTCCATTGAATATAATGGTTAAGCCGTCCTCATTTTCAAAGAAATATGGGTCCATGATGCCTCCGCTTCACAAGCCGCACGAAACAGACACTCGAAATGGATGTATTGACTTCTGTAAGACCACAAATGGGTTTTCTAAGCCCCAAATATGGCAATTTTGCTTATCAACGTACCCACCAAGATGAAAATCAGATTCATCCGAAAAGATCACTTTTTTGTTTTGGCAAATTCGACTTCATCGTGTAGTTTCTCGTTGGCCCATCTAAGGAAGCGAAAATAAAGCGGATGGTTATGCGGCTTTAACTCTTGAACGAATTGAACTTTGTAAGGCGCCATACCGAAATCTTTTAGCAAAAATTCGACGTAAACTGGTGCGTGAGTTGTTCAAATATTGAGAACCATGACGAGTTGATGTTGATGGATTCTCCGCCACAGTTTCGATATTTGCGGGTGTACGCAATGTACGATGAGCACACTCACATCTTGGCGCATCAACAATGAAACTAGTTTCACGAATTTTAGCAATAAACTTGGGTATGCCGGGCACTGTTGGTCCTTCTCTGCGATCAAATTTTGTACGACATTTTCGTGGAATTTCCGACTAAATTGTACAGTAGGACCTTGATTATCCGTGATGGTCGGGACCGGAAGCATTCCGTATAATCGATTTTACCGGTTAATTGAGTACCAATTTTGGCTAGTTTTTTAACAGATATTTTTATTATTTAATAAATGAATATGTACATATTTGTATAAAAACTAAATAATTCAAGGATTTTATATACATACATGCTTCAAAAACATAAAAAACAAAAATAATTTTGTCAGAAAACAGTGAACAGTATACTGACTCATCGTATACTAAAGAGGGAATTTCCCTTTTTCGCTTGTTTGTCCAAAATAATAGAAAAAAAATTTTGCTTATAATCACGGATGTTAGAGGTAATCACGGTTAAACGATGCAGAAAAATTTAAGTCGATCCAAAATAAAATTAAGTCGATGCAAAAAAATGTTTTTCCATCCCGGATAATTGATGTTGCCGGATAATCGAATCACGGATAATCAAGGTCCTACTGTATTTGTTTTGGAAATAAATTTCCAATAAAACCCAACGTTGCTCAAGCGTAAATCGATTCATTACTTTCAGTAGAGGGAGATAATTTATTGAATTTTGTGATAGAATAGAATGACGTACTAAGTATTGCCAGATTCGAAATAACCAATGGAAGACCCACCCGATTTTTAACTTCTTTACATGATACAAAATCCAATTTAAAGGCAGACGGGAGTGGATTTGAAAGGTTGCTTTACTTTGTGGCACTTCAAAAATTTAAAAAAAAAAAAAAATCCATTTTAGAAAAAGTACTTTATTTAGGACCCAAATATATTATTATTTTACAATATTATTGATATTTAGTACTTTTTACAAAAATTTTCCTATTGAGCCGCCAGTACGTACATATTTCAAAAGTAATCTGTTGCTGCATTCTGGTTTTTTCCCTTTTTCTTTACATTCCAACAGCGCCTTAATGTAGGCAATATATATTGCACATGCAGTTATTTTATGACTTTCAAAGGATGAATAATTTCACCATTTCCAGAAGACAGTTTATAAAATATTTTCTTATTTTAATGCCTCATGTGTTAACTATTTGTTTAGAAAATCAGTTTTTTTTATTGTGGAAATGGTGTAACAATTCATTTCCTTACATCAACAAGTCTAAAGAACTTTGTTAGCCATGCTGGTATTATTCAGTTGACATTTTGCCACAGACATTGAGACTAGTCTACTCGTGTATGAACATTTTCAATTGCAGCACCACTATTTATTCGATGGAAATCCTTAAAAAGTTTTCTTAAATGAAAAAATAAAAGTATTTTGTTGAATATTTTTTGTAAAGTAAAGGTGTAAAGTGTTAAAGAACACACGGTCATCTATCAAAGGATACTTGAGTATATTTCTTAACAACTTTTAAAAGAGAAAATTTTTTTTTTAACATCCAACAGGTGCTTTAAACTTAAAAGCCATTAAAAAAGAGAAGAGAAAAAAATTTAAAAAAAAAATTTTTTTGTGTTATAAAACTAAGCCCAGAGAATAAAAAATATTAAAACCGTTATTTCCTATACAATATAGTGTGTATGTGTGCGTGTGTATTTTATTTTTAAGAGTTTTTTCGCTTTAAACGATTAATTTAAATGATTCTGCTGCAATGGTTTCACATCTGCTGAATAAAAGTAATAAAAACCCATAAAAGTATAATAAAAATAAAATAAAAAAAGAAAAGAAATAAAAAACAATTAAAAAAAAATTAAAAATCCCATAAAGCTTAAGGCGGCATCACAATGAAAAGCAAAATTCGTTATACGCGCAGCAAAAGCTTTAAGGAAATCCTGGGTTATAATCATGATAATAAGTAAGTATTTTGAAGGTAAACAGAAAAATGTATTGAAAATATTTAAAACTTAAACTAGAAACTTTTTGCATTAATTTGTATGCATCCGAAGCCATTGATTTTGTGCTTCAATCGAATAAATAATGAATGTTTTCTATTTCATTTATTATTTAAAATATCGATAAATTGCAAAGAAGTTGTTTCTTAAAAAAATATAAGCATACCTTGAGGGGCAAAAACCTACTTTAACGTAATTTGGTTTTTGATCCTTTTACAAAAGTTCTAAGGAACTTAAAAAGATTTGTATCAACTCTGGAAAACTTTTGTACAACTAATCTGCAAATTACGTAAGAAACAAAATTCCAATTTATTTCATTGCATACTTTTAGCATGATGGTGAAACATACCTTGATGGGCAATTTTTTAAAGCAATTTTTTACGCAATTTGGGTCCTGTTCTTTGATCTTTTGATCTCTTTTCACAAGTTCAAAGGAACCTTAAAAGTTTTATATCAGATGTAGTAAACTTTTGTACAACTAATCTAAAACTTATCGTCACTCAAATTACGTTTTAAAACATCCGAATCGAATTCATTACATATTTTTAGCATAAATTTACATCATGGTAAAGCATACCTTGAGGGGCAAATGTTAAAAAAATACTTTAACGCAATTTGACTTCTGTTTTTTGATCTTTTGATCTCTTTTCACAAGTTCAAAGGAACTTAAAAAGATTTATATCAACTGTAGTAAACTTTTGGTCACTCAAATTACGTTTTAAAATATTCGAATCGATTTCATTGCATATTTTTAGCATGAATTTACATCTATGGTAAAGCATACCTTGAGAGGTAAATTTTTAAAAATATTTTAACGCAATTTGACTTCTGTTTTTTGATCTTTTGATCTCTTTTCACAAATTCGAAGTGACTTAAAAAGATTTCTATCAACTGTAGTAAACTTTTCTACAACTAATCTTAAACTTATAGTCACTAAAATTAGATTTTAAAATATTCGAATCGAATTCATTGCATACTTTTAGCATACATTTACATCTATATTAAAGCATACCTTCAAGGGGCAAATTTCTAAAGCAATTTTAACGTAATTTGATCCCTGTTCTTTGATCTGTTTTCAAAGTTCAAAGGAACCTTAGAGGATTTGTATCAGCTGTGGTAAACTTTTGTACAATTAATCTTATAATTAATCTAAAAAATCGTATCGAATTCATTGCATACTCTTAGTATGAATATCGAAATTTTTTGTAACACTTTTGCTGAGTTTACCTTTTTCCCAGTTTTCTGTAAGATTTTCTAATCCTAACTTATTTACAAACTCACTTAAATCCTATACTAAAAAAAAGTTGCATACTTTAAGGAATGCTAATGCAATCCATATATTTTTATTTAGACCATCTTTTGCTTTAGAAAGATAGTTTCGAATTCATTGCATACTTTTGGTATGAACATCGAAACTTTTTGTAACACTATTGCTGAGTTTACCTTTTTTCCATTTTCTGTAAGATTTTCGAATCCTAACTTATTTACAAACTTACTTAAATCATATAGTAAAAAAATAAATAAATTGTATACTTTAAGGAGTGCTAATGTAATCTACGAGTATATATTTTTATTTAGAGCATCTGTTATAACACATTTGCTTTAGAAAGATCATTTCGAATTCATTGCATACTTTTGGTATGAACAGCGAAATTGTTTGAAACACTTCCTGAGTTTTCCTTTTTTCATTTTTCTGTAACATTTTCTTATCCAAACTTATTTACAACTCACTTAAATCATATAAAAAATGAACTGCATACTTTAAGGAGTCGAGCATTTGTTATAACACATTTGCTTTCGTCCTAATACATCTTAACATATTTCAAGGTACGCCAATAATTCCGATTAACTTGGCTATGTCTCTAGAGGCAGAATTAATTGAAATTTTCTTGATATTTTTCTTTTCTTGAACAGCTCAATAACACTCGAATACTTTAAAATTTTCTCTTACAAACCCACATATTTAATGCATACTTTTAGGATTAATTTTTCTCTTACAAACCCACATATTTAATGCATACTTTTAGGATTAATTTTACTTTTTCAAACCTACATATTCAATGCATACTTTTAGGAATACTCTGGAATTTCCAAATGCCTTCATTACCTTAATTTTGTATTAACTACTCTCTCTCTCTCTCTATCTGTTCATTACTTCCCAATGTATTAATTTTCTTTTTATTTTCTTACCCTTTCTCACAGTGACGACCAACATGATTTGGGTCTTTCCAATTCCAACTTCACAGCAAGTTCAAATTCTAGTCTTTCATCTGGTGGTGGCTCTGAGAGTCCATCCACATCGATGGAACAAATGGGTGGCGCTGGTGTAGCAACACCAACGACCGCCTCATCAGTGCATCATCCACAACACCACCATCATCATCAGCATAGTCATCAGGACTCGTTTCATGGCAGTATTGGTGGCTCTTCGAATGCTAGCTTTTTTGGTGGCACAACACCATCGGCTGGCGGCCAAATGGCGCGCCATTGGAATTTCGAAAGTGACGAGGAAGACGATCTCAATGAGGCCGATTGGAGTTCAAATGTTGCTGGCGAAATATTGGCAGTGTTAACGGATGCCGAAAAGAAACGCCAAGAGATTATAAATGGTAAGAATTCATTCATTTTTTTTTCTTTCTTTCTTTCTTGAATAATATTCCATTTTGTCTATTTTTCTTTTCTCTTCGTATAGAAATTTATCAAACCGAACGTAGTCATGTGCGCACTTTGAAACTCTTAAAACATTTATTCTTCTTTCCCCTCCAAGATAGTAATCTACTTACACAAGAACATTTAATGTTGCTCTTCCCCTCCTCGTTGGGCTCGTTGTGTGATTTGCATGGTGCATTTGAACAGACACTTAAACAGCGCCGTTTGGATCACAATTATATTGTAAATAGTGTGGGCGACCTATTGGCCGGCATGTTTGACGGCAAATCGGGTGAAGATCTACGCGAATATGCTGCACAATTCTGTGCCCGTCAACAAATCGCTTTAGAAGCTCTCAAAGAGAAACGTCGCAAAGATGAACAACTACAGAAATTGTTATCGAAAGCTGAATCCCATAAGGCATGTCGTCGTCTTCAATTAAAAGATTTGCTACCCACTGTATTGCAACGTCTTACGAAATATCCTTTGTTGTTTGAAAATCTTTATAAGGTTACGGTGCGTGTAGTGCCCGAGGATACAGCTGAGGCGGAGGCTATACAGAAGGCTTTAGAATCATCGAAAAAGATTCTGGTCGATGTTAATCAGGCGGTAAAGACAGCTGAAGATGCGCATAAGTATGATGATTTTTTAATGAAAAAATAAACTTTTTATTGAATTACGAATTTCAATTTGTATTTCAGATTGCAAAATATTCAGCGTAAATTAGACAAATCAACATTTGATAAGGACGAATTCAAGGTAAGTTAATAAAACACAAACATTTAAAATCTTGTGAAAAAGTAGGAAACCTAATGGATGAAATAGCCTTCAATGAACCACTTTTTCTGAGGTTAAAACTATTGATAGTTACGTTTACGTTACCTTCGAAATTTTAAAGAAGTTGTCTTATAAAAAATTCTGCCTCTACGTAACCCTAAAAAGCGGCAGTCGGAAAGGAAATGTTGGATAGTTTTCACTCTTCCTGTTAAAGTTTTATTTTTTCTTTTTAGTTAAGACGATGACCTATTATTAGAACTGTTGTTGTCTCCAGAAGCATAATTTAATTCATGTGTTTGATTGTATGCCTATGTGATTCTTGGTGGTCATCGTTCTGTGATCGGTAGTCATAGGAAGTCCCCTACTAGTTTAGATTCAGCCACAAGTCTATAAGTCAAATGGTTATCGAATTTTCGGGGCAACTAAAGCGATACACAGTGTCGTGTGGTCCTTGGTTGCATGATAGGCAGCGATCCAAAGTCCCCGGAATAATCCTCTTCCTATAACTGTTCAGGATATTCGCCCATCCTGATCTTAGCTGGGCCAGAATGGTTCTGGATATCCTGCGTATCTGCCTTTCACTATCCGAGATTGGCGGTGGATGTTGATTTAGAAACCATGTAGTGGCTATGTTCGTCCATTGCTGTCCCTCACTGTCGATTGGTGTAAGGAGCGTTATACCTCCCTTACTAACTGGAGGTCTACTATTGTTGGTATAAGGTGTTTGAAGGTTGAAGGTCCCTTACTGACTGGAGGTCTACTATTGTTGGTATAAGGTGTTTGAAGGTTGAAGGTTCTGAAGTCGTGTCTAATACGGCGTGGAGTTAGGTCGTCCATGACTATATGATGTTTAGGATGGGAGAGTAGATAGCAAGCCACGAGGAATTGTTTCGTCAGGAGCTCGTTGTGCTTCCTCATTGACAGTATTGGGGACTATTCGTGAGAGTGGTCTACACTTGACATCTTCACACAACCCGTGGCTATACGTAAGGTGTTGTTTTGCGTCTGTTAGAACTGTAGTCGTTTGCGATGTCGACCTCTCCTTATACTTTTAGGTATTCTAATCAAGGCATATAGACCTTTATTATATCCAAATTACAGAATATAAAGCTACTTGTACATCATTTGTTGCATCCTTAAGCTCCTAATGGACTATCGAACACTTATTTAACTTCTGATTAACATAAAGAAACTTACAGCAGATTTTATTTGCTCTGTGTTCACAGTAGAGCCTATTGAATACCTGTTACGGTTCATAGAAAATAACGTTTAAATAAGGGGGTCTAATAATAATAACATTGAGAACTATAGGTGGTAGTATGATTAGCAACTGTCAATAAAATTTCTGTAAAGTTTACTCCACTGATGACTTATTGGCATTTGCAAATCCTTTGATAGAATGTGGTATTGTAGCCTGTAACTCATAACACTTTACTTTTGATTTCTGTAATTCTGTCTGACTTTCAAAATGTATCAATACAAAGTTTGTATGCAATTCTACTACGGTATATAAGTTATGTAGATATGCAAGGTTGCCAAACAATGCATCAACTATAAATCCGATGCCTGATTGCTTTTTGACTGCGTTAAAAATACACATTGACGACGTTTTAAAATAGTATACATTGTAAACATTTTGTATAGCGGCTTTATGAAACACTATACTTTGTTCAAACACAAAGAAACTAACATTTTGGAAGTCAGCCTCTTTCTGTGCATTTATATCGACTTTTACATTGATGAGGCTCAGTAGGAGTTATTATAGCTGAGATTAGGTTAGATTCAAGCGTAACTGCAAATGTCCTTTCCAGCTCTTACTCCATTTCTTTCTTTTGTGAGATCAACCACTCTCTTTAACTTCTATTATTTTCAATATGATAGCAACAGTAGGAAGGCTGATGTGACTGATACGAGTACAATTCGGCTATTAGAAAACCTTTGATTATTACAGTATTTAACAACGTTTCCTTTAGGTAAAGATTAAAGAAACCGAATAGATTTACAGCGCACTTGTCTTTACTGTAAAGTACATCCGTTTGCATTACCTTGATTTGATCGTAATGTCATCTCAATTACAGTGGTCGTTCTTACAGGTCAATGCAGAAAGGCTGCAGTCTCCATCTAACGACTTCTGCTGTGGGTGCAGAACTGTTATCAACTTTCTTTCTCAATCCCATTTCTTGAGTGGTGGAGATTTAGGTTATTTGTGGCTTTCCGTTCCCTGTCACCTTAACGGAGTTATCATCCATTAATGTTAAGCTTCGTTCATAAAACTTTCAGGCTAGTTTTACAGTCTAGGGTAGTCATGCTTTTAATTTGCATCTCGGATTTGATTGTAATGTCTTCTCAATTACAGTGGTCGTGCAGAAAGGCTGCAGTTCCCATCTACCGACTTTTGCCGTTGGTGTAGATTTGCGGAAGAGGAGAAAACTGTTATCCACTTTCTTTGTCAATGCCCATCTCTTAAGAGGTGCAGATTTAGGTCATTTGGCTCTCCATTTCATACGGACACACCGTCTCCATTGATATCATGGAAATGGCTTCGTTTATTAAACTTTCAGGCTGGTTTTCTGGCGTAGGGTAGTCGTGCTTTCAATGTGTAGCTTTTGTGCTGGCCAACTTATTCCCTAGTTTGGTTGAATTCGGTCAATACAGGGATTGCGCTTACCAGTGGGTTCACAAGGAGTCACTATGCGTGCTCAAGTCAGCTTTGGTAATCAAAGCTACCACTTCGACCTAACCTAACCTAAACTAACATCCGTTTGTGAACCTAACTGCACTATACGCATTCCGAAAATTTTTGTCGATGTTCTTGTATCTGACAATGCAAATTTAATGTCCATAAATTCTCGTTGTTAAACGAACTTTCTTACTTCTGTGTGGTACAAATTAAATGCACTGTATAAATAGGCGCTATGTCCTAGGTATTATGTTAGGTTAGGTTAGGTTAGAGGACGTGTACTTGCCAATTGAGACAAGTGCAGTACCTGGAGGTCCAGTTGACTCATTGTACAACGTTTTAAAGGGGAGAGGATAGTAGGGGCGATAGGAAAAAAGGAAGAGGAAGTAGGAAAGGGAGAATAAAGAAGCAGAGGAATTACTTACTTACTTACTTAATTGGCCATAACAACCCGATTAACGGATTTCGGCCTGCCGCAACACATCCTTCCAGGCGCCTCTGCTTCTTGCGCGCCTACGCCAGTTGGTCACACCAATCGATGACAAGGCTTCCTCGATTTGGTCCTTCCAACGGATATAAGGTCGTCCTCTTCGCCGACTTCCGCAGATCCCCGCATCAGATACCCGTCTCGCTGGATCATCCTCACCCATTCGAACGACATGGCCGAGCCAGCGCAGCTGCTGGATATTAATACGCCGTACAACGTCCATGTCGTTGAGGAGCTCATACAGCTTACTATTGTATCGGATGCGGAAATCATCGCCAACACGTACTGGACCGAAGATCTTACGCAGTACTTTTCTCTCAAGGCTGCTGCATCAGTACTTAATAGGGGCCATGCCTCTGCGCCATAAAGAAGCACGGGTAGGATGAGCGTCTTGTAGAGTGTTAGCTTCGTCGTACGAGAGAGGTCTCTGCTACTCAATTGGCAGAGGAATTACACAGACTAACAAAACACACAAGAGAGCGCGACTACACTATTGAAGCCCTAGCACTGCTCAACCAGCTTAAACTAACCTATATAAATCTATGGAGTGCCTTTATGTCGGCTCTCGACACAGAATTCAAACCCTCAAAGAAGCCCCTGCCAAGGGTCTTTAACCTCACCTTAATAAGGGCTGGACAGTTACAGAGGAGGTGACATCCTCATGTCCTCATCGCAACATATCCTGCAATGGTCCGGCTTGGATCTAATACAGATCCTTGTCAGCGATCTAATCTCGCAGTGCCTCGTAATAAACCCATGTCCTAAGTGTTAGTCGTATATAAAGGAATACGTGACTGATGTAAAACTAGTGTTATACATACATACATACATAATTGGTCATTACAACCCTTCAGTCAGGATTACGACCTAGTTTCTCACACCACTTATGTTGTGTGTGTTCATTTTCTACATTAGTGGTGGGACCTACAGTTTAAAGTCGACTCCGAATGACAGATTTTTGAGAAACTTTTCATGGCAATTTTTATTTTACTCTCAGAATTTTTGCCAGAAATCTGCTGAGAGGAAGCGGCCGAAGAAATATTTTTTGTATTTTGTTTTGATGTCTGGCCTGGCTTTACGTCTAATAAGCCAACACACTACCTACTAGACTACGGCGACTTCACATATTTCTATTCTGCTACAAGCGATTCAATATCGATTTGTTAATATTTATTTGAGTAATTCGCAGCACGCCTTCCTTGTTATTTTTGTATAAAGACAGCACACTTATTAAATACCAGATGATGGTACTGAACGCTGCTAAGGATTAAATTACAATAAGACCCCAATTAACGCTGCTTCGCTCACGCGGTAGTATTGGGATTCCCCTAAATTGCACACTGTATTGATACTTGTTGTATACGAGTGCAAATGAAATGGCCATGCACCAATCAAAAGCGGTCCACTATATAGTGACGGTGTATACTATGTATCTTTTTCAAGGCTCTTTTGTTAGTCTGTCCAGAATAAAGATTCCAACTGTATTTTCCGATGTTGCAATCACAGTAAGAACGCTGTTTCGTTTAGTGCTGGAACTTATTGGAACGTATGCCCTGTATTTGTTTTTTTTTTACATTCTGATCCTTTCGAAAGGAAGTAAAACAATAAGAACTATAGTTTTGAACATTGAGTGCCCTAGCGTAACTTATTTTTAATTATAAACAAATATTTATAAATATTAGCGACTAATTTAACAATTTTTCGTTACATTTTCTTCATTTTAGAATTTGGATTTAACACAACACCGTTTGATACATGATGGCAGTTTGACAATGAAGAAAAATCCAAGCATACAATTGCATGGCTTGTTATTTGAGACAATGATTGTTTTGCTAACAAAACAGGTAAATCAGCCGATATACACCTTAAACAAACATGTTTCAATTCTTTTATAATTCAATTCGAAATTTCATAATATTTTTTAGGACGATAAATATTCATTGAAATATTTGCATGCAGCCCGTAATACTGAGGTCAATAATAAGCCCGTCAGTCCCATTATGAACATCGATTCGGAGACATTGGTGCGACAAGAAGCAGCTGATAAAAATTCATTTTTCCTTATTAAAACAAAAACATCACAAATGTTGGAATTGCGTGCACCAAGCAGTTCAGAATGTAAAACGTAAGTGAAGAATTTTATTTTTTTTTATTACTTTTTTTTAATATTTAATCTAGAAATAGAGAAACTCTCTTAAATGCTTTTGAATATTAGGAAAATATAAACGATTATTTCCATATGATAACAAATAAAAATATTTTAAAAATCAAAAAAAAAGTTTCAAGACAATTGTTATAAAAATATTTATATTAAATTAAAAGTATTCAATTTATATAAGCCTACCTTTCAAATATTTCTGGAATTTATTAAAATAAATCCAGAAAAATTTGTGGTAGGAAATCTTTGATATATCTTCACAATATTTTTAAAATATTTTAATACTGGGTGATCTCTTCTAAACAGTCACCCGCCGTTTTATTTGTTGCTAAAAATACGAATACAATGTCACATACCAACGTCAAGTGCACATACGTTTCGAGAAGTATGTTTTACGGAGGTGAAACCCAGGATTAAAAAATAAAAAAAAATTTGCATACTTATAGGCGCTCTATTTTTTATTTTTATTTTTTAAATAAAACGTGAATAACTTCTTAGAGTTAGTTTTTTAAAACAGTTTTCCTGGTATATAACGTACAATTTTTTTTTTACTTCTCTAGCAAGGCTTTGCCCTTCAAAGTTTACTTTAACAAATTCCTAATATTTTGTTCATAATGTTCTTCTAAGGGTGGGCCATTTAAAAGTTCAAATTTAAAAATCCAATGCAAAACTAAAAACGGTTTGAAATTTTGCCAAATTTATTTTTTTGTTGTGAAGTATAATTTTTCCGCTTAGAAATCGAATTTTATTTCATTCATATGGCTGCTGCAAGTGGTCGCACAGCACCTCATTCAATCGAACCAATTTTCGTGCATTTTTTCGACTGTACGGGATCGTATCTCAGCAATGGCATCCCGAATGTTGGCCTTCAGATGCAAAATTGTCTTTAGTTTTTCGGCATAACACTTTTCTTTAACTGCGCCTCACAGAAAATAGTCCAATGGTGTCAAATCGCCGCTTCTTCGCGGCCAATTGACATCACCATTTCGGCTAATTAAACGGCCATTAAACGCTTGACGCAATAAATCGATTGTGGAGCATAAGATGTGTGGTAAGTTGCTCCATCTTGCTGAAACCAAACATCGTTCACATCAATACCACGGAGAGCGGGTACATAAAAAGCGGTTATCATGGAGCTATAGGTGTCCCCGGTAATGGTTGCACTGCCCTCATTTTCAAAGAAATATGGGCCAATGATGCCTCCGCTCCACAAGCCGCACCAAACAGTCGGTCGTAGTGGGTGCATTCGCTTCTGTAAAACCACGGTTTTCTAAGCCCCAAATACGGCAAATTTGCTTATTAACGTCCCGCCAATCTGAAAATGAGCTTCATCCTAAAAGATGATCTTTTTTTTTGCCAAAATCGACATTATCGTGCAGTTCTCGTTGGCCCATCTATCGAAACGAAAACGAAGCGGATGGTCATGAGGTTTTAGCTCTTGAACCAAGTGAACTTTGTAAAACGTCATACCGAGATCTTTTCGGCGTAAACTGTTGTGTGAAATGTTAAATTCCTGAGAACTATGACGAGTTGATGTTGATGGATTCTCAGCCACGGTTTCGATATTTACGGGTGTACGCACTGAACGAGCACGCTCACATCTTGGCGCATCAACAATGAAACCAGTTTCACGAACTTTAGCAATAAATTTATGTATACCGGGCACTGTTGGTTCCTCTCTGCAACCAAATTTTGTACGATATTTTCGTGTAATTTCCGACCAGTTGTCTTTGTTTTGGAAATAATTTTCCAATAAAACCCAACGTTTTTCAAGCGTAAATCGATTCATTGCGTTTAGTGGAGATCAGATACTGAATTTTGTGATAGCATATAATGACAAGTATTGCCAGATTTGAAATAACCGATGGTTCAAATTTAAACCGATAGGTGGCCTACCCTATATAAATGTCGCTAGCATCGGCTACGCCTTAGGTGGTTTACTCATGACCTGTAATTTTAGCACATTTGCCTTCAGCCTTCCAAAACTGAAATTGTGACTATCCCCACATAAAAACAAGTCTAGTGGAATCAAATCGCATGATCTTAACGATCAAAGTTTCAAAACGTTGGATTAATTGCTAATCAAATTCGCCTTACTATATATTTAAAGCAGCCAGTACCTTGTAGCATGTGGCTTCGCATTGTTCAAACCACATGTCAGCCACGACAAATTCTTCCCTTTTTGACAAAGAAAAAAAAATCATTATTCATAGGGGTCTGTACCTTGATCCCTTGATTGACTATAACATTGCGGTTTCTGTGGTATTTAAAGAAATATGATCCAATATTGTATCTGACGCACAGCCCATCTTTTAGGCGCTATTGGTAAATCTTAAACTGCCTCTGGCTTCTCTTCACAGCAAATTCGGCAAGTCTGTTTGTTTTCGCCAACCAATGAGCCCTAAATTTCTTACAAAATTGCGAATTTTGATAATTAAATTTAATGATTTACAAGCATTGTTCGTTAAATGGCAAATCTTACCGAATATTTTGTCACGTGTCACGAATCTTTTAGTATCTACTTCTTTGAAATCACATGATTAAAGCAGAAGTCATAAGAAATGACAAAGTTAAGTTAGTTTTGTGAATTTTAACGTAATAAGGTGTGTTTATATTTAAAAACTTTTTCTTTTAAATTTTGTTTCAATTAATCACCTCCGCCAACGTGCTTAATAATCTTTTTTTTTTGGGTATTTCGAATCAAATTATCTTACATTATTTATGGAGCATTCTACGATCGATTTTTCAATGAATCCAAATAAATAAAAATTTTTTTTTATTTGACCAGAATGTGTTTCTCCAATTTTAATGACGATATTGTCTGATCAATTTCGGCTTTTTGCAAAGTCTTACTTGCTTATGGGAAGTACATTTCTTGAATCCCGGTTCATGATCCAGCTCTCAAATTCATAGAAATTATTTCAAAGCGAAATTACTTTGACTCCATTGGTTTCTTTTTCATTGTGCTTTACGTTTTATACTTTTATTTTCGCTGGTTGATTTCTTTTTTCGAAGATTCGGTTTAAGCAATATCGTTTTAAGTATAAAGGTAACATCCTACCTTTCCTTGTTTTCTTAAATTTTTTCTTTCTATCCCTCAGCACAATGGTCCCAATGCGGCCTAAGTGAGTCCATCCAAAAATTTTGCTTGGATGGGCAGCCACCTCTACCTCTGACGCATTTACAATGGGTCATTTGAGATTGCGCGCTATTTATTGTACATGCCCCAATGACAATTTGGTAACCGTTAAAAAAATTTTGTAGTTTTTCCTCGTTTGTTTGATACGATATATTTGATGAGTTTAGCAGGTAGTTTGTTGGCTTATTAGACATGAGGCCTCAGTTCACACACCAGATATCTCCAACAAAACGAAATATTAAAAAATATTTCTAAGGCGCCTTCCTCTCAGCAGATTTTTGTCAAAAAATCTGACAGTAAATAAAACATTGCCATGAAAAAGTTGCTCAAAAATTTGTCGTTCGGAATCGACTTTAAACTGCACGCATAAGTGATGTGAGATAATAGGTCGTAATCCTGATTGAAAGGCTGTTGTAATGACCAATTATGTATGTATGTATGTTTGTATGTATATGTGATCCTCTCTAATTTCCAAAGTATTTCAAAACTGTGAGGACAATATTCTTTTCATGCAAATTTACTCATTGTTTTTAAACTTTTTTCGTTAAGAACTGTAAATTAAAGTAAAATATTGAAATGTTGATATAATCTAATCAGGGTTATGTCCGGTAGATAGTAATAGGTAACTATCCTCCATTCCAAACCTTTAATGCTATTAGTCTCCAGGTTGCTGAGCAATTAAGGCTGCCTTCCAAAATGTTAGTTGCTTTGTGTTTGAACAAAGTATAGTGTTTCATAAAGCCGCTGTACAAAATATATACAATGTATACTATTTCAAAACATCGTCAATGTGTATTTTTTAACGCAGTCAAAAAGCAATCAGGCATCGGATTTATAGTTGATGCATTGTTTGGTTACTTTGCATATCTACATAGTTTATATACAGTAGTAGAACTGTATACAAACTTTGTATTGATACAGTTTGGAAGGCAGCCTAATTGACTGAACCAACTGTTTGTTCACTAGAATCAAAGACGATTCTTTACAGTGACTAAAGCCATTATCCTATCCACACATACATACATAATTGGCCATTACAACCCTTCAGTCAGGATTACGACCTAGTTTCCATTATCCTATCATTTGATTTAATTTCATATTGTTTTGCATTGCGGTTGTCACTTATGACAGCAGACTGCATTATACTGAGTCAAAATGTCAAAAAGCTGTCAAAGAATGTATTTTTAAATGTCTTCTCTTTTAAATGACATTTCTTTCATTCACCTCGCGTTATATTATTTTATTTAAACGAAATGTTGTGTTAATTATTAAGCCAATTGAAGAAAAAATAAAAAATTTCTTTTGTTTTTTCTTTTTGTTTTTGAAAACAAATTGAAATCGATCTTTTTGTAGGAAAGAAAATAATTCCAATTTATTTAATAAATTCTAGTCTTTTTATAAAAACTTTACTCGTTGATTTTATCGAATTAAATTGCTTTAAAAGCTTTATCTCGTTAATGCTATTATTGCTGCAATCTCAATAATTGTAAATTTGGTTGTTGAATGAATGGTGATTGTGATTGCAAATTAAATTAAATTTTTGTTTTCCATAAACAATGTTGCAAAAATTTTTAATTGATTTTTAATGTCACACGCCTACAGTGATTATGCTTAATGAACAAGACTTTTATTAAATGTTCTGTATTTCTTTTTAAATAATATTTTATTTTGTAATAAATAATATATGGTCAGACAGTCTGTTTAATACATTGCAAAATTGTTGCTTCGTTGCTGTCAAAATACTGAAATAATGCGGAAATTTTCATCGCTTGACATTTTTCTGTTTTTTTGTTTTTATTTTAGAATCTATAAATTCCTTTAAAAATTTCACATGTTTTTTTGCATTTCAATTTTAATTTGTTTTATTTTTTTTAGACAATTTGGCTGCTGGCTGGCTATGCCTTCTGATCATTCATTGTTTTTTTTCTGTTAATTATGACACATTAAATTACTTGTTAATTTATTTATTGACCACTTAAGGCGTTAGCCACACGCCATTTGAACAAAAATCTTTTATTTTTTTCTCTTTTCGTTTATGGCCAAAAATTTTAAAAGCAAATAATTATATGCGAATGCGTTTATATATCGTTTATCGTTTGCCAATGTTTTTAGAGGGGTTAACTTGAAGGGAAATAATTCTTAATTATCGTTTTAACTGCAAGCAAGCAGCAACTGCACTGAAAATAATTAATTTTTCTTTTAATTCCAAATGAAAAAACATAATATTTTACAGAATTTTTGAATTTTTGTTCTCACTATACTCCTTAGTTGCTTAGTTGGCCATTTTTAAAAGTTAAAAAGCTAAAAAAAAAATAATTTCTTAATTAAAGAAAAAAAAATGAGGTTAGGTTTACATGCCTTGGATCCCAAGATCAACAATGAGTATTCAAAAAGATGAGTAGAATCGTGATTTTGATATATTCAGCTAAATCAAAATTTTGTCAAATGAAAAACACTCGTAATTTATATTTAAATAACTCGGGTTATCCATTTGATGGTTTCAGGAATGCCGATGTGCTAAGAATTCTTATATTCAATATGGCTAATCATAGTTTTAATAGTTTTAATGCTGTTATTAAATAATTTTTTTTCTAAATTTTTATTATTGAGAAACCAACACTAAACCACTTTAACCTTTTTTAGAAATTATTTTTTTCTATTTTGTATTTTTGTATTTCAAAAACAAGTCAATGCAAACAGAGAAAATGGTCCCTGTTCGTACATACAGTGGTGGTCTAATAATTAGAAACGATGTTTCTGTAACAGAGTTCTCTGGAATAACGAATCTAAGTTTAATTTGTCCCAATCTAATGGAAAAACGTATGTAAGACATCCTCCAAACAAAGCCTTTGATCCCAGGTACACAGTGAAAACTGTAAAACAAATTAACAAACATATGTACATGTTGCTAAGTCGTTTCTAATTATAAGGCCACTACTGTATATATGCAATCTGTCATTATTTTTGTTTTATTTTTCTTAACGGTGCTATGGTTGTTGCTTATACATACAAAATATAGAATGACATTAGGACGTATGCTGTTGTTGTTGTTGTTGTTGTTGTTATTATTATTGCCGTTTTCATTGTCAAGTGTAACGCAAGCTGACATGTTAATCACCGTCATCTCTGACGACGACTTTGTGTTCATTTTTTGTTTTGTTTTTGATGTGAGATTTTCAATTCTCTTGCCATTTATGATTTTATTTTCTTTATGAGACTGACATGTGAAATAGTGAGCATTAAAAGTATTCAAACATTCAAGATCAAAAGGCTCTTTAGAATTTATATTCTGTAGTAGAAAATGTTCGATTACAAATTGTTGGCAGATGCCATTAAGCAACACATTAGCTTGTTTGCTAAGCTTCACTTTGTTAGAAGATATGCTTCACTCAAGGATGACTTCGGATTGGGAATTGTATATGATCTTCGTTGACAGTCAGGCTGCCCTAAGGGCCATTGCGTCGGTCTGGTGCAAATCACGGCTCGTACGCAAGTGCAAGGAGTTGCTAAGGACTTGTGGACCAGAGTCCATCTATGCTGGGTACCGGGTCATAGCAGAATACTCGGTAATGAGACGGCGGATGCTCTCGCTAGATTAGGTTCACTTTCTGAGGGCGATGTTAGTTCTGATCGCCCAATCCGCCACCTCTACGGCCTCATCAATGGATGGGTCAGGGGTTAAGAGCAGAGGCGTTAGGGGAATGGATCGGGTTGTTATGTTTCTAGGTGTCTATGGCCTGCTATTGACAGTGTTAGAATAGGTTGGCTCCTGGGTTTGGATAAGGCCAGCTTAAGGTCGGTTATTGGGTTTATTGCGGGGCACCGCGAGATTAGATCCTGTTCTCTAGCTCCTTCGTTCGTGTGATTAAACGTTTTCGGATTTCTTGAGCCATTGGAAGCCAATATTCAATATTAACGTCAAACGGCAAATTTATTGGGAAAGTAGTTGAAAAAAAATGGGCAACGCAATGCAACTCAGATAATTGATTCTTGGCACAAAACCTACAATCTCCCAATGTTCACCTTTGGTAATTTCGTAAAGGTTCTTCTTCTACTAATCTGACCTGGTACAGACCTTGGGCAAAACAACGGCTTGATTTTCTACCGAGTTAATGCTACAATAGGACTCCTTACTATATCTATAAAGACCATTGCGGTTCCATCTCCTTTATATATTTCTTCGCAGTGATTCTGAAGTGTCAAGGTTACCCAGCAAATTACAAACTGCTCACCACACCGAGCTGGAGAGGACGACCAAAACCCTCTCCAACCAGTCGGCAATAAGACGCTCAGAAAAAAATTGTTTGAAGGAAAAATGAAAATAGGCTTTAAGGTTACTTTTTAATGAAAGGCAATTTAATTAACGATCCATAAGGGTTAACTTCACTCTAGAAATTTTATTATCCTTTTGAATATATACGATGAATTTGTTTTGATTTTTAGTACAACCACTTGTCATAAAAATTGTTAAGAAATAATTCTTACATATTTTATTAAGAATATGAATACAAATTTGTATTTTCGATTTAATACCGCTTAGAATTGCTAGCATGTTTTGCTATACACTGTATTTCAACTTTCCTATGCAATACATTGAACAGTTTTGTGTTTTAACAGCAAAATCTTATACTTTTTCAATATTTTATTGTTTAAATATTGCAACCAACACAACAAAAACAAAAAACGTCATTTATTGTGTTTTTTAAAAATATGCGTATGAACATACATACACTCAGCCACAAAAGTATACATACGGATAACAAATTTCAGAAATTTTTTAACCAATCTGTTTTCGTTGAAAATCTTTATAATTGTCTGACAACTTTTCTCGATTTTAAGACGGTCTGTGCAGGCCCACAAAAGTTAACAAATTTCAGAAATTTTTTAACCAATCTGTTTTCGTTGAAAATATTTATAATTGTCTGACATCTTTCTTCGATTTTAAGGTCTTTTGCATTGGTTCAGAAATTTGTGAAATTTTTAAATCGGATGCATACCTTTGTGGGAATGTGCAGGGCCACAATTCAGTTCAATTTCAGAAATTTTTTAACCAATACAAAAGGCTGTCTTAAAATCACGGAAACTATAAAGATTTTCAACGAAAACGGATTAATTAAACAATTTCTGAAATTTTTTAACCGTATGTATACTTTAGTAACTGTGTGTACATACGTATGAAATGTATGTATTTCATTACAATGAACTTAAAAATTGTCACTTCTCAAGGTAAAGAAATTGTCAGTTTATTTATGTTTTTTCTCTCCTTTCCTTTCCTTTATTTTTTTTGAATTTCAACAAAAAAAAGTCAAGATTTTTGAAAAATGATGAGACGTTAATGTATTTCGTTTTTCGCTTGACTTTTTTTTTAATTCTTTTGCTTTTGTTGAGAATAATTTTAATCTTTATGAACGAACAATAGATTTTTGATTTTTACTTTTTAAGAATCAATATCAACGACAAGCAACAATTTAAAAAAAATAAATAAATAAAACATAACAAAAGATTTGTTTACATAGCCTGGTAAACTCAAAAGGCTTTTGTGTGAACACAGTTTGACACTTAACCGCAGATATTATTGAAAAGTAAAGAAAGAAAATTCCATTTCAAAAATTTTTAATAAGAAATAAAGCTTATTTCTCCTTTGTTGTACTAGATAGATTCAAATTGGTGATACCCACGCCATACATAGTGCATAATTCTGCAGAACAGAGATCAGCAATGAGTATTTTTTATGATGAGTATGATTTATTCAGCTAATGTTTTAGTTAAGAATGTAACATTAAAGAATGAGCAAAAAATGTCTCACAACCCATAAGTTTTTGTACCAAAATAATTAAATTCATTGAAACAAAAATTGTGACAAGAAGAAGAAGAGAAAAAATCCCATGTAAACAAACAAAGAAATTCAAAATATTCATTGAAAACTTTTGTTTTTTGCAGATTCTTGTCTGTTTTCGTTTTCTTTTTCTTTTTTAATTGTATTTTCCCTTTTTTTTTGTTCTTTTTTAACGGGTCGAGTCTATCACTCTCGCTATCTCTTGCTATTAAACAAGAATGAATTCAAATATAAACAACAAGTATTTGCATTATAACAACAACAGCAACAACAACAAATTTGTTTAGATTTTCCACATTTTTTTTGTATTTATTTTTTGTTTTGTTTTTGCAAATTAATAGAATATGGAATGACGTATAAAGAAATGAATTATTACCGTTATTTTAATTAAAAAAAAACGAAGAAAAAAATGATAAAATAAATATTTATTTACGTTTTTCTCTTGTTTAATAATCGTATCTTTGCTATTCTGCTAAGCTCACTCTCACACATCTCACCTCATTACTAACTTGCTGGCTGCATACATACCTACTCATCTACATGCATATGCACAGCAACGTAGAAATTTTAAGATCGGAAATTATTGTGTTGGCGGAAGTATGTATGTAGTGAGCCATTTGGGTTGTAACACTTTCTTCTTGCCGTGAGAGAAAAATCCCACAGAATTTTTATGAAAACATTAACAGGGATAAAGAGAGAGAGAGAGAGAGTGAGTGCGGAATATTCTTTTTATGCTTGCATTTCAATTTTAATAGAAAATTAATGAGTAGTAGTAGCAGCGCTTGAATGATTTCGTTGGGTGGGCATTTAACAGCAAATTTTAAATGCAAACGAAAACATTTTAAATTCATTTATGTTCGCTAAGATAAATGCTTTAAAACATTAAATTTTTAATAAATATTCAACTTAATTTAAATAATAAAATCTCGCTTAAATACTAGATTGCAACAACTTCTTTCTAACCTCTACTGATACAATAATTTTATTAAGAAAATAAATTATGGACTGTCGTTTTGTCTTTCAAGTTTATGTCCATCAAGGCTGGTTTTATGTCCAAAAAATTAGGCTTTCGATTCTATTGAAATTCTTTAAAAGACTTCAAATTAAAAATTGAGGACTTTGCAATAAGAAGCTTAACTTAACATTGAGTACATTAGCTAACAATTACTTTAAACCGATTTCATATTGAATAACAGCAAATAAAGCTCCAATTTACTAATCTCTAATAAAAGTTTCAAAGTTCGAATAATGACCACACAATTACAAAACCTTGTTCTCATGTTTGAAACGTGGTTCACTAACATATTGATCGATCTGTTGAAATTGCAATTTTATGGGCTTCTAGGGAACTTAAATTTATGCAATTACCAACCAAGCCTCTCTTGCATATCTTGAAAAATGTGTATGAACTGTGGTGTGCCATAATGAAGTACCACCCCTTTTTATTATTCAATTCTTATCATTTTAGTTGTTAATTGCTGACAGTAAACATCAGAAGTGGTCGTTGTCTAGTTAGGTAGTGTGTTGGCGTATTAGACATGAGGCCATGGTTCAAAGCCCAGGTCAGCCCTGGGTTGGAATATGTCTCTTAAAAGTCTTAGTGCTGCCTTACCCACACATCACAGTCGCCGTAGTCTAGTTAAGTAGTGTGTGGGCTTATTAGATATGAGGCCACGGTGCAAACCCGAAATCTTCAACATACAGAAATATGAAAAAAAATATTATTTCTTCGAAGCCTTGGCCTCAGCAGATTTCTGACAAAAACTCTGAGAGTAAAATAAAAAATTGCAATGAAAACTTGCTCAAAAATATGTCGTTCGGAATCGACTTTAACTGTTTGACTGCTAAGCGATTCTGGTGAGAACGTTCGAAAACTGCTCGAAAACTACAATTAATTATTATAATAAAAAAATCTACAAAATTCTAATAACCTATGCATAAAGAAAAGACCCTATATCTCGTCTTTTAATTTGACTAAATTTTTACACTGAAATTCGCAGCACAAATGCGATTTTCGTAACAAATGAACGCAGCGCTTTTGCGCCGCGTAGCAGTCAAACGGTTAAACTTGGTCTCCGCAGATTTCTGTCAAAAACTCTGTGAATAAATAAAATTACCATGAAAAAGTTTTTTAAAAATCTGTTCGGAGTCGACTCTAAAACTGTAGGTCCCTCTACTCGTGTATAAAATTAACACACACAGCATAAATAGTATGGGAAGCTAGGCCGCAATCCTGAGTGAAGGGTTGTAATGACCAATTATTATGTATTTATGTATGTATACCTGTATTTATATATGTATGTATGTAAACATAAGAATCAATCATTTGACTCGGTTGTATAACCTCGTAATGAACAATTCGCTTTCAATTCCTCTAGACACCCATTTGACTGCTTTTCTTGGTATCAATCCGGTCTTTGCAACATTATGGAAGTCGCCATAGTCTAGTAGGTAGTGTGCTGGCTTATTAGACGTAAAGCTAGGGTTCATACCCCAGGCCAGACATCAAAACAAAATACAAAAAATATTTCTTCGGCGACTTCCTCTCCACAGATTTCTGGCAAAAACTCTGAGAGTAAATAAAATTGCCAAGAAAAATTTCTCAAAAATCTGTCGTTCGGAGTCGATTTTAAACTGTAGGTCCCACCACTCATGTATAAAATTAACACACACAACATAAGTAGTGTGAGAAACTAAGTCGTATTCCTGACTGAAGGGTTGTAATGATCAATGTTTGTATTGTTGCCTTGCCTTGTTCATGATCTTTTGCGCACATTATCGGCACATCATTAACTTAAAAGAATGGTGCGAGTTCCTTCCACTTTATCCGTTAATCATAAATAACAATACGATCCAACATTTTTCGGTTAATTCAAGCGGCACTAAACCATCGACCCTTTTTAAGCATCCAGCTGCCTTTCAAATATTTTTGCATAGTGAATGCATGTGAGTTCTCGATTGAAGAGTCGCTTGACTATACGACAGTGATAGGTACTTTCCTACGGAGATATTCCTCTGCGCATATTCCGATGACATGAATTTTCAAGTTTACACTGCTTTAATGACGATCTTTCTTAATCTGTTCCATCATCAATCATCAAAATTCGCAATCAAAGTTCGATGCCTAGTTACAGCATCTCCCTCCTCTCTAAAATAAGCAAAATATGGCGAAAGAGTTTTGAATTTTTACTCATACTTAAACGCAGATAACTTTCCTCAAAATAGTATGATTTAAGCAATGTTTTCCAGCAAAAACAAACTTAAAATGTTGACGATTTTTTGATTAAACATGTTTCATAGTATTCCCTGACAATTTGCAACAAAACTTTTTCGTAAACCCAACATTTTCATTTTTTCTTCTCCCGTTTCTATGGTTAATTTGTGTTGGCGTTCAATTCAAAAGAATAATTATTTCTTTTCTTTTATTTCTATTCAATTCATAATTATTATTTTAAAAAGCGAACAAAATTTAACAAAAACAAGTACTTTAATATGTAGAGACACTTGAATTTAAACGTAAAAGTACATGGTTTAGCTGGCTGACTGAGTGGTCAAATGTACTCATGGTTATTTGCAACAATAACACACAAGGCGTATTTGTATGTCAACATTCAATAATTATTTGAATTGTAATTGAAAGCATATTTAGGTAGCAATATGGGTTTTAAATTTCAAATAAAGAAAAATTAAACTATTCAAGTCTTCTGCAAGTTTAAAAACTTTATGAGATGACCAAGACGGCTTGGATCTTGATCACGAAGGCCATCTTATTTATATAAAAGTGATCATACATTCATAAATGACAATCCTGTAGTCAGGATTATGACGTAGTTTCTCACATCAATTATGTTGTGTGTGTTAATTTTTTACACAAGTAAAGGGACCTACAGTTTAAAGTCGATTTCAAATGCCAGTTTTTTTGAGAAACTTTTTCATGGCAATTTTATTTGCTCTTGAGAGTTTTTAATAGAAACCTGCAAGGAGAGGAAGTTGCCGAACATACACACACAGATTGCGGCAACTTCTTCCTAACCTCGAAAAATATTTTTTTATTTATTTATTATATAATTAATAAATTACAATACATTTACAAATTATATTATAATTATATACGAGCTGAGTAACTTTGACCGTATGCTCGGTGTAGTGTCACAGACCAGAGTCTCTGGTGGGAATCGAAACCTCGACCCTCACGCTAATAGTCTAGCACACTACCCACTACACTACCAGGGCACCCAATATTTTTTCATTCAATATTTTCTGTTAAGGAAATAAATTATGGACTGGTTGTGTGTCCTTCAAGTTTATCTCAATCAACGCTGACTTTGTTGTCCAGAAAAAGAGTGGGCTTACGATTCTATTGAAAATCTTTTTTAAGATATTAGTGGAAATAGAAAAAATTAATTAAAAATTGAATACCTTGCATTAGGAACAGAGATCAGCAATGAATCGTTTTTTCGCTACTCATAAGCACTCATGAAATTTTGAATATAAGTGAGTCAGCGATATTGAAATTTAACTCTGTACTCTGATTCATTCATGCTCACTACACTCACTTGATTTATAAGCACAGGTCGCAATGAGTTGAAGTCGCCGTAGTCGTCTAGTAGGTAGTGTGTTGGCTTATTAGACGTAAAGCCAGAGTTCAAACCCCAGGCCAGACATCAAAACAAAATACAAGAAGTATTTCTTCGACGACTTTCTCTCAGTAGATTTCTGGCAAAAAGTCTCAGAGTAAAATAAAATTGCCATGAAAAGTTTCTCAAAAATCTGTCGTTCGAGAGCGACTTTAAACTGTAGGTCCCGCCAATCATGTGTAATATTAACACACACAACATAAGTGGTGTGAGAAACTCTTTCTTAATCCTGACTGAAGGGTTGTAATGACCAATATGTATGTATGTATACTACGCATTCATGCTCATTTTAATATCATTGAACTCTACTCTGTACGTGAATTAAAAATTGAAGATCTTGCATTAGGAAGCAGAGATCAGCAATGAATCGTTGTTTTCGCTAATCATAAGCACTCATGAAATTTTGAATATAAGTGAGTCAACAATATTGAAATTTAACTATGTACTCTGATTCATTCATGCTCACTACACTCACTTGATTTATAAGTACAGGTTGCAATGAGTTCAAGTCGCCAGACATCAAAACAAAATACACAAAATATTTCCTCGGCGCCTTCCTCTCAGCAGATTTCTGGCAAAAACTCTGAGAGTAAATAAAAATTGCCATGAAAAGTTTCTCAAAAATCTGTCGTTCGGAGTCGGCTTTAAACTGTAGGTCCCGCCACTCATGTATAAAATTAACACACACAACATGAGTGGTGTGAGAAGCTGGGTTGTAATCATGACTGAAGGGTTGTAATGGCCAATTATATATGTATGTATGTATGTGAATTAAAAATTGAAGACCTTGTATTAGAAAGCAGAGGTCAGCAGTGAATAGTTTTTTCGCTACTCATAAGCACTCATGAAATTTTGAATATATGTAAGTGAGTCAACAATATTAAGATTTAACTATGTACTCTGATTCATTCGTACTCACTACACTCACTTGCTTTATAAGTACAGGTTGCAATGAGTATGCGTACAACGTTCGACATCAAACTCATACCATTCGAAATATATTTGATTCATAAGCCAGCCTACTCGTTTAGATTCATAACTTCGATTTGAGTGCTTCGAATCATTCAACAAAATTTACAGTCTTCTTAGTTGTTGTTGCATTTACAAAACAAAATTAAAAGACCCATAAGCAAAATAGACAGAACAGCAAGCAGAGAGCAAACACACAACCTTCTAGTAGGTATTTTAGTGTTCGTAGGCGATTCATACTTAGGCTGTCTTCCAAAATGTTAGCTGCTTTGTGTTTGAACAAAGTATTGTGTTTCATAATGCCGCTGTACAAAATGTTTACAATGTATTCTATTTCAAAACGTCGTCAATGTGTATTTTTAACGCAGTCAAAAAGCAATCAGGCATCGGATTTATAGTTGATGCATTATTTGGTTACTTTGCATATCTACAAAATTTATATACCGTAGCAGAACTGCATACAAACTTTGTATTGATACATTTTGGAAGGCAGCCTTATTTTGTGATTCGTGTATATGTTGAGTTATGGAGAGTCGAAATCAACAACAACAGCATACGTGTTGTTAAGTATGAATATGAGTATGAGTACTTCAAAATTTAAACATGAGTAGAGGAGGTTCCATGCTATTAAAAGAAGTATGAATGCTTAGTATAAGTATCAGAAATTATGAGTATGATTCGATTCGATCTCATCTCATTAAAAGAAGTATGAATGCTTAGTATAAGTATGAGGTATTATGAGTATGATTCGTTTCTTTTCATCTTTTTGAATACTCACTGCTGATCTCTAATAGGAAGCTTATCTTAACATCGTGTGCATTAACTAATACAATTATTTCAAAGCGATTTCATATTGAATCAGAGCGATTAAAGCACTTTGGGTTGCTATGGTAGTCTAGAGGGTAGTGTGCTAGACTATTAGCGTGAGGGTCCAGAGACTCTGGTCTGCGACACTACAGCCCGTATATAATTAGAATATAATTTGTAATTGTATTGTAATAAATAAATAAATAAAGTACTTTGTCCTTGCAAAGTATTTATATTTTTGTTATTTTTTTTTTTGGAATGCAATGACTGTCATCCTGAATAAAAAGTATGTTTGTCACTACAATTAAAATGAATGAAATGTAATCGAATCGAATCGAATATAATTTGAAATTCTTTATCATACATGTTAAATGGTAAATTTTCTTAATAAAGGGTGTTTTTTTTTATAGAGGTATAGAACTTTAAGTTGCAATAAAACAACGATGGATTATTCGATTGACATGAATTTTATTTATCCGAAAGATAATCTTGTGGCATTACATTTTAAATATGATTTCTGGCATATGACCGCCACGGCTGGCGCGGATGTAGTCCAATCTGGACGTCCAATTTTCGATTACTTTTTCCAACATTTGTGGCCGTATATCGGCAATAATACGGCGAATGTTGTCTTCCAAATGGTCAAGCGTTTGTGGTTTTACCGCATAGACCAATGACTTTACATAGCCCCACAGAAAGTAGTCTAGCGGTGTTAAATCACAAGATCTTGGAGGCCAATTCACAGGTCCAAAACGTGAAATTAGGCGGTCACCAAACGTGTCTTTCAATAAATCTATTGTGGCACGAGCTGTGTGACATGTTGCGTCGTCTTGTTGAAACCACATCTCCTGGACATCATGGTTATTCAATTCAGGAATGAAAAAATTAGTAATCATGGCTCTATACCGATCACCATTGACTGTAACGTTCTGGCCACCATCGTTTTTGAAAAAGTACGGACCAATGATTCCACCAGCCCATAAAGCGCACCAAACAGTCAGTTTTTCTGGATGTAACGGTGTTTCCACATACACTTGAGGATTACCTTCACTCCAAATGCGGCAGTTTTGTTTGTTGACGTAGCCATTCAACCAGAAGTGCGCTTCATCGCTAAACAAAATTCGCTTATGAAAATCGGGAACAACGGTAATCTCGTTTTGGGCCCATTCGACGAATCTACGCCTTACTTGATGATCGTTTGGCTTCAAATCTTGCACGAGTTGGATTTTGCAAGCACGCAAACCAAGATCCTTCCGCAAAATCTTCCATAAAGTGGATGGACACAGATCCAATTCCTGTGCTCGATGGCGGATGGACTCATTCGGGTCTTCCTCAATGCTACGCTCTACAGCAGCAATAGCTTCTTCTGTACGCACCGTACAGCGTCTCTGGGGATGCGAGTTATCAAAAAGAGTAAACGTGGTGCGAAAACGTTCCATGGTTAATCGAATTAACTGCTCTGATGGACGATTTCGTCGACGATAAAATGGACGTAGTGCGCGATACGTTTTCCGCACAGAACCATTATTTTCGAAATAAAATTGCACTAAAATTGCAAGCGTTGTTCAGGCGTGAGTCTATTCCTGATGAATTGTCAAACCAAACTGAGAATAAATCACTTGACAGCTGTTAAATCGGTCGCCATCTTGAAAAGTAATGCCAACTTAAAGTTCTATACCTCTATAAAAAAACACCCTTTATTTAAAGAATATTAAGTTTAATGTTCTTTGTTAAATTCAATAATTTAATGATTAGCTGCCGCATATTTTACATTTTTTTGTGTTATTTTTTCACTTTCTATGAATTTTCAAATCAAAAATAATTTTTAAATACAAAATAAAACCTCACGTCTACTCAACGACTTGACCTTCTCTCTATATTCGCCAGTTTTAGCGGTTTCTATTTTTTTTTATTGCGGTTTTCATTTTAGCCTCTAATTATTTATTATTGCATTGTTGTAATATCCAAAAAAAAAAAAATATTTTGACTGCAATTGTGGGGATTGAAAAATAAATTCATCATCATATGCCTCCTCATATACGCCACATAAACCACCAAATTCAAGCAAAAATTTTAAGGAAATTTAATACAATATCTGTGTGTGTGTGGATGTGTTCGTGTATAATTTTGTAAAAATAAATAATTTTAATTGCCAAATAAATTGACCACAAAAAAAGAAAACAACAACAAAAACAAAATTATTGAGAAAAATAAATTCTTCGTAATCAGTTATTAAACGTGACAAAATAGTGAATAAATTCAAAATTTTTTAATTAAAATTTTTGCTAACAATTCATTTCCGGCTTAAATGTTGCAAGAAAATATTGAAAAAATTTTATTTTTACAATAAAAATTAATTTATTAATAGCCAAAGCAAAAATATTAAATATTAAATGAAATTCCCGATAATTTCATTTAACATTTCCAAATACCTACGACTTCAATAGACTCAAGAAGTCATGCATAATTTAAGCGTAGATTTTTTTTTTTTTTTTTGTTTGTCACACAGTCTAGTTGCCTTAAAATATATTCTCAGAATTTTAGAAATTATAAGCCTTTGGAAGAGTGAAGTCATAAATGGCTTTGTCAACTTTTAATGATTTGTGTGACTTCAAATTAGAAACTAAATTGGTCAGAGAAACAAGCGATAAGGTGCAGCCATACGATATATTTTAGCGTATACTTCATGGCGGAATATGATTGTTAGAAACATCGTAGTATATCTAGCCTCTAGAAACCTCTAGAACAACTCCTTTGTCAGGATTACAATCTAGCTTCTCACATCACCAATGTTGTGTGTGTTAATTTTTATACATGAGTGGCGTGACTTACAGTTTAAAGTCGACTCCGAACAACAAATTTGTTGCGAAACATTTCATAGTAATTTTATTTATTCTCAGACTTTTTACCAGTAGACTGCAGAGAGTAAGTCGCCGAAGAAATATTTCTTCATAATTTGTTGTGTTCGAAATGTCTGCATTGAGGTTTGAACCTCGGGCTCACGTCCTAGCTACTAAACTACGGTGACTCTAGTAATATACATGCATAAAACATAGTTATTCATTACAACCCTTTAGTCAGGATTAAGATCTAGTTTCTTACATCACCAATGTTGTATTTGTGTTAATTTTATACATGCTTGGCGGAATCTACAATTTAAAAACGACTCCAAACGATTGATTTTTGAGAAACTTTTTTATGGCAATTCGGCCTTCGGGAACTGTACTTGTCTTAATTGACAAGTACACGTCCTCTAACCTAACCTAACCTTCATGGCAATTTTATTCACTCTCAAAGAGAGAGAGACGAAGTCGCCTAGTAAATATTTTTCTTCATATTTCGTTTAGTTGGAGATATCTGGCCTGGTGTTTGAACCGTGTCCGCATGTCTAATAAGCCAACATACTAATAAGCCACTACTACATAGAATACGACCATTTATGCCATTGAAAAATACTTTAAAAATTTATTTTGAAATGCGCCTAATAGTCTGCAATAAAAATTGCTTTCATTAATTTTGCATTTCATATTGAAAATTATATGAATTATTTGAATTAAATTTGGCTCTAGTAATAGCTCCAACTATTACGCCCATAAGACTGCTATGAATACAAAATCTGCCTTATCCTAGCCCAAGCAGTTTCTATTGGTCCTTGGATATGCACTTTTATTCTGAACTTATATTCAATCCCATAACTAACTGACTAATAGTTAATGGTAATGAAGGTTCTAAACAAACAATCTGGATAGTGCTATCAGTGTCAGCAACCAGATTACCTGCTACACTACGCTGACTTCAGTAATAGCTCCAACTATTGTGCTTATATGGCTTCTAAGAATATGTCCGAATTAGTTCAGTAGATCCTTTACGAATACAGAGGGCAAAATCTGTCGTATACTAGCCCAAGCAGTTTCTTTAGGTCATTTATCCTGAACACATATCCAATCCCAACTTTAGTGCTACACCAAACCAATGTGGTTAAAGTTCTTCTAAACAAACATAGGTCTGGAGAGCGCTATTGCTAATGCTAATCAGCAACTGCTTATTTATGTATCAAAATAGGCCGTATATCATACAGAAGCCATTCAATGTCTTCACAATTGTCTGGTTATCTCTAAAGTATGCACAGTTTAAAGTTCCATACGTAACAGGACTTTGAATTGAATAAGAGTGTAATTATCCCTCAGTTTAGTCCATCCGGCTAAACCTCTATGTATTCAATTATTCGATTATGGTATTAGAATTGCTTTCTACAAGTATAGAGTGGCATGGTCATATCGACGCCTCCGTTCTATAACATTCTGAGTTGAAAAAGTGTGTTTTGAGTTATGAGCTCTCAAAGTTTCCATGCGACATACGACCATATGTGTATTCTAAAAAGATTTTTCCCTATAACTTCGGAACGGATCGGCGCATCTTAACCAAATTTTGAGAGTATTTAAGTTAGAGAACGTAGAATTTAAAAGTGCATGAACATTAAAAACTTTCTAAGTACACTTAGAACGTTATAGAATGGAGGCGTCGATATTTTCTATTAACTCAATTCTTTGTGACGCTCAATCTTAAATACGGGCTTTTTTCAAACCTTATTCCTCCATTAGTTAAGTTGCACTTTCGTACAGCCGCAACAAGAAGGTTGAGATAGTCTTTTCAGTTTCTCTTTGTTTATTAATTTGTATATTAATTTACTTTTAAGGAATTATAGGAATAAAAAATAAATAAAACCACACACAGCATTTTAAAAATGATTTTCGAAATTACAAAGAGCCACAAAGAATAACTATGTACATACCTCTACAAATCAACCATAGATTGCGGGGCTAAAGCTCTGTAAGCTCTGTGACTTGGGTATAACGAGTCTAGTAGGTAGTGTGTCGGCTTATTAGACGTAAGGCCACGGTTCAAACTGCAAGTCAGACATCCCCAGCAAAACGAAAATATGAAAAAAATATTTTTTCGGCGACTGCCTCTCAGCAGATTTCTGACAAGAACTCTGAGAGTAAAATAAAAATATTTGTACAATGGCTCAATTCGACCTCCGGGTACTGTACTTGTCTTTATTGACAAGTACACGTCCTCCTCTAACCTAAAATAAAATTGCCATGAAAAAGTTTCTCAAAAATCTGTCGTTCGGAGTTGACTTTAAACTGTAGGTCCCGCCGCAGCTCATGTATAAAATTAACGCACACAACATAAGTGGTGTGAGAAGCTAGGTTGTAATGACCAATTATGTATGCATGTATGTATGTATAACGATTTCATGGCCAATTTCAAGTCCAGAATGAAGCTCTAAATACTCGTATTTACCAATCAACTCAAAGTTCAGTCGTTTAAGCTGAAGAGTTTCGAAGCCAATGTTTTCTAAAGAAAAGGAGATGCTAGGCTTAAGGATTTACTGAAAATCTGGTTGGGTCTCTGGCATTAGAAAGCAGGAACCATTTTATAATTTCAATTAAATTTTGTGGAAATCATTCGTATGAAAATTAATTATTTTGACCTTGTCTTTATTGTCTTATCACGTTTCCCTCCCTTTACTGCTGCCCTTAAATATCCTTCCTACTGCACACAACAAATTTTTATTTTTTTTCATTTTTCCCCTTCAAATAATCTTTGATTTTCCACAAGGTTTTTCTGGTTGTTGTTGTTGTTGTTTAATTTTTTATTTTTATAAAATTTTGTAATCTTTTTCCCTAAACTGTGTGCGGAAAGCTTAAGTGAAATTTCTTTTTGGAAATTGGCATTGGGGACGACGTCCTCCCACAGATTTTTCTTTGGATTATTTTTGCGGTTCATTCAAGTGTTTCTTTCAATTATTAATGACGCCGATGATGATGATGATGATGATGATAATCATAATATTGAAGGGTATGTGGATAACAAATAATGATAATGATGATGTTTTCATTCCATTTTCATTAATTCTGACCTTGAATTTATAGAAATTACATACAAAATAATGAAAGAGACAGACAGAGAGAGAGAGAGAGCAGAGTGAACAAATGAAAGTACACAACTATTAATCAGCAGTGACAAAAACAAAAACTACAATAAAATAAATCGTATAATATTTATAAAAAAAAGAAAGAAAATTGAATCATTTTATATCGTACACGATGATGATGATGATGATGACGATGATGATGATTAATTGACAATTGTGTCACATACTAAATACATAAATCTAAAACTCAATTATATTCCAAGCATTTTTAGTAAAATATTAAATAAAAATACAATTGCCAGAGCAAGAAATAATTGATTGACAGGATTTTTTGACAAAATAATGGTCGTTTAGAATTTATGTCACTCACTGTGGAGGCCAGTGAAGTTGAGAGGAGTTATGTCATGTGAGGTATCACTTTTCAAATTTTTTAATACATATTTCTATTGCCACTACATATGCCTCCTTTTAAAAAACTTTTGGTTTTTAAAAATTATTATAAAAGTACTGTATGATGTGTACTGTATTGGGGGATTTTTTAAGAGCTATAGGAAAATACGCATAAAATCAGAAAAATTCATGAAATCTTTATTTGAATCGATAGTTTGTTTCATAGTAATACGGAAATACTAGGGGGTGACAATATAAAGCATGAACATTTCATAGATAATTTTCAATATGAAATGCAAAATTAATGAAAGCATTTTTTATTGCAGACTATTAGGCGCATTTTAAAATAAATTTTCAAAGTATATTTCAATGGCATGAATGCAATTACCGGAAATATGAAATAAGTACATAAGAACCTAAGTCGCCGTAGTCTAGTAGGTAGTGTGGCCACGGTTCAAATCCCAGGTCAAACAGCTCCAACAAAACGAAGTAGTGAAAAAATATTTCTTCGGCGACTTCCTCTCCGCAGATTTCTGGCAAAAACTATGAGAGTAAATAATGGGTGATTTTTTAAGAGCTATAGGAAAATTTTTCAAAAAAAAACACATAAAATTCAGAAAAATGCATGGAATCTTTATTTGAATCGATAGTACGTTCCATATAATGTAATGCGACTGCGCCTCAAATGGTCCATCCGCTTAGTCCAATTTTGGCATACTCTTTCCAACATTTCGGCCGGTATCTCACGAATAAATGCTTCACTGTTGTCTTCCAATGCGTCAATTGAAGCGGGCTTATCTCTATAGACATGAGTTTTAACATAGCCCCACAAAAAATAGTCTAAAGGCGTTAAATCGCACGATCTAGACGGCCAATTGACCGGTCCCGAATGTGAAATAAAATGTTCACCCAACTCGCCTCTCAATAAGTCCATTGTTACGCGTGCAGTGTGGCATGTGGCACCGTCTTGTTGAAACCACATGTCATGCAAGTCAAGCTCTTGCATTTTGGGCAAAAAAAAAAGTTGAATATCATCTCACGGTAGCGCTCACCATTCACAATTACATTACGATTCGCAGCATCTTTGAAGAAGTACGGTCCAATGATGCCACCAGCCCATAAACCGCACCAAACTGTGACTTTTTCTGGATGCATTGATAGCTATTGCAATGCTTCTGACTGATCTTCACTCCAAAATCGACAATTCTGCTTATTTACGTATCCATTGAGCCAAAAATAAGCTTCGTCGCTGAACACAATTTTTCGATAAAGAAGTGGATTTTCGGCCAACTTTCCAAGAGAGCCAATTCACCAAAAATTCTGCGTTGCGGTAGGTCGTTCGGCTTCAATTCTTGCACCAGCTGTATTTTTAAAGGCATCACACCTAAATCCTTCCGCAAAATTTTCCACGTTGTTGAGTAACAGAGGCCCAATTGCTGCGAACGGCTACGAATCGATAACTGATGGTCATCATTAACACGATATTTTGTTCAGTTCGCACTCTACGTAAGCGTGTTGGTGGTTTAATGTCCAACAATGTAAATTTGGTGCGAAATTTAGTCACAATAGCCTGAATAGCCGCTTCAGTGGGTCTATTAAACTGACCATAAAATGGAAGAAGATGCGCGCGATGAACTTTCTTAACAGAGCACGCATTTTGATAATAAAATTCAATGATTCGCAAGCGTTGTTCGTTTGTAAGACGATTCATGGTTAAATTATACACCAAACTGAAGATGTTTGACAGTGAAACAAAACACGAAACGTGCGTGAGCTGTTTAAACCAGTGTTGCCAAAATGATAATAGCTAAAAAAATCACCCGTTATTATATTCTAGAAGTTGCCTTATTCTATTATCCTAGTAGGTAATGTGTTGGCTTATTAGACGTGAGGTCCCTCGGATCATACCCCAGATCAGACATGTCGATTAATACAAAATATGAAAAATACTTTTTTCGGCGCCTTCCTCTCAGCAGATTTCTGGCAAAAACTCTCATAGTAAATAAAACTGCCAAAAAAAAAATCTGTCTTTCGAAGTCGACTTTGAACTAAAGGTACCGCCTCTCATGTATAAAATTAGCGCACACGGCATAAGTGATGTAAGAAATCCTTACTAAAGGGTTGTAATGACCAATTATGTATATATGTACATATGTTTGAATCTGATTGGAGAAGGAATCAGCTTATCCTATTCGAACTAGCTCCTTGCATGCATGTAGAAACTACAGCATCATTATGTATCATGATATGATATTACTCTCCTGCCCGTACTGCTTAATGTGATACTTCGATATCAAATAATTGTTTCATTAGAATTTAAAACATAAAAATTGCTTTGATGCTTAGATAACCATTTTATTACGAAGACGTATGAGTAATGGACAAATTGACAAATAAATATTGCGTATACGCTCTTATTTATAATACAATAGCCGCACTAGTGACCAAACTTTACATTTGCATTAGATTATGTATGCTATGGTTATGGTTTGTAGTCTCCGTAGTTCAGTAGTAGTTGGCTTATTAGACGTGAGGCCACCCCCCAAATCTGAGAGTACCTAAAAAAAATTGCCATTGATAATTTCTCACATTTCTCATAGAAATTTGTAGGTCCCTTTACTTATGGATAAAATTAACGCACACAAGATAAGTGGTGTGAGAAGCTACGTCATAATCCTGACTGAATTGTTGTAATGACCAATTATATATGTAAATATGTATGTAATCTTATTATTTGTTGTTAAAATTTTCAAGACGACACATTCCACGCTTCCATTTTTTTTTTTTTTTTTTTTTTGAGTCTCGATTATTTATTCATAATAAAATAAAATGGGGTTAACCGAGTTTCTCATTTTTCGAAATTCACTCCCTAATCATTCTCATTCTTTTCGGAAAAGTTTTTCTATTCCCATATTTGTTGTACAATAACAAAATATGTTCATTTCTTATCAAATATAATAATAATAATAAAAAAAAAAAACAAGAAGAGCACACAACTCAACTCAACTGACTTGAAAAATGACAAAAATTACATAGGAAATGTGGTTGAACACGTACACGTGTGGGAATTCAGTACAAAAACACACAAATTATAATCTGAGCAATAGTTTTTGTAAAAAAAATATTTTTGAGTCTATTTTTCTAGATAGAGAACGGAAAACAAATACTTTTTAAGCTGAACTTGTGCGTGTTTTGGTAGTTAAACGTTTGTAAATAACAAGTTAACGAGAAAACAAAGTTTCCTCCACTCTTTTTTTCTCTTTTAAGAAATTTTAAAAAAAATTTATGGCACGTTTTAGGGGATTAACTTGAAGTGTGGAACAGACATCATACATACATATGTATATTATCATATATTGTAATGTAACGCATAAGTATATTTTTTCTTGTTTTGTAATTTCTTTTATTAATTACATACATTCAAGTGCATGTTTCACTATTTAATTCAAAATTTATTTTATTACTCATATGCCTTGCCTAGCTTCCCTTAGATTTCATTTTCATAACATAGGAAATATGTGAAATGACTTCAAAAAAATCAAATAAATAAGGTTTATAAAAGGAATTTTGAGCTACATACATTCATACATACATAACTGGTCATTACAACTCTTCAGTCAGGATTATGACGTAGCTTCTCACATCATTTATATTATGTGTGTTAATTTTCATCCTACAGTTTAAAGTTGACTCCGAACGACAGATTGTTGACAAACTTTTTAGGGGCAATTTTTTATTTATTCGTAGAGTTTTTACTAAAAATCTGCTGGAAGGAAGTCGCCGAAAATGTCTGACTTAGTATTTGATTTGTGGCCTCCCGTCTAATAAGCCAAAACACTACCTATTAAACTGCGGCGAATACAATTTCAAAATTTCAAAATTCTTCTCTTTCTTTGTCTAAATTAGTTGAGTTTTTTTTTCTCAAAACCTCTGCGTGTTAATTGACTGGGAGATTGCAAAGATTCTATGCGTTTATCTTCAGCTTATATCAACATATTTGGGACTTAGTAGGTAGTAAGGTTGAAAGGGAAGCTCATCATCTAAATATATTGCCTTGGCCTAAGCCTACACCGCATCACATGTGCCTATTGTGTGCGATCATCATGTAAATTCATATGAAAACTGTCCTCAATTTTTCTCAATTCACTTCACTTAGATGAGCACTGTCTGATGCAATATTGTCTGTAAAATTTTCGAAATTCATGCATCCGAAAGCCAGACGATGGCAAAGAAAATGTCCCATCCATTTCGCAGTTCCCTTATCATGCTTATTTTTCGTCGTTAGAATGAAAATCAAAATTTTTTTGATCTTAAATTTTTGTTCGCATACAATTGTAAAGTTGTAAAACCAATCCCAACGTATAGGGGATCTGTATGTTTCTCACATGGGGTTTAAACTATGGGTTCACGTCTAGTATGGTATACTTATTTGCAATACTGGTTCTCAAGTTAACCTTAAACAAACATCTGTTGGAAAAAATAAGAAATTTCTTTTCTTTAATTGCACTTTATTTTTGAATTATAAAATACTTGTTCTCTTTTTCTTTAAAGTTTTAAAAAAAAATTCTCTCTTTTTTTTATTACCTTTTTAAAGTTTTGCTTCAAACCTTTCAACAAGACGTAGGCGTATACTTGATGAAGACCTCTTTAAAATAAATATCAATCATACGGCCTGTTACAAATCTCTTTCCTATTTCTTTTGCTCTCTCTCACTCTATCTCTCTCACCCTTATTATTTCAATTAAAATTCTGAAAATTTATTTTCTTAAAAAAGAAACGAATGATTTTTAAATGACTTTTTAATTTATTTGAATGAATTTCTTTCATAAAAACCCCGTGTTTTTTTCTCTTTTGCTGATAATTTTATACCATTTAAGCTGAAATAAAAGAAGACAAAATTGTTACAAATTTATGCAAAAGTTTTATCAGAATTTTTATATGAAAACAAAGTCGTCCTCTTGGCTTTGCCTGTGCCTTACTGAATTGTAAACTTCACTAAACTTAAGTGGATAATTAAGGCTTCTTCTCGTCTTTCTTTTAATGGCTGCTGAGTTTAATTTGCTTTGGGCAAAATAAAGAAACAAAACAAAACAACAACAAAAATGTTAATTCATTAGCAAAATAAAAACCACAATTAAAAAAAAGAACAGAAGAAATAAAAAGAGTAGAGACAGAAACTGTTTAATATTTCCGCTTATTTACACAGAGACATTGTTAGAAAGATAACAGTAATAAAACAAGAACAACAACAACATCTTTAACAACAATATATTTTTTGTTTATAAAAATGCCGGCATTAAACCCAGCTAAAGAGAGAGTGAGAGAAACAAACCAAAAACAAAACATTTCTAATTATTTTTGGTTATCAACAAAAAAAAAAAACAAAAACAAACACAATCACAAAATGTTTAAAACAAATCATTTTTTCTTTCTTTCTTTCTTTCTTTACTTTTTTTGTTTAGTTAAACCCTTTAATACTACCACTAAACTGAACTCTCTCTCTCTCTTTCTTATTTGCTTTTAAACTTTCTTATTCAACTCAACAAAAAAGTAAAAACAAGAGGGCTCTTTTGTGCTCTTTTGTTTTGATAATTTCACTCTTAAGCCAAAGCAGGATATTCTGCTTGGATGATTGAAAATCTTATAAGGGTTTCTCTTTTAATAATTTCGTTGTGTCTTTCTCTCTTGCTTTTTTATATTGAACTTTCTCTTTGCTCTCTTGGTCGTTGTTATTATTGTTTTCAACACAATATTTTTTTTTTCGCAATTTATAACAATAATGGCAGGGATTGCTGCTAATGTGTATGTGTGTGTGTAAGTATAAGTGTGTGGTGTGTACGTAACAACACAACGTTTTTGTTATTCAAAGTTTTACAACCAATTTTATGTACGAGTATATTCCAGTCAGTAGAGAATCTGACGTTGAACATAAAACACATACACTCTCTTGATGCGCTCTACTGTGTTTGTACGTAGAAAATAATTTAATACGGTTTGTTTATACCGTAAACACAACTAACGCGTGTTATAAAGTAACGTGTAACGTATGCGTGTGCCAATTAGTGTGCTTGGAAATAAATTTTTTTTAAATAAATTTACGCGCTAAATTATTAGAAAATTATTAACAAAAAAAAAAAAAAGAGAGAAAGAAAATCTTTATTTCCATTAAATTCTATCCTTTTTTGTGGTAATAAATTAAAAAAAAATTAAAAAAATTTTGGAAATTTCTTTCGAATCGTAGGCATAATATGAAAAGAACCCAGAATGGCCAATTCAATAATTTAATTTGAAAACAAAGCAAAACAAAACGAATTGAAACAGAATTTAAAGTTTTTAAAGTGCGTGTTTCCATTTGAATACTCAAAGGCTGTGCGTAAAGAAATTTAAACAAATAATCTCTCAAGATTTTTTTCTATTTGTGTGTGGAATAATTTTTTTTATTTATTTTCTATTAAAAAAAATTAATTTTTAATAAAAAATGTTATTGAAACATTCCCCCAAAGCGACGGCAAATCATTGAGAAAATGTCAAACAAAATTATGATGAATGTTCTGTTCTGTGTGTTTGCAAATAAATAAAAAAAAATGCAAAAAAAATTTTTAAATAAATTTCAACAAGATTACATTTTAATTACCGGTTTTCAAAAAGCTTTTTTTTTGTAATTTATATTAAAAAAAAAGAACACAAAATACTCGCATTAAAAATTTACACCCAAAATGGTATCGTAAATAATATTCAAGATTTTATGGTAAAATTTTAATATCACGCTTTTATGAGATTGAATACAAATTTGTGTTTTAATTAATAAGGAAACAAAAAACTGTTCTACTCGACTATGTTGTTAATAAACCATAAAAAAATATACACATAAAATAAAAACATTTAACAAATTAGTGCATTAATGTGTAATTAAAATATGACTTTGAAAAGTTTATTTTTTTTTTCAGTTTAAACAGGCCTGTTTAGGTTTCCAAAATTTAAAAAAACGTCCAAAAAAATTTTGAAAAATGTATGAAATATTCATTTAAAACAATATACAGTGGTGGCTTTATAATTCGAAACGATGTTTCTGGAACAGAGTTCTCTGGAGTCACAAATCTAAGTTTAATTTGTCCCAAATCTGATGGAAAAACGTCTGTAAGATGTCCTCCAAACAAAGTCTTTGATCCCCAGGTACACAGTGAAAACTGTAAAACAAATTAACAAACATACAGTGGGTCAAAAAAGTTTACGTACACCCATGTTTTACGGTTGGAATCAAATTTTGCTCCTTAGCAAATGCTAGCCTCTTCATTTTATTTACTTTAGATATTAGTGGCTTTCTTCGAAGAGTTCGGCCGTTATACCCAGCTCTGCGAAGCACATTTCTTACAGTTTGCGGGTGTACACTTTTGCTAGAGCATTGGAATAGTTCTTCACATAATTCTGGAGCCGATTTTCTTGGGTTGGCTTTAACAGTATTCAAAATAAGTCGCTCCTCTCTTTGTGAAAGCTTTTTTGGTCGTCCAGATCGTGCTTTTACATTCAAATTTCCATTTCTTAAGTAGGAATCAATACAGTAAGAGAAAATAAGTGAAATAATATTAAGTACAAAGTGTACGTAAACTTTTTTTGCTCACTGTACATGTTGCTAAGTCGTTTCTAATTTTAAGGCCACCACTGTATGTATGTATGTGTGCATGGCACATTTAGTTTTTATAGAAAATTTCATGTAAATATTGTCTGCAGAAATACAGGAGGTAAACAATTCGTAAATTCCAATTTAGGTACACTTTCTCCAGTATTGCGACCGATGTGGCGGCCATGGCAATCATAATGTTGTGTTTAAGGTCTAGAATTATGACCAGGTTGTTCCTGTTGTCGTCATAGTCTAGTAGTTAGTGTGCTTGTTTATTATACGTGGGGCCACGGTTCATAGGCAAGTGAATTGAGAAAAATTGAGGACAGTTTTTAAAATAGATTTAGTTGGTGCACGCACAATAGGCACACGGTAGGGGTAGGCCGATCAGACGTGACCTTTTCAGCTTATTAGACGTGAACCCATGGTTTACACTCCATATGAGACATCTCGAACAACGAAACATACAGTCCCCCTATACGTTGGTGGGACTGGTTGTACCAATTTATAATTGTTACGAGCAATTCTTATCTTGAATGGATGGTATGGTTAGCAATCGGTTGAACATTAAAAATTTGATATTCTTTGAAACAGCCCACGTTGTAACATTTTCTTTGCCATCGTCTGTCTTTCGGATGCATGAGGTCCCAATATTTTACAGACAATATTGTGTCAGACAGTGCTCATCTAAGTGAAGTGATTTGAGAAAAATTGAGAACAGTTTTCATATGAATTTAGTTGGTGCACGCACAATAGGTACACGGTACATATAGGCCGTTCAGAAGTGACCTTGTCAGCTTATTAGACATGAACCCATGGTTTAAACCCCATATGAGACATCTCGAACAACGAAACATACGGCCGGCCCCTATACGTTAAGACTGATTGTACAACTTTATAATTGTATACGAACAATTCCTATCTTGAATGGATGGGTATGGTCGCCGACTGCCAAAAATTGAATTGAATTGAAGATTAAAAAAATTTTGATTTTCTTTCAAACGATGAAAAATAAGCATGATGAGGAGGCAACTGCCCACGTTGGAACATTTTCCTTGTCATTGTCTGGCTTTCGGATGCATGACAATATTGTGTCAGACAGTGCTCATCTAAGTGAAGTGAATTGAGAAAAATTGAGGACAGTTTTCATATGAATTTACATGATGAGCGTATACAATATGCACATGTGATGAGGTTTAGGCTTAGGCCGAGCAGACATGAGGCAATCTATTTAGATGATGAGCTTCCCTTTCGACTTTACTACAAACTAAGATCCAAATAGCTATGCTTAAGCTGCAGTTAAAGGCATAGAACCTTTAGCATCTCACTGTCAATTAATGTGCAGGTGGATTGAGCAAAAATTTCGAATAATTTAGAAAAAGAATTTGTAAAGTTAACTTAAAACTGGAGTCGCCGTAGTCTAGTGGGTAGTGTGCTGGCTTATTAGACGTGAGGCTACGGTTCATACCCCAGGGCAGACATCTCCGACATCGAAACGAAACGAAATGTGAAAAAAAATTTTTCTTGGGCGACTTCCTCTCTGCAGATTTCTAACAAAACTCTGAGAATAAATAAAATTGCCATGAAAACTTCCTCAAAAATATGTCGTTCGGAATCGACTTTCAACTGTAGGACCCACCACTCTCATATATAAAAATTAAGACACACAACATACATGGTATGAGCAGCTACTAGGTCGTAATCCTGACTGAAAGGTTGTAATGATAAAATTATGTTATGTTGTTTGCACATGTACACAGAGGACTTGGTGTATCCTTGCAAAACATCTAATGGGTTCATATCACATTATATTAGCGGCCAATAGACTGTGCCAAAACACGAGATAAATTGTTTACCAAGCAGAAGATCACTTTTTTTGGTCACCGGGTGGCGTATGGCACTATCTTGTTGAAATCACTTGTCAACTTCAACCAATTCTTCCATTTTGGACAAAACAAAGGCAATAATCATCTCACAGTGTCTTGCTCTACTGACAGTGAAGCAAATTTTTTTTCATTCTTAAAATAGTACGGTGCCGCTGGGCTCACAATTTGCACTAAACAATCCGTTTTTCACGCGTGTTGAGAGCTGTTGAACTGTCTTTAGCTACTCTTCCATACCAAAGTCTCTAATTTTGTTTGTTGACATGTCCATTGAGCCCAAAAATGAAGCTAAGTTGATAACAATAATTGTTTAAATGAAAACGCAGCACGAATTTTGATAATAAATTTCAATCATCTTCAAACTTAACTTGTTTTTCTGTTATTTTATAGAGAAATGAAATTTTCAGCATTGTCACATGTCACGAAACTTTCTTTTATACCGAAAGAATGTATACTGAAAGATAAAAATACAAGTAAAATAAATAAATCACATGTTATGCACCATAATTCGTTTTTGGAACGTGTAAAATGTGAAATTCCCACAAAACATGTTGCCTAACTTAAGGAGTTTAAAAATTTAAATTTTAAAATATATGTATTCTACCCTATTTATCTTCTTTAAAATTCTGTACATAACTCTACATTACCATTTTTTATTTTTTCCATTTTAAAATTTTAAGCAGCATAGTTATAGGGTTTAGCCCCTAAACAAAAATTATATTTTGTCAAATACACTTGCATATTAAAAAAAATTTGTAGCATACTTTTACAGCTGAACGTTAAAAAATGTTTTCAATTTTCGAAAATAACAAGACAAATGGTTATTTCAACCAACTGCTATCGTCAGCTTACTGTCTTTTATTCTTGGGATTTGTCAAGATGTTTTTCTTTTTTCTTCTCTTTTTACGACATTTTACGATTTGTTATGCTTTGTGTTCTTTCATATCAAGTTTTTTTAACTGTTAGAAGTAAAGATATGGATTTTAAATTTATTTTCAAAAGAAAAAAACTATTTTTTTTGTATGTAATATTGTATGTAGTAATTCACTAAATGTCTCTGTTAACTCTTTTTAGTCTCTGTTGTTATGTTTCGATTTTTTTATGTTTTTTCGCAACATATTTTTTGTTGAAGTTTTAAATTTATGTAGCATACTTTTAGGCGTAAAAAATTTATTACCTTTTTTCTAAAAACATAATAAAATAACATGTGTTGTGAGTTGATTAATAAATTTAAACCTACTGTTGACATAAAAGTACTCGTAAAATTTATTTTACCTTCTGTCCATATGTTCTGAGTTGAAAAAGTGAAAAAGGAAACTCTCGAAACTAGCAAAAAAGAAAGTAGTCAACACCATCTACAACATATTTTCAACATATTTTTTGAAGTTTTAAATTTATGTAGCATACTTTTAGGTGTAAACATTTATTACCTTTTTCTAAATACATAATAAAATGTTGATATTGTGTATGATTAATAAATTTCAACATATTCTTGACATAAATTTACTCGTAAAATTTATTTTACCTTCTGTCAATATGTTCTGAGTTGAAGAATTAAAAAAACATCAGATACTGGCAAAAAAATTACTTAGAACCATCTAATACCTTTACTTACCATTACTATTGCTGTTATCAAGGCATGAACTAATTTTAATATCGATTTTACAACATATTTTTTGAAGTTTTAAATTTTTGTAGCATAATTTTAGGTGTAAAAATTTATTACCTTTTTCTAAATACATAATAATATGTTGATATTGTGTATGATTAATAAATTTAAACATATTGTTGACATAAAAGTGCTCGTAAAATTTATTTTACCTTCTGTCAATATGTCCTGAGTTAAAGAAGTAACAAGGAAAGCCCCGAAACTAGCAAAAAAAAAGTAGTCAACACCATCTAATCTTTACTTACCAGCTATTGTTGTTTCCAACTCATGAACTGGTTTTAATATCGATTTTACAACATCGTTTTTGAAGTTTTAAATTTATGTAGCATACTTTTAGGTGTAAAAATTTATTACCTTTTGCTAAATACATAACAAAATGTTGATATTGTGTATGATTAATAAATTTCAACATATTGTGGACATAAAAGTACTCGTAAAATTTATTTTACCTTCTGTCAATATGTTCTGAGTTGAAGAAGTAAAGAGGAAACCCCCGAAACTAGCAAAAAAAAAGTACTCAACACCATCTTATACCTTTACTTGCCACCTATTGGTATTTTCAAGGCATCAACTGATTTTAATATCGAAAAACTGGGACTATTTTGATGTTTGCAAGCTTCAATTTGGGCGATGTTTGACCACCAAAATTATTCGTCCTAAGCTAAGTGTGATCAAAAGTTTGATTTACTGTCAATACAATTAAATAAACAATAAAACCTTTTAAAACCCATAATTTTACTTGCGCGCCAACTCATTCTGACTCAAACACGATAATTTTCTCTTGAAATTTTCATAGTTAAGGCGATTTTGTAACGACTTATCTAAGATTCAGCTCATTGGGTGTAGAACTCTAGCAATATTTAGCTTCTTAGCATTCGAAATGTCTCCCTAGAGTCGCCTGGAGTTATAACAATGAATATTAAGTCATCCTAGTATAATAGGTGTGTACTAAACATCTCCAACAAAGTGAAATAAAAAATTTCAATGAAAAGTTTCTTAAAAAATCTGTCATTTGGAGTCGACTTTAAACTGTAGGTCCCGCCACTCTTGTATAAAATTATCACACAACATAGGTGGTAGGAGAAGCTAGTTTGTAATCGTGACTGAAGGGTGGTAATGATCAATTATATGTATATGTATATGTATATGTATATGTATATGTATATGTATATGTATATGTATATGTATATGTATATGTATATGTATATGTATATGTATATGTATATGTATATGTATATGTATATGTATATGTATGTAATAATGAATAATTTTCTTGTGAATTCCCCTTAACGTGAGTGATTTTGTTCCCTCAAGTTTTGTGACTTATTTTTATTTTGTTTACTTTGTTTTTGATGGGGCTTAGCAGCACTATACATTATCGATTTATAAGGAATTTAGGTTTCTTTTTTTTTTTTTTTTCTTTGGGTCATTTCGATCTATGTATGATACACAAAACTATCAGAGAAGTTTCTTTTGTCGCAATAAATGGATTTCTTCTTACTATCCTTATACTCTGTATATTATTTCCTTAGGAAATCGATTGAAAACATTAAAATTTCCCTTGAAAATTTTGTAAAGTTATTGCCAATACAGTTCCCCGTGAAGTAGGCAACAATAATAGTCTGTTTTAATAAATTTTAGATTAAAGTGCTGTATGGATTTACAAAAAAAAAGAACAATGCTCGTTTAGTTTTCGATTCTTTAAATAAAAATTATTTTTATTCTGGTTATTATTTATTTTTATGATTATTTCTATCCTAAAAGTATGCAATAAATTTATATGTGGTGTATGTTATTTTTATCCTAAAAGTATGCAATAAATTTATATGCAAATAATGAATATTAAATTGAATGGAAATATATTTTATAAATAAAAGTACATGCTTTCCACAAATAATAAAGCTTTATAAATAGGCCTTTAAAATAAAATACTGAATTATACTATTATATAAATATATTTCATAAATACGCTTTCTACAAACAATAAAGCTTTATAAATAGGCTTTTAAAATAAAATTCTGATTCTTATGTACCAAAAAAAGGAACATGTTGTTCAAATTTTGGTTTTATCCTAAAAGTATACAATATATTTTGGTACATATAATAAATAAGAAACTATATTTTGAATTTTTTTGTCTATAAATCGATTCTTCTTTGCCCCTATAAAAATGCCATGCCTTTTTCCATTCAAGTGTATTTTGATTTCGAGTTTTATATGATGGTATAAAACATCATAAATATTCTTCTTTCTCTGTAAAGTTTTGTATACTTCAAAAGCAAGAAAGAGAAAAAAATCATTGCATACTTTCTAGCATCAGAAAAAAAGTATAATTTTTAAAGTCATGACTAATGTGCCTATTGTCCATTATTCTGGAACACTGAAGACATCTCTGCCATCACCACCACCCGCAATTATCATTATACAGCCGGTGAAGTAGCAGTAGCAACAACAAAACAATCAAAAAAAAAACTGCCACAAAGATTGATGCAAACAATATGGAAAATATTGTTGTCGTAGATGTATGCAACATAATTGTGGTTGCTGCTGCTGCTGCTGTTTCTCCTTCTTCTCCACTTTCATTATTACAATTGCTTGTTGCTTGTTATTGTTGAATTGAACAATGTGGATACAGCATGTTGCTGTTCCTTTGTAGTACATTCCTACATATATATTTACATTGTACTTGGATAAGTTCATGGCATAGCTTAGCACTCGAATAGCACAACAGCAGCAGCATCATCATCAGCAAACAATGGAATGCAAAAAATTATCATCATTATCGTTGTTGTTATTGCAATTGTTGCTATTGCTTTGCTATTAAAATTCATCTTGAATGAATGCTATATACACCACTACAACAACACCCGCAATAATAAAAATTACAACAACAACAACAATATCTAAATTAATGTTTACAACAAAATATGCAAAAAAATATTCGTTTTACTCACAATGTCATCACTTGTTACAGCCCAAGCGACTAGCCTAGCCACAGCCATTCTATATATATATGTGTGTGTGTGTCGCCTCATGGAAGCTGTATGTGTTGAAAGACATATTGAATTCAATGCCGTGTTGCAGTGGATTTCTTTATTTTGGTTTCAAGTTATTCTTTCTTTCTTTCTGTCTATACTTGCTCTGCTCTGCTCTGCTCTATTTAATCTCTGGCAATATAGTATGTGTGTGCTGTGACAACAAATACTACAAAAAAAATATAAAAGAAACGAGAGCACAAAATCCATATGAAACTTAACAAATTGCAACATTTTAAGATTCATTTCTCGATACAAACAACAACGACATCATCACGAGAACAATTGCACACAACACAGCAAAAGAAGATGATGAAAGAAAACCTGCAAGAAAATACAAGAAATCTATATTTTGTGTTGTCTGTGGTGGTGGTGGTGGTGGTAGCCAAAGATAGAGAAAGTTCATCGTGTGGTGTGTTGGTTGCTGTGTTGCCTATAAAAGAGTACAGCAGAGTTGCGGTGGTGGTGTTGATAATGTGGTTGTGTAGACACATTCATACACTTTACATGTGTGGTATGGTGTGGTGTGGTGTGGTGTACTTATTAAAGCACTCATCAATTGTTGTGGTATCACGAGAGAAACTTGCAAAAAAAAAAACTTCTTCATTCATTCATATTCAATGGGTGAACAAGAAAACCGAAAAAAAAAGAAAGAAGTGAATGTCAATAAACGTTTGAGTATTAAATAGTTATTGTTGTTGTAATTGTACTTGAATGTAAATTGTTGTAATTCGTTATTTTTTATTGTTGTATTTTTTATTATTAATAACACTCTATAGTGTATTTAAATATAAACAGTCGCCCGCCGTTTTATTTGTTGCTAAAAATACAAATGCAATGTCACATATCCACGTCAAGTGTACGTTTCGAGGAGTATGCCAGGATTAAAAAATTAAAAAATTTATTGCATATTTATAGGTGCTCTATTTTTTTTTTTTTTTTTTTTTTTTTTTTTTATAAAACGTGAATAACTTCTTAGAGTTAGTTTTTTAAAACAGTTTTCCTGCTGTATAACGTCCAATTTCTTTTTTTACTTCTCTGGCAGTGCTTTGCCCATTCAAAGTTTACTGTAACAAATTTCTAATATTTTGTTCATAATGACCTTGTAAGGATGGGCCACATAAAATGTTAAATTTAAAAATGCAATGCAAAACAAAAATGGTTTGAAATTTTTCCAAATTAATTTTTTTTTTGTTGTGAAATATAATTTCTCCGCTTGGAAAAGAAATATTATTTCATTCGTATATTTGCTGGGGCTGGCCTCGTAGTACCTCATTCGATTGGACCAATTTTCGTGCCCGTTTTCGAGTGCATGGGGGTTGTATCTTGGCAATGTCATCACGAATGTTGGCCTTCAAATGCTCAATTGTCTCTGGTTTGTAGGCAAAACACATTTGCTTCAGAGAGCCCCACAGAAAATAGTATAATGATGTCAACTCGCAGCTTCTTAGCGGCCAATTAACATCACCATTTCGGCTAATGAAAAGGCCATCAAACGTTTGACACAATAAAACGGTTCACCATCCTGTTGAAACATCAAACATTTTTCACATCAATACCATGAAGAGCGGGTACATAAAAATCGATTATCATGGTGCAATAAAGTGTCCCCATTGACCGTAATGGCTGTCCCGTCCTCAGTTTCAAAGAATAATGGGCCAATGATGCCTACGCTCCACAAACCGCACCAAACAGTCACTCGTAAATGGTGGTTTCTGTAAGACCACGTGTCGGTTTTCAGAGCCCCAAATACGGTAATTATGCTTATTTGTTCATTTGAAAAGATGATTTTTTTTTTTGCAGAATCGACATCATCGTGCTGTTTCTCGTTGGCCCATCTATTCCAATAAATGCCAACGTTGCTTAAGCGTAATTCGGTTCATTATGTGCAGTGGAGACCAGATACTGAATTTTGTGACACAATAGAATTGCCAATTTGTGACACAATAGTATTGCCAGATTCGAAATCATCGATGATTGAAATTTAAACCGATAGATGTGGCTCACTCTATACAGACGATGAATGAAGAACAAGGCAACTTTGCAAGAATATCAAAGTGCATAGTCATACTTCTCCCCAAGAAACTCAAGACTTTGCAAAGCTAACTTTGAATGTGCAAAAGGCATCTTAGGTTTCCCACATTCTCTCCCCCTATAAATGTGAATGTGTATAGTGTTAGGAGTATTTCTAGTGGATCTGAAAGAGAAGTGAACCAAAAAAAATTTCTTTGTTGCATACTTTTAGGTTCTAAAAAGTTTAAGAAAATTTTTCGAATATTTCTTTCTAATTTCTTTTTTTGCGGAAATATCCTTTAGCATTGCCACTTTTAATCACTAACCAACCATTGTATTACTACAGCTTACATACATATATGTACCTAGATTTTAATTTGGCCGGTTTCTTTAAGTAATGCATACTTTAAGGAGTTTTTCTAAATTTTTTTTTAGCGGAAACATCATATAGCAGTGCCACTTTTAATCACTCACCAGCCATTGTATTACTACAGCTTACATATATGTGCCTAGATTTTAATTTGGCCGGTTTCTTTAAATAATGCATACTTTAAGGAGTTTTTTAATGTTTTAATAATGCCAACAAATATAGAACTTCTTTGAAAATGAAATCATTTTTATATTAATAAAAAAATAGATTTTTACATACGTATGTATGTATAAACATACTCTTCCATTTTCAAATTAATTTATTAAATTAACCTCCTTTTAAATTGTTTAGCTTTAAAGGTAAAGTATTTTTCCAACGTTCCTTTCGTGCTGTTGACACATTTGCTTGCTAGCTACACTTTTCAGTAAAGCCTTACGATAACGATGACCATTTTTATTTTTACTTTTCAATCATATTTCTTCGTCGTATTTCCATTCATCCTCCTGCTGCTGCTGCCAAACGAAAATATAATTTTATTATGTTCTGCTGTGTTTATTGAATTATTAACAGTTGAAGAAATTCAATCGAATATTTATTTTTCTTTAAAACGAACAGATTTTTCTTTTTCCAACGGAAAAGTTTTCTCTTTTTTAAAATAAATTTTTTAAAACGTACAAGAGATATGTATGGTACCCAATAAAACAATTATAAAAGTGTACCCTAAAGTATGCCATGATAAATAATTAAAACTCTATAAATGAAATGGATTTTTAGGCGTTATTAATTATTAAAAAAGGTTTTCAAACTGGTTTTTAACAACAACAAAAATTTTTTTTAAGTTTTCTTTCAAGATAAAATTTTTTTATTCGCAGTAAAATATGCTACAAAAAAATGAAATGGATTTTCTTAAAAGCAAAATTTAAATGTTCATTTTAATGGCACTTTTTCTTTTGTTTTTGATAAAGTGCTTTTGCTAACTAAATTTTCTCTGCCATTCTTTCAATCATTTCACACACTCTCTTTCTCTCTCTCTCTCTCTATCTATCTCTCTCTCTCTCTCTCTCTCTCTCTATCTATCTATCTATCTATCTCTCTCTCTCTCTCCCTTCCACTTTACATACTCAATGAGTATTTTAAATTATTATTTTTTTTTAAATGGAATTTACGTGAAGCATTTCTTTTAACGGCCGACTGACTGTCTTAACGCCCATGTGAATTTAAGGTGTTATTTGAATTGTGCCTTAAGGTATGCTATTATTTTTTTTTGTTGTTTATAAACGTGATACTGAAGTGTTACATCGTAAATAAGGCTCCATTCATAACATTAAGTAAATAAATCATGAATTCTTCTTTTATTATTAGACAATGTGAGTGTGTTGCAAAAGCCTCTACTAAGGGTAGGCAATGTAAATAATCAAAGACAGAGAAAATAAAATAAAATAGAAAAATAGAGTGTTAATAGCAAGATATCGAATGAAATTTATTGATTTATATAAGACTTAAATTGAAATCAATACAACAACAATATTACAACAATAGAATTAATAAGTATGGGGCTGTTTGAAAAAGTTTGCTTTCAAATTTGATCCAAAACGAACTTTATTAAGCTAAATATGGACGATTCGTGTTGACCGATAACAATGGCTGAAGCCGTTCTTCCTTTTTCTGCGGGAAAAAACTGCACAAAAAAATCTGTAGTTAATGGATGAACTTCAGCATCGTGGCATTATTACCAATACTTACGAGTTTGAAGATGAGTGAGGTTCATTCAGTCTGGTGTGAAGGCGCGGTGTGTTTGAAGAGAGTAATCGTGGTTTGAAGATCTGCGCTACAAAGATCTGTCGAACCATTTTCTAGTAATTGTTATTGTTTATGCAAAAGGATATAAACAGAGGAATAAGGAACAAAGCAATTGTTGTTGCTTACATCAAGTTGTGAACAATGTCACACAGAAGGCGAATAATAAAGAATTTTTATTGAAACTAAACACACAAATTTATTTTTATTTTATTTGCACTCTACGTGCTCATATTTTAAACGTTTTTAAAAGGTAAAAACGTAACTATTGGACAAAACTTTCTAGTGAATCTCTTTCAGATTCTTTGGAATCTTTAAAAACGTGTTTGTGTTCCGCTCCTTATGGAACACAACGTCAATTCTGGCTATTTTCATTGAGCTGCTTGCTTTAATCGCGTTATAATAGAGATCAGAAGCAAGCGCTTGATTAGATTGCTTGTAGCTTCAGACACACGGAATTATTTTTCTTGGTGATTGTAACCAGTGATTGTATCAGAAGTCGCCGTAGTCTAGTAGGTAGTGTGTTGGCTTATGAAAAAATATTTCTTGATCGACTTCCTCTCGGCAGATTTCTGGCAAGAACTCTGAGAGTAAATAAAAGATTGCCATGAAAAAGTTTCTCAAATTTGTCGTTCGGAGTCGACTTTAAACTGTAGGTCCCGCCACTCATGTATACAATTAACGCACACAACATAAGCGATGTAAGAAGCTAGGTCGTAATCCTGACTGAAAGGTTGTAATGGCCAATTATGTGTGTGATTGTAATCATTTGCGACATAAGGAACCTTACTCCACTGCCAGACTCACTTGGCCCTTGATGAATAGAAGCTGTGCGCCAACCAACTGCTTAAACTTGATCGCAAAGTCAACTCGATGATAGTGGATGTGCTTACAGGTGTTGTGGAAAGACACGCGGACGGAAACACTACAGCTGCCATCAAAAGGTTTTTCCCATGGTTATGGTTTGTCACTATCCATCTCTTGCGAGGTGCAGATTTAAGTTATTTGACTCTCCACACCTTGTCAGCATAACTGAATTATCATCCACATTGACTTCAAGGATATGGCTTCCAACACACGGGATTACTTTTCTTGGTGATTGTAACCATTTGCGGCACTTATCGTGGGTCAATAAGGTAGGTACCTTACTCCACTGTCAGATTCACTTGGCCCTCGAGGAATAGAAGTTGAGCACCAACCAATTGCTCAAACTTGATCGCAAAGTCAACTCGATGATAGCGGATATGCTTACAGGTCATTGTGTTGTGGGAAGACACACGAAACGACTTTCGCCTTGATTTGCGGGTCTGTTGAAGAGGAGCAAACTGTTATCCACTTCTTTTGCCAATCCGCATCTCCTGGGAGGTGTAGATTTAAGTTACTTTACTCCTTGTCATCTCCACTCTTTGTCAACATAACTGAGTTATAATCCACTGTCTTCAAGGATATGGATTCGTTTAGTTTTCAGGTTGGTTTCCGGCATAGAAGAGTAGTCGTGCTTTTAATGTACAGCCCCTAAGCAGACCAACTACTTCGAAGAGTTTGTTGGAATTCGATCAGTACTGGGATGGCGCTTGCCTGTACCGTTACAACGGGCCGCTATGTGTGTTTAAGTGTGGCTTCGTTTAGCTTTCGGATTGATTTCCAGCATAGAAGGTTAGTCGTGCTTTTAATGTACAGCCCCTAAGCAGACCAACTTCTTCGAAGAGTTTGATTTCGATCAGTGAGTTCGATCAGTACTGGGACGAGGCTTATCTGTGGCGTTACAACGGGCCGCTATGCATGTTCAAATGTGACTTCGTTTAGCTTTCCGGTTGGTTTCCAGCATAGAAGGTCGTGGTTTTAATATACAGCCCCTAAGCAGACCAACTTCTGCGAAGAGTTTGTTGGAATTCGATCAGTACTGGGATGGCGCTTGCCTGTGGCGTTGCAACGCTACGATATGCGTGTTCAAGTGTGGCTTTAGTAAACAAGTGCCGAAGTCGAAGTGGTACCTAACCTAACCTAACCTAACCTTCAAATAATTTTTAAAATACATATTCACAGAATATTCTGATTCTATTTAGGTTTTCTAACAAAGTAAAGCTTTAAATGCCATCTTTCAAACGAGGTATAGTGTTGGCTGGTATAATTAATAACACAGCCCTGCATGGGTTTTGCAAATAAGATGGCTCCAGGTGTTTCCGAAGGCATTTTGCGGATCCAATATGGCGGTCGAGGTTTATAAAAATTAATCAGATTTACTTGACCGGCATATTGGATCCGCCATTTTGAATTTTTTAAATCTGCATGAAGATTTGTAATCAGCGACCCCAAAAACCCCTGAGTAACAATTTTCAAGTAAATCTGAATAATTTTTAAGGACCTCAGTAATGCGTTTCTTTTCCTCTTGCACCCCTTGACATAAACCCACCCCCTACTTTAAGGGTGCATGTAAACAATTTGGCTTTGGGCTCATTTTGAAGAGCAAAGATCAATTGTCGATTTTTGAGAATAGCGATGGTTCTAGCACGATCTACAATGTTTCAAAAATGGCCAAAAACGCCTTTTTCTCGAAAACCTGACGTGATGGAAAGTTTATGAAACCAGATTCGTGTTCAGCGCGCAAAATGCCGTCGAAAACACCTGAAGCCATATTATTTGCACAAAAAAAGTCCAAATTTGCAGGGCTGTGTAATTGGTCATTACAACCCTTTAGTCAGGATTATGACGTAGCTTGTCACATCACTTGTATGGGGTGTGTTAATTGTATACATGAGTGGCGGGACCTACAGTTTAAAGTCGACTCCGAACGACAAGTTTTTGCGAGACTTTTCAAGGCAATTAATATTACCAGAGATATTACACACAATGGGTCAATTCGACCTCCTCCTCTTGTCTTAATTGACAAGTACACGTCCCCTAATATTACATTTTAGTGTCGAATTTTTTGCTTAACCCTTGACCTTTTTTAATAACAAAAAAGTGCTGTTGTTTATCTGTTTTTTTTTATAAAAAAAATTTCATAAATCTTTTGCTTACTAAATTGAAATATTTCTTAGAATTCATGAATATTTCATTTGTTTTGCTTCTCTTAGAACCCATCGGATAAAATAATATTTAAATATTTTATATTTTTAAACCAAATTTCATATTAAAAAACATAAAAAAAAATTGAAAAAGAAAAATCTTATAAATCCATGCGTATGTATTCAAGGTTATCGTTATTAAATTCAACATTTATTTTTTTCCTTTTTTTGTATTATGATAACGAAAATTCCAATTCCATTGAATCTTATGTGTTCACTCGTGTATAACCCAAAGCCTTTATTTTGTCGTTTTTTAAAACAAACAAAAACAATATTTTTTTATAATGGAATTATAAAAAAACAAATCCAAATTCTAAAGTAAAGATAAACAAAGAGTTTCAAAAA